>SJYX01016211.1:24079-58983 GCA_006410675.1 Oreotragus oreotragus
AATGCTGAGCACAGAAGAATTGATGCTTTTGAACTGTGATGTTGCAGAAGACTCTTGAGAGTCCCCTGGACTGCGAGGAGATCCAACCAGTCCATTCTGAAGGAGATCAGCCCTGGGATTTCTTTGGAAGGCATGATGCTAAAGCTGAAACTCCAGTACTTTGGCCACCTCATGCGAAGAGTTGACTCACTGGAAAAGACTCTGATGCTGGGAGGGATTGGGGGCAGGAGGAGAAGGGGACGACCGAGGATGAGATGGCTGGATGGCATCACGGACTCGATGGACGTGAGTCTGAGTGAACTCCAAGAGATGGTGATGAATGGGGAGGCCTGGCGTGCTGCGATTCATGGGGTCACAGAGAGTCGGACACGACTGAGCCACTGAACTGAACTGCATCCTTTTTGACTCAGCCGTTCCACTACTAGCAATCTGTCAGTTTGAAATAAAAGCATGGCCACACATGAGTAGGCATACAGGAGATTCACTGAAATAGATTCTGCTATTTACTCTTTGTAACAGTAGAACAAAAGAAATGGGAAGCAACCTAAAGGTCCATTTGTGGAAGGGCTGAATAAATTAGTCTACAGACCTCCTGTGGAATGTTATTAATGACCAAATAGAATGACACGTGGCATATGGATATGACTGACTTCTGGACATGATATTAAGAAAGAAGGAAAGGTGCAGAACAGAATGTATTATACGTACAATATATATGATGTATGCTGATATGTAAACTGAGAGGGACAATGTGTGTACACATTTGCTTGTCCATGCGTAACAGATCTGGAAAGATACGTGAGAAAAGTGAACCTCATTGCTTCCGGGAAGCTAGCCAGGCACCTGAAAGGGAGGGGTGGGGGCAAGCTCCTCTTTTGAATACTTTTGTGTACCTTTGGAATTTTGAACCAGGTGAATGTGTTGCTTATTAAAATTTAATTTATTTTTTAAATATCTTTTGAGCACTCACCATGTACCAGGCATTAGTGGTCTCTCTCTGTTTTACTTTTAATATTTATTTATTGGGCAGCACCAGGTCTTAGCTGTGGCGGGTGAGATCTGTTTCCCTGCCCAGAGACTGAACCTGGGTCCCCGCATTGGCAGCAGAAAGTCTAGTCCCTGGACCACCGGGGAAGTCCCTCATTAAGATTTTAGATTAATTAAAAGAATATACAGATCTAAAAAATATTGGAAAGATGTCCACAGTATATTATTAAATGAAAACAGTATGTTCTAGAACAATTAAAATGATTTTTTGGGGTAGAGGAAGAAAGTAAAAGAAATAAACAAAAAGCCGAACACTTTACACACAGACACGCACATATACTTGTTTAGGTATTAAAAAAAGCAATTTTTTCTTTACACATGACCATGCATAACTTGGGCTTTTCAGGTGGTGCTCGTGGGTAAAGAATCTGCCTGCCAATGCAGGCAGATGTAAGAGACATAGGTTTGATCCCTGGGTTGGGAAGATCCCCTGGAGAATCCCATGGACAGAGGAGCCTGGTGGGGTGCATTCCACAGGGTTGCAAAGAGTTGGACACAACTTAGCATGCATGCACGCATATTTCTAGTTAAAAAATAAATAAATAAACTGCCATTACTTTGAGGTGTTTTTTGTTTTTTTTTTTTTGGTCACAATGCTTAACTAATTTTGAGCTGAGAACCCTGGTCAGGAAGACCTTCATGCAAACCTTTGGTGCTTCAGACATGGTGCAGACAGCTGCTGGCTTCTTGAGCCTATTCTGGCAAAACATATGCTGCTTTCCTCCTCCTCAGAAGTTGCAGGTTCTGGGTTTCTAACCCAATAGGGTTGGCCCTCCAAGCACCTCCTTGGCCCTGCGCAAGAGAAACATGCAGACTCTCCAGTATGTTAGCAGGATCTGAGGGGCGTGCTTCAGGAGCAGAACAGGGAGACCCAGCGGGGTGAGGAGCTCCTGAGGCCCGCTGCCGGCCTCTGGCCTCAAGGAGGCTGAGCAGGAAGAGGCTCTTCCAGCTGCCCAGGGCTTCCTGGGTGTATGGTCCCCAGAGAGCTGCTTGGACCCCCACGAAAGGGAAACTGTTAGTCATTCAGTTGTGTCTGACTCTTGGTTACCCCATGCACGGTAGCCCACCAAGGTCCTCTGTCCATGGGATTCTCCAGGCAAGAATACTGGAGTGGGTTGCCATTTCCTTCTCCAGGGGATCTTCCCGACCCAGGGATTGAACCTGGGTCTCCAGCATTGCAAGTGGCTTCTTTACCATTTGAGCCACCAGGCTTGGACCCCTAAGAGTTGCAGATTCATTATTTTTGCAAGGAGATAGTTGGTGGCTTTGTTCACCCCTGAGATGCTTTGCTCAAGTGATCAGTCCCATTTGAGATTTCCATCTGGCTTGGTTTCCACTGATCTGCTGGCTCTCCCAGATTCATCATCCTGGCTCCAGGTCCAACAGATCTGGTCTTCCGGTCTACCTCTGCCATATGCTATGCACAGAATTCTGGGCAGGCAGTTTACTCTCTCTAAACCCGTTGCCCCAACTGAAAAATGGGGGGTGAAGTGATAAAACTCCTCTCCAGGCAGATGTCTCAAGAGGGAATATGCTGCTAGTGAGCCTAGCACATGGTGGGGGTGATGCCTAAGCCGCTGGCTTTCAGCACAGTGAGGTTTCAGCCAGGGGAGGCCACGCTGTGGGGGTGCGGGCTGTCTCTGGCTTGAATGGTGCTGTGATCCTTGGCGTGACTTCTGGGGTGTAGCTGATGGGGACGGTGCACAACTGCTTGTGTGTGGCCTGAGTATGGGGAAAGCATGTCTAGAACTGTCTCCTTAGGGGAGGTTCACCCAACAGGGAAGGAGGGCTGACTCTGCGAAGGCTCTGAGGCTCAACTTATAACTCTCCTGTTCCCTCGTGGGCAGAAGCAGCGACCCCCTGCTTTCCCTGGTCCTGACACCTCAAGTGAGATGAGACAAGCGCAGTCATTAATTATTTCAGAAATAACGGAGGCAGCACTTGCCACCCCAACAGCTGAGGCTGAAAATGCCCTGTGGATTTTAATTATTTTTTCAGGGCAACGGTTGCATTCATTAATCACAGACCCATTCCACCGAGTGCTCAGGGATGGGTTGGGCAGGATGAGGGAATATACCTGGTTGGGCTCTCAGGGAGCCCCCGGGGTGGTCAGGACGGGTAGGGAGAAGGTGGGGTGTGATGGGACGAATTCAGGGAAAACTCCTGAGAGCAAACGGAACCTTTGCTCCAGGGGGTGACCCAGTCTGGGAGCCGGGCCTTTGAGTGTGGAAAGGATGGAGACACGTGGGGAAGAGAGCTGGGGTCCGTATCCAGGCTTCTTACTTCTTAGCCATGACCTTGAACAAGGTCACACACCTTTCCTCTAGGCTATCGGTCAGGAATTTGGAGACATCACACTGGAAGCAATGGGAATAGCGGGAAGAAGAAACGAAGGCCCAAGGAGGTAGCCAGCTGCCCAAGGTCACCCAGTGGTCATTGGCGAGTGGGCTCCTCACTCTGGATTGTCGCCTCCATGTCTCCCGGGGCCTCCCCTGGGTCGCTCCTTTTCCAGGTCTGTTTCTAGGAGCCTCACGTGCTTGATGGCTGCTCTCTTTCGGCAGTGATGCTAGAAATAGGCCTGGTGTGTACCCAGCAAACCCGGGTGTCCCGCAAGCCTCCTTCCTCTCTGGCTCTTTAGACTTGTTAACTACTCCTGGCTGTTCAGGGTTTTTGGAGCAGGTCCAGGTGGTGGCTTGCACGAAGAGTGAGGAGGGAGGTCCAGATTCACTCCTATACTGGGGAGTGGAAGGGATTCTCCTTTTACCCAGGAGCCCCCCTGAACCCTGGGGATTTCTGTCCTGATTTCTGGCTATTCCCACAAGTTCTACTGGATGACTTTTCCAAATACCTGACCAATAGTCTCTGTCCAAAATAGGTTAAAATAGCGGCTCACACCACTTGATTAGCTGCAGACAGTACAGACAGCTAAGCCCTGGAAACCCACTGCCTGGGTTAAAATTCCCACTCCGCCGCTTTCTGGTTGTACAACCTTGAGCTAATTGCTTCAGCACTCCATGATTCAGTTTCACTATATGAAAAATGAGGCTAATACCGACATGACAATGTTGTTACAAAGGCTAAATGAGATAACACACATCAGTGCATAGCCTCGTTGCCAGGTCCATAAGAAGGGCTCAGTGACTGTGAGCTAATAACAGGACTATAGTAGGTCNGAGGGCTTCTTCATTCTTCACTGATGCTGGTGAATCTAGATGAGGCTGTCCTCTGCACTGACCTACTTGTCAGAAGGGCCCCTTGCCCACGGGCATGGGTTCAGCCTCCTGCCCCTCTCATCCCATGTACCCCACTCACCAAAGACATTGCGCCTCACGGGACAGCAGTGAAATCCAGAAGGATGACAAGGAGAGGATGCAGAGGTCCACGGTGCTCTCAGGTCACCTGTGGAGCCACGGATTTCTACCACCTGACGGTCAGCAAACAGAGGGGGAAGGAAGACTCGCAAGACGCACGAGGTCTGGTCAAAGAACGGGTCTTGCTTGACCCACATTGAAGGGCTGGCAAGTGGCGCCTCAGGAAGTCCTGCTCAGCACAAGGAGTTGTCAGGGGAGGCCACTGAAAGAATGTAACCGCTGACTGACACGTGAGTTGAACCCGGGCAGTCGGAGGCTCCTCCAGCCCTCCCATCTTTGGAATGGACCCTGTGCCCACTGTTCCCACAGCGGGAGTTCTAAGCATACAGCCTTAAGAGAGGGAGGCCATTAGGTGCATCGGCACTGTACATGCAGCTGAGCCCAGCTAAGACCTCCCGATAAACCTTTCAAGTTTCTGAAGGTGAGTGCAGAGACCTGCTGGCCTTGGGGCCGCCCCAGACAAACATGTAAGTTGCCTTACATGTTAGAACTCCCACCTACCAATCCAAGTGGTCGGCTCTTTCTTTTCTGCCCCTCCCACTGAGTGCTCTCCACGAGGGGCTGGTTTCAGATTTCACCTAGCAAGCACAAGGTGAGCCAGGTGGAAGCCTGAGGGTTAGGGAGTGGGAGGTATGTGGCTTTTCTACCTGGTCAGAAGCTAACTTCAGGGTACAAGGTTACAGAACGGGACCAGGGTCCACAGAGGCCTTCAACCCTCAGAAAGGAAAGGTTCTGATGGCTTCTTTGGTTTTACAGTGTGGGAAATAAAGCCCACTGGCCCAAACCCAAGGAATGAACCCAAGGAATGAAGTGTGATACCTGATATCCAGCGTCTGGTGGGCAGGCACACCCGGGTCATCCTAATAGGGTTTTCATTCTCTCTGCTCCCAAGTCCCTTCCCCAGTTCCTCCTGGGCTGAGTACTACAGGGTTAACAATCTTCCCGAGGAAGTCACCTGGAAGTCACGCTCCCTTTGCCTGGATTTTCCCGTAAGCATCCTAAGGGCTATGACACATCAGCAGGCTGTCACTAGTCTAGTTGTCCTTGAAAATGGATCAATTTTAGTTTTTATTTCTTCCAACAATAGGAAAAGCTGCCTAGAAAGGTCTTAGGGGTGGGGGCAGGTAGGTAGGGTGAAAGATGTGAAATTTGGCCTCAATTTCAAAAATGAAATTTGGTCTCAGCTGTTGACCATCAACGGTTGAGCCCTAACACAATCCTTGGAGAAGGCAATGGTAACCCACTCCAGCACTCTTGCCTGGAAAATCCCATGGACGGAGGAGCCTGGTAGGCTGCAGTCCATGGGGTCACCAAGAGTTGGACACAACTGAGCGACTTCACTTGCACTTTCCACTTTCATGCATTGGAGAAGGAAATGGCAACCCACTCCAGTGTTCTTGCCTGGAGAATCCCAGGGATGGCGGAGGCTGGTGGGCTGCCGTCTCTGGGGTCGCACAGAGTCGGACACGACTGAAGTGACTTAGCAGCAGCAGCAGCAGCACAATCCTAGTTCAAATTCAGCCCTTCAGCCCTTTCCCCCTCCTCTCTCCCCGTCCTGTCTGCCTCTGCTTTCCCCTCCCCGCCATCCCAGGCAGACAGGATAGGGTGGCCCAGAGGAAGAGGCCGGGAGGTCTGGAAGGACTCCCCTCCCAGTGCTCCGCCTGAGCTGCAGCTGGAGCTCACATCTCCCTCTCCAGCCCTGCTCCCCACCTGGCAGAAAACCATCCTACGGCATCTTAAGATCCTTTTTTTTTTTTTTTTTTGACCGCACTGAGCAGCATGCAGGCTCTTTGCTTCCCAAACAGGGATCTAACCCGTGCCCCCTTAAGTGGAAGCATGGAGCCCTAACCACTGAACTAGAGTAAACCACTGAACTAGTGTAAAGATATTAACGTCCAACAAGGGATAACTGCTTAGTTATTTTTATGGAGCTCTATTAAAAGAATGTATGTGATGGCATAAAAGATCTCCCAGATATAGAATCTGATCCATAAAAAAATAGAATTTTTTAAAAATTATCTTGGTCCAAAGAAGCTAAAGAATGTCCAACAAGAGATAATTGGTTAGTTATTTTGATGTGTGTGTGTGTCGCTCAGTTGTGTCCAACTCTTTGTGACCCCATGGACTGTAGCTAGCCAGGCTTCTCTGCCCATGGAATTCTCCAAGCAAGAATACTAGAGTGGGTGGCCATTCCTTTCTCCTGGGGGTCTTCCTGACCCAGGGGTTGACCCTGGATCTCCATGCACTGCGGGCAGATTCTTTACCGTCTGAGCCACCAGGGAACCCCAGTTATTTTTATGGAGCTCTATTAGAAGAATACATGTGATGGCATAAAAGATCTCCAAGATATAGAATCAGATCCATAAAAAGTATATATATATATATATATATTATCTTGGTCCAAAGAGCCGAAAAACATCCCGCCCTATAGCAAAGCCTCCTGGAGGGGACAAAACGCCTATCTTGAAGCCAAGGGCTGGCCCCCAAGGAAGGCGGACCATGGTGGGATCATCCAAGCAACTCAAAAAACTAGCCATCACCCCAGCTCCACCCCAACCCTCATTCTCCAACCAAAGAAAAGTCAGCAAGTCCAGAAAGAGGCCTGACTCTCCCTTTCCTGGAGCTGAGACACATGTCGATGGCAAGTCACCCAGGGTTTGGCATCCACCCATCTCCCCCTTGGCCATACCCAACCAGCATCCATTTTGGTGTTCTCAGAATAGATCACTTATCCCTCCTAAAGAAGTCAATCCCAGAATCCCACAAGCACGCTCAGACCCCTTTGCTCTCTTTCCTCATCTTAGCCCTCAAACAGCACAGACAAGAGGGTCAGCACCAGCCTTTATTGGGGAAAAGATGCACCACACACCCACTGCCCAGACCCAGGGCCAGGATTCCCACAGTCAAGGCAGCAGTAGGAACAGCTACACGGCAAGGGCAGTGACAGTGCCCAGGGGTGCCACAAGCCCCAGGACGACAGCCTCTCCTGGCTGCAGGACAAGTCCTCTCGACGTTCAGGACACATCAGATTGACGAGAGCGCCGGGGCCCTGCAAGAAGAAACATCAGGTCATAATTGCGCCCTCCTGGCTCCAGCTCCCCATCATGTTTGTCTCCCCTTCTACACTGGAGAAGTTAGGCAAAGATTGCTCTCACGCACCTTAAATGGCTGCCTGCTTTTCAGACAATCCAGGCTAAACCGGCATTGAACACCATGTGTCATGCAGTGACCAACCTTGTATTTCCTGCTGTGGAAGCAGCCTGTCTGGCCCCTCACCCCCTCTCAGATCGCCCCACCCGTTCCCCAAGTGCACCACGCACAGTCCACCCTCTGTGTCCTCGGTCACCAGGCCACCCGTCCAGCTTGTTCCCTGTGTTCTCCTCGCTGGGTCCCATCTAGCCGAGCCTTCTGGGCCCAGATCAAATCCTACTTCTAGGAGAAGGACCTTCCCAAGGAAGCACACTTACTCTGATCACCTGTATGCCCATACGGCCTATACGAGGGTCCTGACCTGTGAACAGAATCTAACTAGACTCTCCAGAGCAAATACTGCCTTGCCCTTCTGGAGTTCCCACCCAGCATCTAAGTCGGTGTTTTGGACATAGCAGTGAAGACTGCTGTTATTGGTAACAAGGGACTGTACTCACGTAACTCAGAGTCAGACCTAATGGTCCAGGTGGGGTTCAGGCCCCGCTGTGGGGATGGGACTGGGTGGGACACAGAAGCGGCCACAGCCTGACTTGCAGCACTTTTCCCCAGCTTGGCAGTTCGCATCGACCATGCAGTTGACAATGCACAGGCCCACTAGGACTTTTGGACAGTCACCGCCCCACCCTGGGGGATAAACAGGCAGAGGTATAGAGACAGGACGGTTGGTTCCAGTGACTCCAGGTGGGATCCCATCTGGGACTTAAGACACAGAGGCCCAGATGAATCCATCCTGATTCTGACTAGATCTTAATCAAACATCTGGTTGGGACACCTTGAAGCTAGAGGATCTGAGCCCCCACAGGGCCCCAAGAGAGCATCTGGATTAATGATTTCCAAATGGTGTCTCACAAGGAGTTCCCTAGAGCTGGTGGCTCAGATGGTAAAGAATCTGCCTGCAACTCGGGAGATCTGGGTTTGATCCCTGGGTTGGGAAAGCTCCCCTGGAGAAGGGAAACGCTACCTACTCCAGTACTCTTGCCTGGGGAATTTCATAGATGGAGGAGCCTGGCGGGCTACAGTCCATGGGGTCGCACAGGCAAATGTGACTGAGCAAGAAACACTCCCTTTTTCTTCTTACACTTTAGGACTTGACATCACTGTGGGTTTGGGGTGGGCCTGGGAGGGGTGCAGAAGCAAGGCTCCCACACCTCCACCCTCACCCCCGATGCTTGGGCTTCCTACTCCCCACCCCCTGCCATACATGGGCCCCTTGATCCAGGAGGAGGACTGCCTTGGCTTGGAGGGGGCCAGGGTACGAGGACTGGCAGGATAAGGATTCTGACTTCCTCCCACAGACAGAAAGAGAAGACGACCACGGATGGCTCCCTCCCTAACCAGCTCTGGGAGCCCAGGCGCACCCAAGGATCTCTTCCCCAAAGAGCTGACATACCTCCCTTAATGTCTCCGAAGCAGGCATGGCCACAGCCGGTGCTGCAGCATTTCTGTCCCTGGGGACAGGACGTGTCCCCATCACACAGCTCTTCACACGGAAGGGGGTCAGCCGGACACTCACCGCCAAGCTCTGCCACAGAATCAGAACACTGGGGCTCAGAGGTACCCCAGTCCAGTGTTGCCAGTTATTTTTATTGGGACTCCAGTACAAAATGTACAAACAAAAATGTAATGGAAAATGACACATTTTCCATTGTTTCCTGTGTGTATTTCATAAATATTTATGCTTAAAGGGTGTATATTTATGTGCATTCATGTATATTCAATGCTGATACTTCTTATTCTATTTCTTCTTTTTTTTAATCCTGGCCACAAAATACGAAGTTGATATCCAGATGCAGCTTGAAAAGCGGGGCTGAGGTCTAACAAGTTGTGACAAACTCACTAGTTGCCGCCTTCATATTCATCCTCCCTCCTTGCTTCCTGTGGTTGACATCAGCACTGCTGGCTGCTGAACTCATGCCCACGGGCAGCCCCCTTCCTATCGTCTCTGGGCTGGACCAGGTGACTTGCTGTGACCGACAAGACCCCAGCGAGTATGATGCAAGCAGCGTGTGTGCGTGCGTGCATGCTCAGTTGCTTCAGTCATGTCTGACTCTTTGGGACCCTATGGAAAGCAGGGAAAACCGCTAGACCATTCAGGTCTGACCTAAATCAAATCCCTTATGATTATACAGTGGAAGTGAGAAATAGATTTAAGGGCCTAGATCTGGTAGATAGAGTGCCTGATGAACTATGGAATGAGGTTTGTGACATTGTACAGGAGACAGGGATCAAGACCATCCCCGTGGAAAAGAAATGCAAAAAAGCAAAATGGCTGTCTGGGGAGGCCTTACAAATAGCTGTGAAAAGAAGAGAGGAGAAAAGGAAAGATATAAGCATCTGAATGCAGAGTTCCAAAGAATAGCAAGAAGAGGTAAGAAAGCCTTCTTCAGCGATCAATGCAAAGAAATAGAGGAAAACAACAGAATGGGAAAGACTAGAGATCTCTTCAAGAAAATTAGAGATACCAAGGGAACATTTCATGCAAAGATGGGCTCAGTAAAGGACAGAAATGGTAGGGACCTAACAGAAGCTGAAGATATTAAGAAGAGGTGGCAAGAATACACCTAAGAACTGTACAAAAAAGATCTTCGCAACCCAGATAATCATGAGGATGTGATCACTAATCTAGAGCCAGACATCTTGGAATGTGAAGTCAAGTGGGCCTTAGAAAGCATCACTACGAACAAAGTTACTGGAGATGATGGAATTCCAGTTGAGCTGTTTCAAATCCTGAAAGATGATGCTGTGAAAGTGCTGCACGCAATATGCCAGCAAATTTGGAAAACTCAGCAGTGGCCACAGGACTGGAAAAGGTCAGTTTTCATTCCAGTCCCTAAGAAAGGCAATGCCAAAGAATGCTCAAACTACCACACAATTGCACTCATCTCACACGCTAGTAAAGCAATGCTCAAAATTCTCCAAGCCAGGCTTTAGCAATACGTGAATCGTGAACTCCCTGATGTTCAAGCTGGTTTTAGAAAAGGCAGAGGAACCAGAGATCAAATTGCCAACATCCGCTGGATCATGGAAAAAGCAAGAGAGTTCCAGAAAAACATCTATTTCTGCTTTATTGACTATGCCAAAGCCTTTGACTATGTGGATCACAATAAACTGTGGAACTGTCTCTTATACACATCTAGATGTGTATAAGAGACAGGGGNAGGAACCAGAGAGCAAATTGCCAACATCCGCTGGATCATGGGAAAAGCAAGAGAGTTCCAGAAAAACATCTATTTCTGCTTTATTGACTATGCCAAAGCCTTTGACTGTGTGGATCACAATCAACTGTGGAAAATTCTGAAAGAGATGGGAATACCAGACCACCTAACCTGCCTCTTGAGAAACCTGTATGCAGGTCAGGAAGCAACACTTAGAACTGGACATGGAACAACAGACTGGTTCCAAATAGGAAAAGGAGTACATCGAGGTTGTATATTGTCACCCTGCTTATTTAACTTCTATGCAGACAGAGTACATCATGAGAAACGCTGGACTGGAAGAAACACAAGCTGGAATCAAGATTGCCGGGAGAAATATCAATAACCTCAGATATGTAGATGACACCACCCTTATGACAGAAAGTGAGGAGGAGCTAAAAAGCCTCTTGATGAAAGTGAAAGAGGAGAGCGAAAAAGCTGGCTTAAAGCCCAACATTCAGAAAACGAAGATCATGTCATCTGGTCCCATCACTTCATGGGAAATAGATGGGGAAACAGTGGAAACAGTGTCAGACTTTATTTTTTTGGGCTCCAAAATCACTGCAGATGGTGACTGCAGCCATGATATTAAAAGACACTTACTCCTTGGAAGAAAAGTTATGACCAACCTGGATAGTATATTCAAAAGCAGAGACATTACTTTGCCGACTAAGGTCTGCCTAGTCAAGGCTATGGTTTTTCCTGTAGTCATGTATGGATGTGAGAGTTGGACTGTGAAGAAGGCTGAGCACCGAAGAATTGATGCTTTTGAACTGTGGTGTTGGAGAAGACTCTTGAGAGTCCATTGGACTGCAAGGAGATCCAACCAGTCCATTCTGAAGGAGATCAACCCTGAGATTTCTTTGGAAGGAATGATGCTAAAGCTGAAACTCCAGTACTTTGGCCACCTCATGCGAAGGACTGACTCATTGGAGAAGACTCTGATGCTGGGAGGGATTGGGGGCAGGAGGAGAAGGGGATGACAGAGGATGAGATGGTTGGATGGCATCACTGACTCGATGGACATGAGTCTGAGTGAACTCCGGGAGATGGTGATGAACAGGGAGGCCTGGCATGCTGTGGTTCATGGGGTCGCAAAGAGTCGGACACGACTGAGCAACTGAACTGGACTGTAGCCCGCCAGGTTCTCTGTCCGTGGGATTCTCTAGACGAGACTACTGGAGTGGTTGCCGTGCCCTTCTCCAGGGGATACGTTCACCACCCCTAGACAGACAATGAAACTCAGAGAACAGAAGCTGTTGGCCCAGAACCACAGAGTGAGTCAGTGCCAAAGCAGGACGAAACCCAGCCTCCCGGTCTGTAGTGAGGCGCTCTTGCTGCTGCACCATCCCTAAGACAGGTGGCAACGGGCCAGCTCCACAGGGCAGACACACCCAAGAAGCCACATCCAAACCACACCCACTCACTGTGACTCACTCCTCTTGGTGTTCAAGTTTTTTAAATGGAGGGGAAATACAGGCCATTCAAGGCTTTGTAGAAAACCAAGACAGGACTGGCCCAGTGCCTCTGAGAAAGAATATATACATATGACTGGACACAGCTGGTTCCGGGAAGTCTGACATGATGGAAAAAGCACACGCTAGACTCCAAGAGAATGCGTGCAGCTAAACATGTGTTCAGTCGCTCAGTTGTGCCTGACTCTTTGCAACCCTATGGACCGCAGTCCTCCAGGCTTCTCTGTCCATGATATTTTCCAGGCAAGAATACTGCAGCAGGTTGCCATTTCCTCCTCCAGGGGATCTTCCCCACCCAGAGATCACACTCCAGTCTCCAGCATCTCCTGCATTGGAAGGCAGAGCCACCTGGGAAACCTCGTACAGCTGAACAATCCAAGGTACAATAACCTAGCATCCTTAGATTTTCTAAATAGCCCCTATTTCATGCCATTGTCAGTTCGTATTACAACCATGTGTCTTGATTTTTTTATTCATAAAATATGATCATTGTTCATCACCACATCTCTCTGCACACCTCCCCACTTGTTTGACAAACACTAAAACCCCTCTAACAAGGAACTAAGCCTTTTATCCCCAAGGCTGAGAAGACTGAGCATAAAAACAATCTCCCCGATAGAGAAAAAACGCAGCAACATGAACGTCTCACCAAATTATACCTTGTACCCTAGAGAGTGGAGGCCTAGAATCTCAGACTTCCCAGATTTAACCATTTTGCTGGGCCTGACTCTGAAGTAGCTTCCCAGGTGGCGCAGGGTAAAGAACCCGCCTGCCAGTGCAGGAGACAGAGGAGACGCGGGTTCAATCCCTGGGCCGGGAAGATCCCTGGAGGAGGAAGTGGCAATCCACTCCAGTATTCTTGCCTGGAGAATCCCACGGACAGAGGAACCTACAGTCCATGGAGTCGCAAAGAGTCGGACACAACTTAGCAACTGAGCGCACACTCACGGCTCTGAAGTAACCAATGCCAGGAGCACCTGGCTACCACTGCCTTCGTCCCCAGGACAAGGAACAGACACCAAAGCTCTACTGTCTCCCAGGCCAGACTTCCTTGAGTTCCCTGGGGCTTTATCAACTATCAGAAGCAACAAACAGACCCTTGGAGGATAGGCTGAAGCCCTGAAGCTCAGAATACAGCCCTTCAGACCAGTGCCCAGCAGGGCCACCCAGTCCAACACCCTATCTGATGCCTGAATCCCTGCCAAACGATCCCCCATCCTCAGTCTGGAGAGCTGGAATTAAGGGAGAAGGCAATGGCACCCCACTCCAGTACTCTTGCCTGGAAAATCCCATGGACGGAGGAGCCTGGTGGGCTGCTGTCTATGGGGTCACGAAGAGTCAGACACGACTGAGCGACTTCACTTTCATTCTACTACCTCCAAGCCCAACTACAGCCAGCCATCCTTATATTTAAGCTAGACAGCCTTAAGGATAAGAAAGTCTTTCTTTATACTCAACTGCAATCTGTTTTTCTCCATTGGTCCTTTACCTATCCCCAGACACCTGGTAAGATCACAGCTTGTGCCACCTTTGTAGACATCCTCTGCCTTTCACTGTCTCAGCTTCGCCAGGCTAGGTGAGCTCAGTTCCTCCTATCACATGGTTTCTAGTCACCTCAGTTACCCAGCAGGAATCAGGGTGAGAAGTACGAATGACAGCCAGAATAGGGATGCTCAATCTATCCTCCGGATATGCCCAATCCCAAGATCCCAAGCTATCACCAGAAAGGCAGAATAGAAAGCTGAAGTCCAGAAACACTCACTCACTGAGTCTCCACTGCTGCCTCAGCTCCAACCCTCCACTAGGGAAAGACGCCAGCTGCTGGCAGGAAAGTGACGTGTCAAAACTTCTTAAGCCAAGAAGGGCCCTGAGTCTTCAAACCTACTCCCTTCTTCTCATGTAAGTAGACAGACATCCAGAAGGAGGAGAAATCGGCCTGAAGTCAATGGTCCCAGAACTGGGTCCCAAACCCCCAGCTTTGACACTAGGTCCAGTGCCCTTTAACCCACATGATCACAATCCCCTACACTCTGCAAGGATCACCTAAAAGCCGGTCAACAAGCACTAGGACTCAGCTCCGTTCTGCCAAAAGGCCCAGTAGTAGACAGCTGTAGGGGTTAGGAAAACTTACGAATAAACTAGTGTGTGTCTGGAGCCCCCGGGACCACTCCTAGTTTTGGTGATTCACCGGGACTCAGCATACAGGTGTACATACAGCCATGATTCACAACAGCACAAAAATACAAAGCAAAACTCATCAACAGGAAGAGGCGTGTGACGCGAAGTCCAGGGGAAACCAGGCGCAAGCTTCCAGGAGCCCTCTCCAGGAGAGTCACACAGGATGAACTTTATTCTTCTGGCATGAAACTGTGACAACACATATGAAGTGGTATTCTACCGGGGAACCCACTGGAGACTCACGATTCTTCCTGGGGGCTGGGCACACGGCACTCTCTGCCTAGCCCATACCACTCTTAATAGTTAGGGTGGCAGGAACTCACTCAAAAATCCAAATTCCCAGAAGCCAGCCAAGGCCCATCTCGTGAGCAGGCCTTTCTGGGAATGTTAACCTTGGACCTGCTGTGTTAACTCCCTCAGCTGTACAAACAGCGTGGGGGGTTCAGGAAAGGGGGTACCAAACACACATGGAGCCCACACCCTCGATCCATACAGAAGGACGTAATGCATGTTTCCTAATAAGAAAACGGAGGCTCACAGGGGCTCAGGAGGGGCCAACCTTCACGTAGTGGGAGGCGGGGCATAAGGGACCCAAGATAGACAGACAGAGATTGGCTCAGTTGTGTCCAGCTCCTGGCAACCCCACGTACTGCAATGCACCAGGCTCCTCTGTCCATGGAACTCTCCAGGCAAGAGTACTGGAATGGGTTGCCGTCCTCTTTTCCAGGGGATCTTCCCAACCCAGGCACTGAACCTGGGCCTCCCACACTGCAGGCAGACTCTTTACCATCGGAGCTACCAGGGAAGCTTCTGGAGCCAAAGGGGACAACATTAAGGCCATTATCTGAATCTTCGCTCCAACCCCTTCTCCTCCCAAAGTTGTCCCCTTCTCAGCAAAGAGTACGACCATCACCCAAAAGCTCCAGCCAGACACTCAGCATCCTTCTGGACACTTCCTCTTCCTCATCACCCACATCTGCTAACCAGGCCTGTCAGCTCCAACTTCAGAAGTATTTCAGGGACTTCCCTGGTGGTCTACCGGTTAAGAATCTGCCTGCCAATACAGTGGACACGGGTTCAATCCCTGGTCGGGGAAGATCTCACACGCCCTGGGGCAACTAAGCCGGTGAACCGCAGCTGCGGAGCCCCTCTGCTGCAACTACTGAAGCCTACTTGCCATGAGCCGGTGCTCTGCAGCAAGAGAAGCCCGGGCGCCACAGCTAGAGTGTGGCTCCCCTCGCCACGACTAGAGAAAGCCCCAAGCGGCAACAAAGGCCCAGCACAGCCAAAAACAGTAAATAAATATTTTTTCCCCAAAAAAGGTATTTCGAGTCTGCCACTTTTCCAGGTCCGCACTGTCTCCGCCCTGGTCTGAGCCACGGTCACCCCCTGCCCAGCCTGCCACCGTGGCCTCTCAACTGGCCTACCAGCTTCCACATGCCCCTCATCCATTCTTCACACACCTGCAGAGAGGTCTTTTTAAAATGAAAACCCAACCAGGTCTCTCCTGCTTTAAAGGCCTCCCGTTGCACTTACAATAAAGCCTTAGACAGAGGCCCTGGAGGTTCCCTGAAAGCCTAGACCTGAACTGGAAACACCCTCCTTCTCCATCTTTCGTCTCCAACCACACTGACCTTTCACCTCCTGAAAAGAGCAAGCCCAGCCCCACCCCGCAGGCTTTGCCCTGGCAGTTCCCTCCTCCTAGCATTGCACCCAACAGCCAGCTGCTTCTNACTGAACTGGACTGTAGCCCGCCAGGTTCTCTGTCCATGGGATTCTCTAGACGAGACTACTGGAGTGGTTGCCGTGCCCTTCTCCAGGGGATACGTTCACCACCCCTAGACAGACAATGAAACTCAGAGAACAGAAGCTGTTGGCCCAGAACCACAGAGTGAGTCAGTGCCAAAGCAGGACGAAACCCAGCCTCCCGGTCTGTAGTGAGGCGCTCTTGCTGCTGCACCAGCCCTAAGACAGGTGGCAACGGGCCAGCTCCACAGGGCAGACACACCCAAGAAGCCACATCCAAACCACACCCACTCACTGTGACTCACTCCTCTTGGTGTTCAAGTTTTTTAAATGGAGGGGAAATACAGGCCATTCAAGGCTTTGTAGAAAACCAAGACAGGACTGGCCCAGTGCCTCTGAGAAAGAATATATACATATGACTGGACACAGCTGGTTCCGGGAAGTCTGACATGATGGAAAAAGCACACGCTAGACTCCAAGAGAATGCGTGCAGCTAAACATGTGTTCAGTCGCTCAGTTGTGCCTGACTCTTTGCAACCCTATGGACCGCAGTCCTCCAGGCTTCTCTGTCCATGATATTTTCCAGGCAAGAATACTGCAGCAGGTTGCCATTTCCTCCTCCAGGGGATCTTCCCCACCCAGAGATCACACTCCAGTCTCCAGCATCTCCTGCATTGGAAGGCAGAGCCACCTGGGAAACCTCGTACAGCTGAACAATCCAAGGTACAATAACCTAGCATCCTTAGATTTTCTAAATAGCCCCTATTTCATGCCATTGTCAGTCCGTATTACAACCATGTGTCTTGATTTTTTTATTCATAAAATATGATCATTGTTCATCACCACGTCTCTCTGCACACCTCCCCACTTGTTTGACAAACACTAAAACCCCTCTAACAAGGAACTAAGCCTTTTATCCCCAAGGCTGAGAAGACTGAGCATAAAAACAATCTCCCCGATAGAGAAAAAAACGCAGCAACATGAACGTCTCACCAAATTATACCTTGTACCCTAGAGAGTGGAGGCCTAGAATCTCAGACTTCCCAGATTTAACCATTTTGCTGGGCCTGACTCTGAAGTAGCTTCCCAGGTGGCGCAGGGTAAAGAACCCGCCTGCCAGTGCAGGAGACAGAGGAGACGCGGGTTCAATCCCTGGGCCGGGAAGATCCCTGGAGGAGGAAGTGGCAATCCACTCCAGTATTCTTGCCTGGAGAATCCCACAGACAGAGGAACCTACAGTCCATGGAGTCGCAAAGAGTCGGACACGACTTAGCAACTGAGCGCACACTCACGGCTCTGAAGTAACCAATGCCAGGAGCACCTGGCTACCACTGCCTTCGTCCCCAGGACAAGGAACAGACACCAAAGCTCTACTGTCTCCCAGGCCAGACTTCCTTGAGTTCCCTGGGGCTTTATCAACTATCAGAAGCAACAAACAGACCCTTGGAGGATAGGCTGAAGCCCTGAAGCTCAGAATACAGCCCTTCAGACCAGTGCCCAGCAGGGCCACCCAGTCCAACACCCTATCTGATGCCTGAATCCCTGCCAAACGATCCCCCATCCTCAGTCTGGAGAGCTGGAATTAAGGGAGAAGGCAATGGCACCCCACTCCAGTACTCTTGCCTGGAAAATCCCATGGACGGAGGAGCCTGGTGGGCTGCTGTCTATGGGGTCGCGAAGAGTCAGACACGACTGAGCAACTTCACTTTCATTCTACTACCTCCAAGCCCAACTACAGCCAGCCATCCTTATATTTAAGCTAGACAGCCTTAAGGATAAGAAAGTCTTTCTTTATACTCAACTGCAATCTGTTTTTCTCCATTGGTCCTTTACCTATCCCCAGACACCTGGTAAGATCACAGCTTGTGCCACCTTTGTAGACATCCTCTGCCTTTCACTGTCTCAGCTTCGCCAGGCTAGGTGAGCTCAGTTCCTCCTATCACATGGTTTCTAGTCACCTCAGTTACCCAGCAGGAATCAGGGTGAGAAGTACGAATGACAGCCAGAATAGGGATGCTCAATCTATCCTCCGGATATGCCCAATCCCAAGATCCCAAGCTATCACCAGAAAGGCAGAATAGAAAGCTGAAGTCCAGAAACACTCACTCACTGAGTCTCCATTGCTGCCTCAGCTCCAACCCTCCACTAGGGAAAGACGCCAGCTGCTGGCAGGAAAGTGACGTGTCAAAACTTCTTAAGCCAAGAAGGGCCCTGAGTCTTCAAACCTACTCCCTTCTTCTCATGTAAGTAGACAGACATCCAGAAGGAGGAGAAATCGGCCTGAAGTCAATGGTCCCAGAACTGGGTCCCAAACCCCCAGCTTTGACACTAGGTCCAGTGCCCTTTAACCCACATGATCACAATCCCCTACACTCTGCAAGGATCACCTAAAAGCCGGTCAACAAGCACTAGGACTCAGCTCCGTTCTGCCAAAAGGCCCAGTAGTAGACAGCTGTAGGGGTTAGGAAAACTTACGAATAAACTAGTGTGTGTCTGGAGCCCCCGGGACCACTCCTAGTTTTGGTGATTCACCGGGACTCAGCATACAGGTGTACATACAGCCATGATTCACAACAGCACAAAAATACAAAGCAAAACTCATCAACAGGAAGAGGCGTGTGACGCGAAGTCCAGGGGAAACCAGGCGCAAGCTTCCAGGAGCCCTCTCCAGGAGAGTCACACAGGATGAACTTTATTCTTCTGGCATGAAACTGTGACAACACACATGAAGTGGTATTCTACCGGGGAACCCACTGGAGACTCACGATTCTTCCTGGGGGCTGGGCACACGGCACTCTCTGCCTAGCCCATACCACTCTTAATAGTTAGGGTGGCAGGAACTCACTCAAAAATCCAAATTCCCAGAAGCCAGCCAAGGCCCATCTCGTGAGCAGGCCTTTCTGGGAATGTTAACCTTGGACCTGCTGTGTTAACTCCCTCAGCTGTACAAACAGCGTGGGGGGTTCAGGAAAGGGGGTACCAAACACACATGGAGCCCACACCCTCGATCCATACAGAAGGACGTAATGCATGTTTCCTAATAAGAAAACGGAGGCTCACAGGGGCTCAGGAGGGGCCAACCTTCACGTAGTGGGAGGCGGGGCATAAGGGACCCAAGATAGACAGACAGAGATTGGCTCAGTTGTGTCCAGCTCCTGGCAACCCCACGTACTGCAATGCACCAGGCTCCTNTGCATGTTTCCTAATAAGAAAACGGAGGCTCACAGGGGCTCAGGAGGGGCCAACCTTCACGTAGTGGGAGGCGGGGCATAAGGGACCCAAGATAGACAGACAGAGATTGGCTCAGTTGTGTCCAGCTCCTGGCAACCCCACGTACTGCAATGCACCAGGCTCCTGTCCATGGAACTCTCCAGGCAAGAGTACTGGAATGGGTTGCCGTCCTCTTTTCCAGGGGATCTTCCCAACCCAGGCACTGAACCTGGGCCTCCCACACTGCAGGCAGACTCTTTACCGTCGGAGCTACCAGGGAAGCTTCTGGAGCCAAAGGGGACAACATTAAGGCCATTATCTGAATCTTCGCTCCAACCCCTTCTCCTCCCAAAGTTGTCCCCTTCTCAGCAAAGAGTACGACCATCACCCAAAAGCTCCAGCCAGACACTCAGCATCCTTCTGGACACTTCCTCTTCCTCATCACCCACATCTGCTAACCAGGCCTGTCAGCTCCAACTTCAGAAGTATTTCAGGGACTTCCCTGGTGGTCTACCGGTTAAGAATCTGCCTGCCAATACAGTGGACACGGGTTCAATCCCTGGTCGGGGAAGATCTCACACGCCCTGGGGCAACTAAGCCGGTGAACCGCAGCTGCGGAGCCCCTCTGCTGCAACTACTGAAGCCTACTTGCCATGAGCCGGTGCTCTGCAGCAAGAGAAGCCCGGGCGCCACAGCTAGAGTGTGGCTCCCCTCGCCACGACTAGAGAAAGCCCCAAGCGGCAACAAAGGCCCAGCACAGCCAAAAACAGTAAATAAATATTTTTTCCCCAAAAAAGGTATTTCGAGTCTGCCACTTTTCCAGGTCCGCACTGTCTCCGCCCTGGTCTGAGCCACGGTCACCCCCTGCCCAGCCTGCCACCGTGGCCTCTCAACTGGCCTACCAGCTTCCACATGCCCCTCATCCATTCTTCACACACCAGCAGAGAGGTCTTTTTAAAATGAAAACCCAACCAGGTCTCTCCTGCTTTAAAGGCCTCCCGTTGCACTTACAATAAAGCCTTAGACAGAGGCCCTGGAGGTTCCCTGAAAGCCTAGACCTGAACTGGAAACACCCTCCTTCTCCATCTTTCGTCTCCAACCACACTGACCTTTCACCTCCTGAAAAGAGCAAGCCCAGCCCCACCCCGCAGGCTTTGCCCTGGCAGTTCCCTCCTCCTAGCATTGCACCCAACAGCCAGCTGCTTCTTCTCGTTCTCCAGCTTAAAATGATACCTCCTTTTTCCCTCACTTTTCTTTCCTTTCACAGCACCAGCATGACTGGTGCTTATTATTGTCCACTTATGATTATTTCCTCCGTCTCACATCAGGGGCTGAGCTCCATGAGACCAAGGACCATGACTGCCCTGCTCACCCCTGGAAGCCCAAATGCCAGGTAGTATAGACCGACTCAATGTGTACTGAATCCATTTATAAGCAAGCAAGTGAAACAGACAGGCCGGATGTCAGAGAGCTGGGAGGAAATCTGATCAGCAAGGTGCTGGGCATAACTCTATAAGCTGTTGGGCATTATTTGGCAGATTTTGTACAAGCTTCTTATATACATTTCTTCTCAACTACACGATTAGAGAAGGCAATGGCACCCCACTCCAGTACTATTGCCTGGAAAATCCCATGGACAGAGGAGCTTGGTAGGCTGCAGTCCATAGGGTCGCTGAGAGTTGGACATGACTAAGCGACTTCACTTTCAATTTTCATTTTCATGCACTGGAGAAGGAAATGGCAACCCACTCCAGTGTTCTTGCTTGGAGAATCCCAGGGACGGGGGAGCCTGGTAGGCTGCCGTCTATGGGGTCACACAGAGTCAGACACCACTGAAGCGACTTAGCATCAGCATCAACTACATGGGATAGACCGAATACTTGTACTCTCCGAAAATTCTTATGTTGAAACTAAATATCCAAAGTGAGGGTATCTGGAAGTGGGGTCTTTGGGAAATGATTAGGTCAAGAGACTGGAGCCCTCCTAAGGGCTAGTGGCCCTTATTGGCCTTTTGTCACATGAGGTCACAGCAAAAAGAGAGCAGTCTACAAACCAGGAAGCAGGCCCTCACCAGACACTTAATCTGGCACCTTGCTTTCGGATGTCCCCGTTTCCAGAATTGTGAGAAATAAATGTCTGTAGTTTATAAGCCACCCAGTCTGTGCTATTCTGTTACAGCAGTGAGAATGAACATTGCCTTATCACTCTATGAGATAAATGTCCTTCCGTGCATGTGTTTGGAGAAGGCGATGGCACCCCACTCCAGTACTCTTGCCTGGAAAATCCCATGAACAGAGGAGCCTGGTAGGCGGCAGTCCATGGGGTCGCTAAGATTCGGACACGACTGAGCGACTTCACTTTCACGCACTGGAGAAGGAAATGGCAACCCACTCCAGTGTTCTTGCCTGGAGAATCCCAGGGATGGGGGAGCCTGGTGGGCTGCCGTCTATGGGGTCGTGCAGAGTCGGACACGACTGAAGCAACTTAGCAGCAGCAGCAGCAGCATGCATGTGTTTAGTCAATCAGTCATTTCTGAGTCTTTGCAACTCTTTGGAGTCCACCAGGCTCCTCTGTCCATGGGATTCTCCAGGCAAGAATACTGCAGCAGGTTGCCATTTCCTCCTCCACGGGATCTTCCTGACCCAGGGATCTCCTGTGTCTCCTGCATTGCAGGCAGATTCTTACCTGCTGAGCCATCAGGGAAGCCCTGATAAGAGATAAATATTATCTTACTTCCATTTTAAGGATGATAGAAAGAGGCCACAGAGGAGCCAGGCTTCTTACCCATATTCCAACCCTAACTGCCTTAGAAGAGCAGGTCCAGGGCCCAGCCTGGGCCCTCAGGCACTCTGATGTGCCTCTACCTTACCAAACAGACAGCACAGGAAGTCTCTGGTGAATCGGGGCTTAACGAAAGCAGAAGTTGTTCACAGCCCAGAAAGAAGAGCTCCTAGTGCCGGTCCTGGGTATAGCAACAAGTCCCATTGGGTGAGTGGGCCAGCCCTGCTCCAGGACTGGAACTGTAGAAAAGCACTTAACTAATAACCCCGTGGCCAGTATCATGTCCCACCAGACGAGGAACCCCACGCAGCCAGTGGGCTCCGGGAGATCTGCAGAGAAATCACTGTTCTAACCTGCTGAGCTCCCAGGAAAGAAGCAGCCCCAACTGGGCTGGCCAGGGCCCAGAGCAGCTCACTGAGGTGCCCAGCTGGGCTGCCAGCCTCACCCTCAGCCCCCACAATTCAGTCATCACCTTCAAACATGGGGAAGACTGTACCAGGCCCAACAAGCCGCCAGGGAGTGACCTGTGGGAGACAAGACGCCCAGCCCTAGTTCCAGACGGGGCCTCAAGAATCCTGGCAAGGAGTACAACCCTCTATTCTCTTTTATGGGCACGCTGCCCAAGGGAGCTGCCAAAGTCAGGTGCAGACAATCCTACTGGGTAGAGGGAAGGGGCCTGCTACATGGGGAGATTTGGCTGGCAGGTCAGCCTTCACAAGAACCCTGAGTTCCAAGTAAAAGAAGCACAGATAATCAATGGTCTGTTCTTTCCTGACAGAAAGCAAAGAACTGAGGACTCTAGTGATTAAAGGAGAAGAGACAGTTCCCCCACCAAAAAAAAAGAGGGGGTGGGTAAGAGGTGCTCTAGGTGAGCTAGAGTCCGAGAGCCAATCTTGAACACAGGAAGCTGGCTGGGTCTACGTAGCCCAGGGGCAAGATCGGAAAGGAGACATGGATTTTGCCTCTCGAGACATCCTTAGGGATGACTCCTCAGCAGAGCCAACCACAGCATGCAGTGAGGCGCATCTGCCCAGCCAGACAGGATTCATCCCCCTGGCACGGCTCTTGGCACAGGTTCTTATCGGGAGGGTATTTTCCTTCTTTCACTGCAAAAGAAATCACCTGAGATTGGGGGTGCCTGATAAGGCCCCAAGAAATGGGGAATGGAAGCCAAATGCACTTCAGGGACCTTTAGCCTCTCCCAAATTCTTATCTAAAATATTTCTGCAACCACTTTCCCGTCCTCCCACACCCCTGCCATCCACCAACACACACCCAGCACCACTCAAGGACCAGCCATTCTGCAGAGAGAGAGAAAGGTTGGGCAAAGCCAGAACGTCTAGTAAGCCAGACTGGAAATGCTATCTCCTTGTCCAGAGAGGACAGAGAAAGCCAGGAAAACCTATCCTGGCTGCTCCCAGAATTGATCCATCCAGGTCTGTCCTACAGAGGAGACCATCATCTCCCCAAATGAGGACCCTCACTCTGGGGGGAGGCAAGGGGTGACTTCTTCTCTAGTCATTTTCAGTTACTCTTAGTCAGAGGTCCCAAAGGGTAACTCACCGCGCTCTCCTACAGTCACCCTGGATGCCATGGACCCAAGAGCCTCTGCTGTCTTCAGGAGGAAGAGGCAGCTCAACATGACGATGATGCTGAGAGCTGAGACGAACACTCCAATCCGGCCAGACATGTACATCTTGCCCAGAACATCAACCGAGGGAAGGGCAAGGCAAAGGGACTGGCCTGAGCCCAGCCCCAGATCCTTCCCTTTCGCAATAATTCCCAAGGATGTCTTCTCCTGACAAGAAGAAGAAAAGGGATTGGCTGTTGGTGTGTGGGAACATTCCTGGTGCTACCAAGAGACACATGTGATCAGAATGATCAAACTGTGTACAAGGGACAATGATGAATCTAGGGGGAGCTGGGAAAACAGAGGGATAGACACTGGATCAAAGAGAGCCCTAGAGGGTTTTTCAGGGACATGGCTACAGCTGAAATGAGAGAGGAAAGGACTCAAGAGACCACTAAAGAAAAGAACCAACGATAATAAAATGCACTGTGCCTCCTGTCCATCATCGCAACCTAGAAAACAGAGACTGGAACCAACTGCGTACAAACTATTCAAAAACTATAGAAAAGTAGTTTGAATTTCTTCAGAACTAACATAAATGCGCCAAAAACCTACTTCTTGGTCACTCTGGCTCAGATAGGACATTTTTGGACTATATGAAGGCTAGTTGACAAAACTCAAAAGAACAGTTGCTGACTCAAGTAATAACCTAGGTCAATAGACTCCCTTTCTTTATCTCTTCTTCCTATATTTCTATTTGTCTTTATCTGTCCCTTTGATCAACCATGATACCTAATAGTGTCCACTGGCACTGCTTAGTCTAACAAGGTTAAAGGGCAGGGGACATTCAAGGCACAAGGTAAAAAAACCTCAATAGGGCCTAGGAGTTTGTTGCCAGAAAGTCACCTTATTATTTTAAGGCTGATAAATGAACATTTGTTGATCTAATATGTGCTTTACATATTTTATTTCTCACAATTAGCTTGCAAAAGTAAGAAAACTAATTCTTTTTTTAGAGGGAAAACTGCCCAAGGTCATTAAGCTAGTAAGTGGTGCTTCTGGAATTTAATAACAGTAATGACAGACTTCCCTGGTAGCTCAGATGGTAAAGCGTCTGTCTACAATGCGGGAGACCTGGGTTCGAGCCCTGGGTCGGAAAGATCTGGAGAAGGAAATGGCAATCCACTCCAGTACTGTTGCCTGGAAAATCCCATGGACAGAGGAGTCTGGTAACGCTCCAGTCTATGGGGTCGCAAAGAGTCGGACACGACCGAGCGACTTCACTTCACTTCACTTCACTTCAGTGACAGATAGCATTGTTTGAAGGTTTATTGCTGCCAAGGGTCTAAGTACTTTACATAAGTTAACTCACTTAATTCTCACTGCAACCCTATGAGTTAAGTACTACTATCCCCATTCTACAGATAGGGAAACTGAATCACAGAAAGAAATGTAGGTCACAGCTAATAAGTGGTAGAACAAAGGTGCGTGCGTGCATGCTCAGTTGCTTAAGCCATGTCTGACTTTTTGCAGCGTCTGAGTCTTTGTAACTCTATGGTCTGTAGCCCACCACGCTCCTCTGTCCATGGGATTCCCCAGGCAAGAATACCAGGAGTGGGTTGCCATTCCCTTCTCCAGGGAATCTTCCCACCCAGGGATCGAACAGACATCTCCTGCATCTCCTGTGTTGCAGGAGGATTCTTTAACCAGTGAGCCACTTGGGAAGCCCAGAACAAAGGCAAGCAGTCCAATTCCATAGTCAGTGTTCTTTATCATCTTATCATAATGAATTTGAACTCAGATCTTTCTAACTGCAAAACTCATGCACCTTCTACTACCCCGTATTATGACCTGGTAAAAGTAGGCCCAATTCTATTCATGGATGTCTTACCTCTAATGCAGAGCAAAAGGGGATCTGGGGAACTCCACAGCTGTGAAACCCCTGCATCTTCAACCTACCCAGAATCAACCATCTGGGGAGAGAAGCCCAGGATCTTCATTAGATGCCTTCCGACGCCAAGAGGCAACCCCTGGGGTAAAGGCCTGGAGGGACCGCTGAGTGAGTGTTTAGGATGCCATGGGCCAGACCCCCTCCCCCTCTTGTTGGGTTTTGGGGTCCTCGCATGAGGCCCATCCAATTCTGGAGCTGAGTGGCGGGCATATTAAAATCTAGTTTTCCAAAGACAACGGCAGACGCCCCTGTACCAAACGCTCCCCTCCTCTCCCCAGCTCCAGACCGTGGAAACCTGCTCCCTTCCTCCCGCCCCGCACTTCTCCACGGGCCTTGGCCCGGCCAGAGAACGACTCTTGACTGAACACCCCCAGTCACACCCGAAGCGAGGCCGCCCCCGAGAGGGGAGACGGGCCACCCGACACGCAACGCCTCTAAGCAGCCGCCACCGGACAGGAACCAGCGGCTCGGTTTCCCTGGCAACCCCGCCGCTCGCCGCGTCGCGCTTCCGGAGCCTGAGGGCGGCGCGCTACAATGACGTCACGGGGCCACTTTCCGGCCGGTGGCAGAGTCGGGCTGAAGTTGTGGGGGCCCGTGGCGCCATGGGGGCCACTGGCGACGTTGAGCAGCCGCGGGGACCCGGCGGGGCAGAGCGGGGTGGCCCCGAGCTGGGAGACGCGGGCGCAGCGGGGCAGCTGGTTCTCACGGTGAGGGCGCCCCCGGAGAGGCCCCGGCCAGGCCTGGGCTCGGGCCGGGCAGGGCCTCGGGCTCCCGGGACCCTGGCCCGCGGGGGAGAGAACGCGGCGGCTGATCTACCGAGGGGGTTGGCATTGTCACAGTCCGACGACCTGGCTTCAAATTCTGGTGCCGCCCTCCTAGCTAGGTGACGTGGGCCAGCCCTGTCAAGCCCCTCAGCCCCAGTTTTATCTTCGGGAAGATGGAGATGCTTAGCCCCTGCCTCGTAAAGTTGTAGTGGGGAGGGATAATAAATGCGGGTAAAGCGCCCAGCACATCATCTGGCAGAGTAGACCCTCGGTAAACCACTGGTCCCCTTCCTCCACCCTTTTCTGAAAAGTAGGGTTGGGACTTTGGAGGCAGGAAACTTTCCCTCGGTTCCTCTTCCCCGGCCGGGCCTTCCCCCGCACCGCCCTACCCCAAGGTGGCAGAGACGGTGAAAGCACCCGAGAAGCAGGAATGTCTGAGGTATAACTTAATACCCACGCTCCACCTCCACGCAGTGTCACGGACCTCGGTGACATCTGCTCCCTTGGTCCCCGCAGAACCCTTGGAACATAATGATCAAGCACCGGCAAGTGCAGCGGAGGGGCCGCCGCTCACAGATGACCACAAGGTAAGGCCATCCCTGGACGGGATGTCTCTCCAAGGCCCTGGCTTGGAAGGCAGCTTTGCGGTCCCCACTGCACAGGGCAAAGAAATAGTTCATCAGCCAGTAGGAAGAGGAGACTCAGATTCTATAACTCTCTGTGTGACCTTGAGCAAGTCATTTCCCCCTGAACTCAAAACGAGGGGTAGGTGTGTTGATTAGACAATGCCCAAGGTCCTTAACATTCAATGGCTCTTGTGTTTAAAGCTGCCAAAGAGGCAGAATAGCATGGAGGTTGTGAGAAACATGGCCCTGATAGTCTCCATCTCAGGGAAGGGAGGGAGCACAAGATGGGTCTTTGGGATGCTGGTTGTGTATGTTTCTTGACCTGTATGTGTGTGTGTATGCTAATTCGCTTCAACGGTGTCCAGGTCTTTGCAACCCTATGGACTGTAGCCCACCATGGGATTCTCCAGCCAAGAATACTGGAGTGGGTAGCCATGCCCTCCTCCAGGGGAATCTTCAGACCCAGGGATCGAACCCTCATCTCCTGCGTCTCAGGCGCATTCTTTACATCTAGCACTACCTGGGAAGTCTTGACCTGAGCAGTGATTAAATGGATGTTCACTAAAACTTACAGTGTATTAAGTATTATTCTACTAAAACACTTTAAAAATAATGCCCATTTCATAGAGTTATGAGTATGAAATGAAGTCCCATGTCTATGTGGTTTGCACAGAACATGGACACATAGCTAGTTTTCAGTAAAAGTCATCTGATTGTTTGTTCGCGGGTGGTTTGTTGTTTTTTCTTTTTCTAGCTGCACTACATGGCATGCAGGATCTTAGTTCCCTGACCAGTGGTCAAACCCGTGCTTCCTATAGTGGAAGCATAGGGTTTTAACCACTGGACTGCCAGGGAAGTCCCAAAGCCATCTGTTATTGTTGTTGAAGATCTTATGTCAGTAATTGGCTGGGCAGATTGGGAAAAGGAATGTTTGGAACATGCCTCCTGACTGTGGCTTCTTCCCCTCCCTCCCTCTGCAGTTTCACAGATCCTGCCATCTCCATGGACCTCCTCCGAGCTGTCCTGCAGCCCAGCATCAACGAGGAGATCCAGACAGTCTTCAACAAGTACATGAAGGTGAGAAGGATGCAGAGACAAAAAAAAAAAATTAATAGGAGTTAAGACTCATGGGTGATCCTTCCCTGCATCACAATCTCCCTAGCTCTTTCTAGTACCTACACATGCCTAACGTTTTCCAATTTGGAATCCCCACTCCAAGAATGTTTTTTCTTTTTACGGGTAATTGAATACCTCTTATTGTCACCAGAGCAAGTTTGGGTCTCCTCACCCATGTGTGTGCTAAGTCACTTCAGTCATGTCCAACTCTTTGTTACCCTATGGACTGTAGCCCGCCAGGCTCCTCCATCCATGGGATTCTCCAGGCAAAAATACTGGAGTGGGTTGCCACGTCCTTCTCCAGGGGATCTTCCTAACCCAGGGATCAAACCTGCATCTCTTAAGTCTCCTGCATTGGCAAGTGGGTTCTTTACCTCTGGTGCCACCTGGGAAGCCCAAGCAAGTTTGGGTCTGCTCACCCACACGCAGTAAAAGCAATCTACTGACACCAGGTAGTGGTGGAGGAAAGTGCAGCAAGCAAGGAGGCTGGGGACTAGTTTGTTTCTGTTACTGTTATTTAGTCGCTAAGTCATGTCCAACTCTGCAACCTCATGGACTGCAGCCCACCAGGCACCTCTGTCCATGGAATTTCCCAAGCGAGACTACTGGAGTGGGTTGCTATTTCCTTCTCCATGGGATCTTCAAACCCTCATCTCCAGCATTGGCAGGTGGGTTCTTTACCACTGAGCCATCAGGGAAGCCCTGCAGGGACTAGACTAGTGCTTGAAACACCCAGACTCCCCAGTGAGTTTCAGCAAAGCATTTTTTAAAGACTACGTAAGGGAGGGGCATCCCAGAGTATGTGATCAGCTTGTGCACAATTCTCTGATTGGTTGATGGTGAGGTGGCCGTGTAGTATCACAGGGAGTAACATTAGTAACCCTTAGGCTCTGCTCATGTTCATCACGTAGTTCATTTCTTCCATTTCGTGGTGGCTTTAACATCTATTAGACAACTCAGAAAGTGTGCGTCAGTTACTGTTATTGAGGAGCTTTAAAGCAGAGGATATAGGAGAGGAGTGTACTCCCTGTCCTCCAAGGCCCCATAGGGTCAGCTCCATTAGTTTTGCCAAGCTGTTGTGAGGATGAAATGACTTAAGTGTAATGTGCTCAGCCTGTGCTTGGAATGCAAGTGTTTTTATCACTTGTTTAATAGATAACCATTGTTACTGTTTAAAATTTATTTCAATATCTATTAATAATCTTCTACACGGCTCTACCTGAATTTCCCACAGATGCTTCAGTCCCAGCATATTAAGAACTGAACTCTTTTGTTTTTCTTCCTAAGTCTTCTCATGTATTTATTCTTTCATTCGAGAAGTATTTGCTAAGCCCTTACCATAATGCAGGCACTGTTCTAGGCACTTAAGGATGTAACAGGGAACAAAATGGGCAGCGTCCTTGCCCTCTTTAAATAAATGTGTCCTTTGTCAGGGAATGCCAGGGAGAAGGAGAAGACAGTGACCTGTAGGGAACAGAGGTGCTCTTTCGTAGATTGTGTCTAGACAAGACGTTTGAGCAGAGACCCAAAAGAGTGAGGAAGGAACAAGTCATGCACATACCTGGCGGGAAAGCAGTCCAGGCAGAGGGAACAAGGGCAGAGGCCCAGAGCCAGGGGCATGCTTGGCACGTCCAAAGCACCAGAGCGGCCGCTGTGGTGGGAGCCAGCCAAACCAGGACAGAAGTAGGAGAGGGAGCCGGACAAGTAACAGACTCGGCTCAGGCAGAACTTTGAAGCCGGGGCGAGAACTGTGAATGAGAAGTATTACCTGCCACATCAGAAAACAAAGGATGCTGCCTAGGATGCAGCCACCCTGCCCAGAGCCCTGAGGGAACTCAGGATAGAAACAGGATGCCCACCGTCTCGCGGTCAGCTGCTGCAACCACCCCTGACAGTGCACCCCAAGGGGACTCAGGACTGAGAAAGCACGGGATCCTGGCCCCAGGAAGCCGGGGCACACACCAAAAGAATGGTTTCAGTGAGCCCAGACTCCTGCATCTTTCCATACATAGGAAAGCACTAAATTCCTTAACTAGAGATACCTGGTTTTCTTTATTTAACAGTAATCTTTTGATTTTCCGACTACCTACTCTTTGTTGCAAAAACTTCTGTGTCAATATCCTGGCTCCCACCTTGCCCTCTTGGAGCCGTCTCCCAAAGCTGTCTTAGATGCTGTGGCCTGGACTTAAGTCCTCAGTTTTGTCGACCAAATAAAACATAACTCTCAACTTTTAGGTTGTGCTTTTTTTTTTTTTCTCCAGTTGACAGAACTTTGGGTTTTATTACAAGTAAAATAGAGGCTCTTGGAGAGTTTTAAGCAGAGTTTATGATCTGAACATTTTTAAAGAATCTCTCTGACAGTCAGAGAGAGAGTAGACTTCAGGAGGAGCAGTTAGGAGGCTTGAGATGATAGTGGCTTGGGTATTAGCAGTAAGGGTGCCAGGAAAGAGTCAGATTCTCTATGTCTCCAAGGTAGCAAACAGGATTTGCCAGTAATCCAGAAGTGCCGGGTAAAAGAAAAAGAGAAGTAAATAACTCCCAAGGTATTTGCCAGAGGCAGCTGTACAGGTAGACTCACCACTGACTTGGTATGAAGAAGACGGAAATAGACATAGAAAATAAACATACGGACATGAGAGGGTGAGATGCAAGGAAAGAGTAACACGGAAACTTACATTACCGTATGTAAAATAGATAGCCAACCGGAATTTGCTATATGGCTCAGGAAACTCAAACAGGGCCTCTGTATCAACCTAGAGGGGTGGGATGGAGAGGGGATATATATATATACCTATGGCTGATTCATGTTGAGGTTTGACAGAAAACAGCAAAATTTTATAAAGCAATTATCCTTCAATAAAAAATAATTTTTTAAAAAGGTTAATTGTAGACTAGGTAATAGATATTAGTATCAATTGAATAAAAGTAAAAACCAAAAGTCACTAAAACTCACCTTAGAGAATACCAGACTGTTAATAATGATCATGTAGTCGCCTATATTTATTTGTGTGTATACGCATGCATGTTTAAAAATACATAGGATCATTTTACACAGTTCTGCAATTTGTTTTTTTTCATTTAACAATATATTTTGGTCATGTTTCTAGGTCAGTACATAATAGCTCAGACTGACTGTTTTGTAATAGTTGCAGAGTAGTCTAGTGTGTGAATGTACTGCAGTTTAGTTAGCTAGTCCATAGAACTCTTGGATTATTTACATTTTTCCGTATTACAGTTCTACATGGAACACTTTGAATGTATATCTTTGTTCACTTGTGAGAATATTTCTGAAGGATAAAGTTGTAAAGATGAAATTGGTGGGTAAAGGAGGAAACATTTTTCCCTCAAGAAAATGTCTCTCCAGAAATTTTGTGCCGTTTTGCATTTCTACCAATAGTGCTTGAGAATTCCTTATTTATTCTCATATCCAGAGGTGGCTTACACTTAGCCGACATATTCCTTGTACTGCCCGCCTCACAGGGTGGTTGTAAAGTATCCCTGTTATTTCATTTAGCATTCACTTAGTCATTAGTCAACATTGAACACCAGTAATCTCCAGTTCTTAGTTTTTGTTTTGAAGTCAAACTCATCTGATCATTTCACTTAATTTTGCCTGCAGAATTTTCGTCCTAAACTCTTGAGCTCTCTAATCCAGTGCTTTCACTCTCTTCTCCTTGGTTTGGTGTAAACAACAAAGGCATATATGTAAGTGATTGTACTTCCGCCTGGTTGTCTCCCTCAGGGGGTTCATGGGTTTTAGATTTCAAAATTTTTCTGTTTACTGAAGAGAACCTGTCTTTTCTTCTAGAGACATGGACTCTCTTTTTGATGTATTCCCAGTGTCTCAGTTTGGACCTCGCATCACCTTGTCCCTTGGTGTTTCCAGGCTCAAGCTCTCCCTCGTACCTGGTGGAGGAACCTTCTGCCTTTCCTTCCCCAGCCAGCTGGGGCTGCTGATCTTCGGGGGCCTGGCCAGGTCTTACCCCTCCCAGCCTACAGATGTTCCTCTCAGATTGGGTGAAGTCAGGATCCAAGTAGGCTTTTCTGCCCACTGCGTCTTTTTTGGCCTCCCTGACCTGTTCATCTCAGGCCCTGGCCTTCTTCTTCTTCTTCTTCTTCTTCGTCGCCTTCAATGGATGTAAAGCATGTACATTGAAGAAATTGAGAAGATTTATAGTTAGACAAAAAAAAGAGAGAAAACAATCACGACATCACTTTAATATAGTGTATTCTCACAGTTCTTTTGTCTATGTTTGCTTTTTGCTATTTTAGTCTCACACTATCCCAAACTGTTTAATAACTTCCTTTCTTCACTTGACTGTATATCATGAATACCTTTTTGTGTCAAAAATATATTCTCCTGTACCTTCCTTACTGTGGTTTTTGATACTTGTCTACTTCTTCATGGTATAGATAGTCCATAATTTGCTTCAGTTGTACTTGGACATTTAGGTTATCCTTTGATTTGTACTGTCTACACGTTACTGCTGTGAAGACCCTGCTTTGAGCACCCCCATGATGGTTCTCCTCTGTAGGAGAGGATGAAGAGGGGAAGGAGAGCCAGGGACCTGAATCTAAGCCTGGCTGATCTCATGGCATGGTCATGATTGCCTTTCCCTTCTTTATGCATGTGTGTGCTTAGTCGCTCAGTTATGTCTGACTCTTTGCAGCTCCATGGACCCCAGGCTCCTCTGTCCATGGAATTTTCCAGGCAAGAGTACTTGAATGGGTTGCCATTTCCTACTCCAGAGGATCTTCCCCAAACCTGTGCCTTGTGTGTCTCCTGCATTGGCAGGCAGATTCTTTACCACTGAGCCACCTGGGAAGCCCCTTCCCTTCTTTATAAGGGTGATTTTATGTACAATTCCCTTCATGTTGATGCAAATCAGCAGAACTTCTGGCTCTGTCTCCTATTGTACTTCTCCCTAGTTCTTCCAGAAGGCAGCACTGAATGTACGAGACAACGTCGGGGAAGAAGTGGATGCTGAGCAGCTGATCCAGGAGGCCTGTCGGAGCTGCCTGGAGCAGGTGAGATCAAAGGGGAAGAGAAGTGTAGGCACAGGGGTTAGCCCTCCGGGCTCGGCAAAGACATACGGTCTCATCATCAGTGGTATTTGAAAGGAAACCCAGTGAGCTATTTACTTAGACAGGGCTTGGAGCTTTGAAGACAGAGGGAAGGGAGGTAGCTACTAGATGCTAAGTACTATGGTAGACACTTTCACCTGCATGAGTTCATTTCCATCTCAGAAGAAACCTGTACAGAAGGCACCTTTCAATTCCAAGTTTACAGATGAAAAAATTGTGGCTTAGCACAAGCAGGAGGTAGAAGAGCTAAGATCTGGCTCGCCTCTGTAAGTGTGTGGTGACCTGACCCTTCACGTAGTCACAGCCCCTTTTGGTGTCATGAGAACTACCACCCTTTCTGCCTCCTTGCCTCCCAAGGTGTGGTCAGGAGGCATGACATCAGGTCTAGAAATGGCTGTGTGCTCAAGATAGTCGTGAACCTGTTTGCATATGTCAGCTGCTGTTATTAATAGGAATTGTCAACATCACCCAGATTCTGTGCTTGACTGTGAAACCATTAGCTGTCAGAGATGGAATGTGCTTCAGGACGACAGCCACGAGGGCAGGCTGGAGTTCAGTCCTTTTATCACGTTGTTGTTGTTCAGTCGCTAAGTCATGTCCGACTCTTGGTGACCCGCAGACTTCCCCTGTCCCTCGCTGTCACGAGTTGAGAGAATAATGTCTTCTGGGAGGTTGGCTGGCAAGCTGCTCAGGAACAGCCTCAGAAAAGAACAAGACCAGGGCCTCGAATCTGAGGTCGTTGAGATTCCCCCTGAGATACACATCTCATCTGTCTGAGGACCTGTTTTTCATGTGTAGAGTCTTCTCTTGTGTTGTTGGAAGAGGGTGTTTGCTACCATCAGTGGTTTCTCTTGGCAAAACTCTATTAGCCTTTGCCCTGCCTTGTTCCGTATTCCAAGGCCAAATTTGCCTGTTACTCCATGAATGGCTGCGATGGACTGTGCAGAAGTGCATGGGCTGGGACGGACCGTGCAGAAGTGTCGCTGAGAGGAGCTCCCCCTCACCCAAGTTCAGGGGGGGCAGCTGAGAGGAGCTACCCCACGTCCGAGGTCAGGGGCCGCAGCTGAGAGGAATAACCCCATGTCCGAGGTCAGGGGTGGCGGCCATGAGGAGCTACCCCACGCCTGAGGTCAGGGGTGGTGGCCAAGAGGAGCAACCCCATGTTCAAGGTCAGGAGGAGCGGCCGTGAGGATATACCCCTCATCCAAGGTAAAGAGCAGTGGCTGCGCTTTGCTCCAGTGGCCGTGAAGAGATACACCACGTCCAAGGTAAGAGAAACCCAAATAAGACGGGAGGTGTTGCGAGAGGGCATCAGAGGGCAGACAGACTGAAACCATACTCACAGAAAACTAGTCAATCTGATTACACGGACCACAGCCTTGTCTAACTCAGTGAAACTAAGCCATGCCCTGTGGGGCCACCCAAGACGGACGGGTTATGGTGGAGAGGTCTGACAGAATGTGGTCCACTGGAGAAGGGAATGGCAAGCCACTTCAGTATTCTTGCCTTGAGAACCCCATGAACAGTATGAAAAGGCAAAATGATACGATACTGAAAGAGGAACTCCTCAGGTCAGTAGG
>SJYX01016211.1:68239-184944 GCA_006410675.1 Oreotragus oreotragus
CCCCCGACTCCCCCCGCCACAGTATATAGCACAGTGTCCAGTATTTTAAAAATATTCAGTTTCTTAAATCAGCTGTTCGTTCAGTAATGGCCAAGGATGATGGTAGGAGAGGGTGGGGGAGAGCTTCTGTCCTGCTCACCAGATAAACCTCCACCTCACCAGCCTCTCTGTCTTTTGCACAGTGGGACCCAGCTCGGCTGAACGAATCTACCACCTTCGTGTTGGGATCTCGAGCCAACAAGTAAGTCTATACGGAGTTGGTGCTGAGGGAGGGGCCCTGAGGGGTGCCCCTGAGCGCCACGCCTGCTGGGATCCTCACCACTTGTCTGTTGCCTTGCAGGGCCCTGGGGATGGGGGGCACCCGAGGGAGGATCTACATCAAGCACCCACACCTCTTTAAGGTACGTGAGTGCCAGGAGTCGGGCCAACCCTGGCCGTGGAGTAGGCAGCACTGTGAACTCTCCATGGCCCAGAGGAACCTGGGGTAAACCCTGACCCAGGAGCCAGGGTAGCAGAGTTCTAGTGGCCCCTCTGCCCTTAACCTTTACCTTTTGTAATTGACTCAGCAGCTCTATACCTCATAACATAGCTCCTGTCCTCGTCTATTTGCTGTGTGTCTAACATGGTTTTAAGTGCTACGCTTACGTTACCTCTTGGATGTGAGTCAGGATTCTGTCTTCTGCAAATCCTGAGCTCTTAACCACTGCTGTATTCAGTTGTCTGCGAAATAAATGAGATTGCAACGGAGCAGCAGTTCTAACGTTTTCCAAAGGGAACTCCTCGTCTGAGCTATGCTTTGGTCTCCACTATTTGAGAAATAATGGAGCGGGGAGGGCATGAATTCATGCTGTTAGGTAACAGGCACATGTTCACGTTAATGGTTTTTGCACCTATGTGCAAGACTCGGTGCCCCTTGTCAGAACAGCTCCTTGGGGTCTCAGAATCATGGGCTCTGGCCGCGACATTTGCTGCAAGTTCAAGTTCTTTAAAGGGCAAACCTACTTCTGTCTTATCAGTCTTATGTTTCAGGATTTTCAGCCTGTATTTTGGCCTGCATGCTACTACTTCATTTTCCTCCCTTAGTGTCTCCAATCCTGCTGTTCCCTTTGATGACCTTCCCCTGCCACCCCCACCCTTTTCTCTGCCTGACTGTTCTGTAAGATCCGCCTTGTCCAAGACCCTCGCTGGGATCGTTGCCAAATGGATATGCTCTTAGACCTACTTCCAGTTCCTTTTGTACAGTGGTTAAGAGTATCATCTCAGTCCCGATTCCATTACTTACTAGCACGTGACCTTGGGCAAGTGGCTCCACATTTCTGAGCCTGTTTTGTCCTCTGTAAAATGAGAAGGATGCAAACCAGCTTTTTATGGTTGGTAGAATTAAGAGAGAATGCAGTAAAACATAGCCTTTTTTGTAGTAACTTTTCTTTTTAATACTTATTTGGCTGCATTGGGTCTTAGTTGTGACTCATGGGCTTAGTTCCCTGACCAGGGATCAAATCCACATCCCCTGCATTGGAAGGCAGATTCTTAACCATTGGACCACCAGGGAAGTCAGTAGTAATAACTTTAAAAGGAGTGTAGTCTATAAAAACATTGAATCATTGTGTTGTACACCTGAAATTAATACAATATCATGAATCAGCTATACTTAAAAAAAAAAAAAATGGACTTCCTCTATTAAAAAAGAGAGAGAGAGAGAGATAAAGCACAATAAAGCCCCCAGACAATCCCAGCATAGCAAGGGCTCAGTGAATTGTCAGCATTACCAGCATATTTTCCCAGTTCTTAGAACCATCATTGGTAATAAACTCATGGCCAGTAGATACTCTCTCTTATTTTAGTCTTTTCAGAATAATAAGTGGAGGGGAAAATTTTTTGGTTTTTTACTTTTTATTCTTTACTAGTGATGATAAGCATCTTTTCATCTATTTAGAGTTTTTGTGTTTCTTCTGTAAACTGCCCGCTATACCTTTTGCTCATTCTTTTCTCCTTCGAAAGGCATTTTGCAAATTTCCTTTTTTTTAAAACTTTTTTAAATTATGGAAATAATATATAAGCCCATTCTTGTAAAAAGATTCAAACAGTGCACTAAAGCTAATAGGGAACAAGGCAGCAAACTCCGCTTCACCCTTGACTCTGACTCTTCTGCCCTGAAGGTTACCCCCAGCCACATGGTAGCGTTTTTCAGTCCCATGTGTGTGTATGTGTCCTTGTCCTTTAATGATGTTTTGTTTATGTTATTGGTCTTATACTATAGATATTGCTCTAAGTTTTTTTTTCACCCCAAAATTCATTCATTCATTCAGATATCTATTGAGTACTGAACAGTCTCAGACTGCAGAGATACAGCAGTGGGCAAAACAGACGCACCCAGCTCCTTGCCCTTAGAGAGCGTACAGTCTAATGTAGAGCAAGCTGTATACCCTGGAGCCAAATCCAACCTGTAGCCTTGTTTTTGTCCAACGCAGAGTGGTGACATTTGTAAAGGGTAATTTAAAAAGGAAAAATAAAGATTATGTGACCCGCAAAGCCTAAAGTATTTGTAGAAAAAGTGTGCTGACCGCTGTAAATCTAGGGAATAACGCCTGAAGAGACTCGTCCATGTTGTTAAGCCCCTCCCTTCACTTTTTTTAGACTTCTTTCTGCCTGTGCTGGGTCTTCGTTGCCGCACAGGCTCTTCTCTGTTTTCGGAGAGCAGATCTGCTCTCCAGTTGCGATGCACCAGCTCCTCATTCCCGTTGGCTTCTCTTGTTGCAGAGCTCAGGCTCTAGGACACACAGGCTCCAGGAGTTGTGGCTCTTGGGCTCACTAGTCGCGGCTCCCAGGCTTTAGAGCACAAGCTCAGTAGTGGTGGCGCGTGGGCTTAGTGGCTGCTCGGCATGTGAGGTCTTCCCAGATCAGGGATGGGACCTGCGTCCCTTGCCCTGACAGGCAGGCTCTTCACCACAGAGCCACCAGGGAAGCACTTTTTTTTCTAATTTTATTTATTTATTCTTGGCTACACTGGGTCTGCGTCCAGCCTTCTCTAGCTGCGGCAAGCAGGGCCTGCTCGCTAGTGGTGGTGTGTGGGCTTCTTGCCACCGTGGCTTCCCGCGTGGCGGAGCACCGGCTGCAGGTGCTCGGCCTTCAGTAGTCGCTGAATCTGTGCACGGTAGTTGGGGCACACAGGTTTAGTTTCTCCCCGCCATGTAGGATCTTCACCGACCAGGACTGAACCCATGTCCTCTGCACTGGCAGGCAGATTCTAATCCACTGGACCACCAGGGATGTGCTGACTCCTTTCATTTTAACAACAGTCCTATAAGTGTTAATACCCTCTGTTTTACAAATGAAGAAACAGTCTCAAAGAAATCATTGCCTCGATTGACACCACCTAATAAGTAGAAGAAACTGAGATTTATGAACCAGGTTTTTTTCTTTTCTTTCTTGTTTTTTTTAACCTGCCACCCGCTGAAAGCCCACCAGGCCAAACTGCCCCCCGCACATGTGCTCCTCTCCAGCTTTCCCCGCCGCACGCACTCCCTACGGGCTGAGCTCTGAGCCCCACAGTGAAGTTCTTACCCAAGATGCTCTTCTGCTTCCAGGGCATGAAGTGTCCTGACTTTTGTTTTAGAAAATGTGGTCACCTTAATAGCCACATATGTTGTAAGCCACCTCCAGTCACTTCTTCACAGAGGAGTACAGCTCTCAAACATAGTCACCAGTCTGACCAGTTGCCAGAGGTGCTATGTTTTAAGGAAGGAAAGGGAGGATACTCTAGTTTCTCTTGAAATCGAATATATCTTTCACCTTTTACTGAAGATTTCCGTAGAGTGAAAAAACTCTTGAGTGTCCAACTCGGCGCCCTTGGCAGGGCTAATCTTTGATGTTATAGTGGTGGTTTAATTGTTAAATCATGTCCAACTCTTGGCGAACCCCCACTGTAGCCTGCCAAGCTCCTCTGTCCATGGGATTTCCCAGGCAAGAATACAGAAGTTGTTTGCCACTTCCTTCTCCAGGGGATCTTTCCCACCCAAGGATTGAACCTGGGTCTCCTGCATTGCAGGCAGATTCTTTACCAACTGAGTTACCCGGGCAGCCCCTTGATGTTATAATAAAAGATAAAAAAGTAAAAGAAAGCAAAGAGGGGAGTTCCTTGGTGGTCTAGTGGTTAGGACTCCATTCTTTCACTGCCATGCCCCAGGTTCAGTCCCTGGTTGGGGAACTGAGATTCCACAAGCCTCGAGTCTTGGCCAAAAAAAGGAAAAAAAGGAAAAAAAAATTTTTTTTAAGGGAAAGGAATTAGAAGTGTATTAAATCTCTGGGAATTGGGCCCCTTTCCCTGGCCTCCTGGACTCAGCCCTGTTTGCTCTGAAGAGGTCAATGAGCCCTCTCTAGCCACCAGAGGTCTTGTTGGTAAGAAGGCCTCAAAGGCTAAGAGTATGTTCTGAACCAAATGAAAAATGCCCATCACGCCAGGCTAATGTCTCCTCCTGTGGCTTCATCCCTCACAGTATGCAGCTGACCCCCAGGACAAGCACTGGCTGGCCGAGCAGCATCATATGCGGGCAACAGGGGGAAAGATGGTAAGCACTGTTCACATGTGCCACTGCCAGGGACCCACCCAGCCCAGGGACCCACCCAGCCCAGGGACCCACCCAGCCCAGGGACCAGGGCTGTTGGTGACAGCTTGCTTCCAAACCTGAGAGACTCCATGCCCAACAAATGAGAAAGGAGACTTGCAGGAGGAGAGAGGGCCCATTCCTTCACACTGAAGACCCGTCTAACCCCTGCCTCTCCTCTCCTGTGCCCGGAACTACATAGGGCACCCTCATATGTAGTTCATATTAGCTGTATGTAAGAATAGCAAGTACAAGACACACTTAACAGTCTTTGCCATCACGTACTGCCTGTCGATAGATTTCACCCCTCCATCACAACTCTGCCACCAGACGCAGCTACGGAATCTCTTCTCAACACTGCCCCAGGCAGCAGCCCTTGTCAGAAAAAAAATGGCACATGCGGTGATACTTGTTTGCCACACCTGGCAAGCCCCTTCCAGAATCACTTCTACTTGAAGAGCTCTCAGCTCAAATCAAGCATCATCCTTAGGAAAATCATCTTCACATGTATTCTAAAACTGTCATGGAGGGATGTGTCCATCACATGCACTGTCTCTCACCTGAAGATGCACTTAGTCCCACTACTGGGACTGCTCCTGTTAGAATTCCGTGGCCTTGCAAGCCACTCTACCATCCCCTACCTGACTGCCTTTTATTTCCTACTATATTTATGCTGTACTCTCTTTCAAAAAAGATTTTAGGAAGCTTACTGTGAACACATAACATAAATAAGAAACAGAGAGGAAAAAAGGAAAGGCGGAATCGAAAATTAAGGCAGGAGCAAGATTAGTTATAAAAAAGGATTTTTTGTTTGTTTGTTTGTTTTTTAAGAAAAAAAGTCAGGGGAATTTTAAGTTACCAGACTGGGAGACCAGTGCATGTCCATAGGTTTTCACAAACTCAGTTCCTTTGCCCCTGAGGTGAAGACAGTCAAATGACTCAAGGGACACACAGTTATTTCTGGCCCTAAGACTGGAAAGAAATGCCTCCCATGGAAGACTCTCATGTGATGAACATCATCGCCCACATGGTAAATTCACAAGAGGGCTCTCCCGAGGCAGATCGTGGCATTGTGCCAAAGCAATTCTGCGAGCCCCGGACCACACAGCCCAGCTCCTCGACAGCAGTACAGTTTATTGTGTTTGCCCTTTTGCCTCCGAGTTCAAAACCAGCTTATCTTAGTTCCAGGGTTCACTCATGGCTTCCTTCTGATTTCCTGTTTCCATGTGTATTTTGCTGGCTCTCTGGCCGTTTCTTTTTTTTTTTTTGGTTAAAGGATAATTACAATATTGTGTTGGTTTCTGACATACATCAACATGGATCACCCATAGGTACATATGTCCCCTCCCTCTTGAGCCTCCCTCCCACCTCCTACCCCATCCTATCCCACTAGGTTGTCACAGAGCCCCAGTTTGAGTTCCGTGAGTCATACACCAAATTCCCACTGGCTATCTGTTTTACATATGTTAGTGTATATGTTTCCATGCTACTCTTCCCATTTGTCCCACCGTCTCCTTCTTACCCCGCCCCTTCCATGTCAGTAAGTCTGTTCTCTATGTATGCACCTCCATTACTGCCCAGCAAATAGGATCATTAGTACCTTCTTTCTAGACTCCATATACATGGGTTAATATACAATGTTTATTTATCTCTTTCCATCTTGCTTCACTCTGTATAATAGGCTCTAGGTTCATCCACCTCATTAGCACTGACTCAGGTGTGTTCCTTTTTATTTTATTGGCCCTTTCATTTTAAAACACCTCAGGGTCCCTTTTTACAAGAGATGGCAGCTATAGATAAATTAGTCACCATTGCCCACTCTCCTACCCAGAAAGTTTCAACTTAAGTAAAAGAATGCTTCAAGGAACTGTTCCCCAGACAGACAGTCTCTCCCTACTCTCTCCATTGCTAAATTACAAACTGTGACCACCGGCCCCTCCCTTCCATCCCTTTCTTTAAGCAGACATTTAATAAAGTGCTAATCAAGTTGACTGAAATGAACCATAGGCAATGATGACTCTCCTTTGCTCCTACTCTAGGCCTACCTTCTCATTGAGGAGGACATCCGGGACCTCGCTGCCAGCGATGACTACAGGTAAAACCAGTAGTCTCTGTTCTCCCCTCCCCACTGGGATGAGCGTGGACCTACATCCTCCCTTGCTCCACCTCCTCCTCAATGTTTGTTCCAGAGGATGCCTGGACCTGAAGTTAGAGGAGCTGAAATCCTTTGTCCTGCCCTCCTGGATGGTTGAGAAGATGCGGAAGTACATGGAGACACTCCGGACAGAGAATGAGCATCGTGCTGTCGAAGCGCCTCCACAGACCTGAAACCGGGTTCCCTGGTTATGCTCGGCAGCCCTCCTCCAAGGCCCTCGTACCCACATGGCTGAGGCCACTGCTAGGACTGCTCCTAGATGGATCTCAGCGGCATTAAGCTATGCCTGGGCTAGTTTGTAGTGACTCACTGCAGAGTGCCCCCAGACTGGCATGTGGTTCTATATTTGTAAAGTTATTGGGATAAGAAGCAATTAAACAGTTTGTAATAAACACAGATGGTGAGCCTGCTGTGAGGTCTGCCAGCGGGGCTGACAAAATATCAAGGGCTCTAGAGGAAGTGGGTGTAGGAAAAAAGGACCAGGCACCCTCACCCCAGGAAGCCCAGTGCCCCCGCGAATATCTGCTTTGTGAGATGAAGCTGGGGACACCAGGTATTTTGCCAATCTTCCCTGTCCCTCTGTTTCTGTTTCCTCACCCAACTAAAGCATGGAATAGCAGAATGTGATGGCTGGCACCATGGGAGGTTGATGACAAATCAGAAGAAAAATATAAGGTAGCTTTTATTACCCCCGTTTTATGGGTTAAAACTCTAAATTTTGTGCCCAGGGTAATACAGCAAACTTGGAGAAGCAGCCAATGAAGCTGTTTTCTAATAAGGACCCTCGCTCTAACCATCAGCTTCTAGTTTTTTCCCTCACCTGCGTGTTCAGACACCAAAGGCCCCAACCAAAGTGCCTAGGACATTAATAACAGGTGGAGGAGCTGGGGTTTCCGGTTTGAGGGACGAGTGTGGCTTCCCAGGTGGCATACTGGTAAAGAATCCCCCTGCCAATGCAGCAGACAGCAAAAGACACTGGTTTGATCCCTGGATTGGGGAAATCCTCAGGAGTAGGAAATGGAAACATAACTCCAGTATTGCTTGGAAAGTTCCATGGACAGAGGAGCCTGGCAGGCTACAGTCCGTGGGGTCGCAGAGTTAGGACTGAGCACACACACATCACAAGATTGGAGACCCTCGGTCAGGGCGTGCAGCGTGCTGTCAAGCTTTGACCTAAAGGGATTCATCCCACGTGGACGTCTTCTAGGCCCTTTAATGGTTGGCGTTTTCCAAAGGCGGCCAATCGTTAATCAAAGACAGCCTCTTCTGCCAATCGCCAGTGAGACGCCCGGTTCCGTTGCCCAATAGTAGTACGCTGGTAGGTGGGTCTAGCGGTTGCGCGGTGACATAGCACTCTGGAGTGCCCCATTGGCTGGATCAAACCCAAGCGAGCCACTGATTGGTTAGCACTGCCGGAGGGTTACAATTCAAACGCGGGCGGGCGGGCCCGCAGCCCTGCAGTTGCAACTGAGCTCCGCGTATCGCTTATCCTCGTCTCATCGCCGCCCGGATGGCTTCCCAAAACCGCGACCCAGCCGCTGCCAGCTTCGCCGCCGCCCGTAAAGGAGCTGAGCCCAGTGGGGGTGCTGCTAGGGGCCCCGTGGGCAAGAGGTGAGTGGTGTGGAGGTAACACCCGCCGAGCCTGGCACGCCCTGGGCATTTGGGGCCAAGAGGGAAGACTTCCGGGACCCCCACCTCCTCCTGGAACGGGTTAGATACGGGAGTTAGAGAGACACGCCAGAAGTTCTCCTGCTCTTAAGAGACACTCCCGAAAGAGGACGGAAGGGGTAGGATCACTGCCAGGATCCTCTGTCAGTGAGCTGAGATGAAGAAACTCCGGCGAACCTCGGTGGCTAGGCCAGAGGGCGGCGGGGGAGCGGGGTGGGGGAGGAAGAGGGGGAGAAATTGAGATCCAGAGAGAGATTCCAGAGAAGCAGATGGGGTTAAGAGTAAGCCAGATCCGTCCTTCGAGATCCTCGAATTAGGGAGGGTGAGGGCTCACTGCTACTGCTGCTACTGCTAAGTCACTTCAGTCGTGTCCGACTCTGTGTGACCCCATAGACAGCAGCCCACCAGGCTCCCCCGTCCCTAGGACCCTCCTACGGAAATGGAGGTGACTGTTCCCCCAGGTGAGTCCGACTTCAGGGTAGAGAAAAGCCTCCGTGACAGCTGCCCCAGAGAGACTGGGGTGAGAGAAGATACNCACTTCAGTCGTGTCCGACTCTGTGTGACCCCATAGACAGCAGCCCACCAGGCTCCCCCGTCCCTAGGACCCTCCTACGGAAATGGAGGTGACTGTTCCCCCAGGTGAGTCCGACTTCAGGGTAGAGAAAAGCCTCCGTGACAGCTGCCCCAGAGAGACTGGGGTGAGAGAAGATACCTGGGGTCCTGGCCCATCCAGACTCCCAGGTGACTCCAAGTACTCTTTTTGCAGGCTACAGCAGGAGCTGATGACTCTCATGGTGAGTGACTGGTGCCCAGATCCCCAACCAATTGGCCTACCCTTCCGCCTCCTAGTCACTTATCAGTGGCTTCCTTTCCTACATCAGGCTCTTTGGTAGAAGTGGGGGTAAAAAGATGAGTCCACCTTTCTCTCTTCTGTAAAGAAGTTAATCCACCCCACCTACACACCTTTTCTCCCCAGTCTCTACTCCCCAGTACCATCCCCCCCACAGTGAAGTTATCCCTAAAATACAGCTCTTATGCAAGGCCCTCTCCTTGTCCTGCCTGGCCCTACTTCCCTGCCCTAAGGTTTGAAAAAAGGGAAGTGTTAGTATCTCAGTGGTGTCCGACTCTGCAACCCCATGAACTGTAGCCTGGTAGTCTCCTCTGTTGAGGGAACTCTCCAGGCAAGAATACTGGAATGGGTAGCCATTCCCTTCTCCAGGGGATCTTCCCGCATTGCGAGCAGATTCTTTATCCCCTGAGCCACCAGGGAAGCCCTCGGGTTTATCCACACCCATCTCTCCATCCTTCTTAATATTTCTGTCATACTTCTTCCTGGACTATGTTTTCTACGTTAACCCTAGATACTCAACTCACATCCTTCAATGACCATATTGTTCCTCTTCCCAGTCTGTGAATAGTTTCTGGGCTTCATATATAACCAGCACTCAATAGCATGTTGAGGGAATTCCCTGGTGGTCCAGTGGTTAGGACTCAGTGCTTTCACTGCCTTGGGCCAGGTTCCATCCCTGGTCAGAGAATGAAGATCCCACAAGCCAAAGAACAACCAAAAAAAAAAAGCATGTTAAACTGAATNTGTTGAGGGAATTCCCTGGTGGTCCAGTGGTTAGGACTCAGTGCTTTCACTGCCTTGGGCCAGGTTCCATCCCTGGTCAGAGAATGAAGATCCCACAAGCCAAAGAACAACCAAAAAAAAAAATAGCATGTTAAACTGAATTCCCACAGCCAGCGTTAAAGGTACAGAGCTGCCTTCTGCTTCCCTACACAACATCTCCTTTCTTAGCCTGGCAATGAACCTCCACAATCCCAGTACTCCCCTCAGGAAAGCATATCGGTTTGGCCTGGTTGCTTTATTTTGGATCAAAATGTGAGGTTAAAAGGAGCGGGTTCACCGACTGGCCCCCCAGGAGCAAACTCTTCCAGCCCAGCATGTGTGGTGTTTCCTCCCCAGATGTCAGGCGATAAAGGAATTTCTGCCTTCCCTGAATCGGACAACCTCTTCAAATGGGTGGGGACCATCCATGGAGCCGCTGGCACAGTAAGTGCAGGGTTGGGGGAGGTGAGTGTGACTAAGCTGAGTCTGGGGAGGGGTGGGAGGTGAATTCCAAGTGCCAGGTCCTCTTCACATCTCTTGCCCACCAGGACACTCCTCTGTGTCTGCTGTGGTGCCCTGAGCTTGTGGCCCTGGTCACCCTGAGTACAGTAAGAGGCTGGGTTTAAGGCAGCAGTCTCCATCTGAGATGCGTACAGAGGACCAGACAGCAAAGACAATTGAGCACACTTAGGCTGGTGGGCCTTAGACCAAAGGATCACTGAGGACCCCACCAGATACAGAGAACGCACCAGACCAGTTTCATGCTTCATCTTCTGTTAAGTCCTCATGAACTCAGGGGTCCTGGCAAGTCCCTTATGTGGAGCTTGAGCTGGGAACTTGAGGCTCGGGGTGGGAGGGTTAACCCGCAAATCTCTTTCTCCAGGTGTATGAAGACCTGAGGTATAAACTGTCCCTGGAATTCCCCAGTGGCTACCCTTACAACGCACCCACAGTGAAGTTCCTCACACCCTGCTACCATCCCAATGTGGACACCCAGGGTAACATCTGTCTGGACATCCTGAAAGACAAGTGGTCTGCCCTGTATGACGTCAGGACCATCCTGCTCTCCATCCAGAGTCTGCTCGGAGGTGACTGCCAGGCCCAGCCCCNACCCTGCTACCATCCCAATGTGGACACCCAGGGTAACATCTGTCTGGACATCCTGAAAGACAAGTGGTCTGCCCTGTATGACGTCAGGACCATCCTGCTCTCCATCCAGAGTCTGCTCGGAGGTGACTGCCAGGCCCAGCCCCTCCCCCAGAACCTGGGGACCTGTCAGGATTCCCCCCGGGCCTCCTCTCCTACCCACACCTGACCCTTCTTTTCCTCCACCCGCAGAGCCCAACATTGATAGCCCTTTGAACACACACGCCGCCGAGCTCTGGAAAAACCCCACAGGTGGGTCCTTCATCCTGAGGATAGCACCAGACCATCCCTCCCCAACCTTCAGAAGCTCCTTCAAACAACAGGAGGATTCCAGTGACTTGGGAATGTGTCCTGATGGCTTAAGGGGTCCGGGGCGGAGGGCCAGGCGGTAGCCCACTTCCACCTCTTCCTTGATCTGTCTGGTTCTCGTTTGCTATAAAATCAAAAAAACCAACCCGTTCCACATTAATAGAGCTTGGGGAGATTTTAAGTAGAAGGCAAAGCTTTGTGCAAATAACTTGCTCTCTCAGGGCCCCTAGGTGCCTCCCCTGTCCCTGGGAGCAGAGCTGCCCCCCTAGAAGCAGAACCATCCAGGATACCTGTCTGGGTGGCCAGCAGAGGGTCAAGCTGTTGTGCTGGGAAACCCCTCGGAGCTCGCACAAAGTCCTCCCCCGTGTGTATTCTTGCTGCTGTCTTGCCCACCTTACCCCCTGCCCCCATCAGTCACCAAGACCTGCCTGTTCTCTTCCAGCCTTTAAGAAGTACCTGCAAGAAACCTACTCAAAGCAGGTCTCCAGCCAAGACCCCTGACCTGAGATGTCCTGCTCTCCTTGTGGCCTTTTTTTTTTTTTTCCCCTTAGGCTGTCTGTCCATGCCTCAGTTTCTGTACAGGACTATGTCTTATCTGTGGTGTCATTTTTGTTTTGTTTCTGTTTTTTAAATTAAGTGTGGTTAAACCCTTGTGATGAATATATTAAATAAATACATTTTGGGGTTTTTATAGCAAGTTGCTGTTTTGTCATTACCCAAGGGTTGGAAGTGCCCAGGGTCGGCAGAGATCAGGTTTAGGATTTGAGTTCTCTGCTCCACAGCCCAGGGAGTAGGAACAGCTGATAGGCTGTAGGGCTAAGCAAGGAAGTGACAGGATTCCCTCCCTTGTAACCTGAGTTATTTTATGATTCTGCACCTGTTTCCTTATCTATAAAATGGGTATCACAAAATGCTAGTTTCTGGGAGTTCCCTGGTGGTCTAGTGGTGAGAAGTCAATGCTTTCACTGCTGCAGCCCAGGTTCAACCCCTGGGAACTGAGATCCCAGAAGCCACACAGCGTGGCAATAAATAAATACTAATTTAAAGAAAAGCAAAATGTGATCCTACGGAGTGGTGACACAGGAATATAGGTGTTGTCCCAGTTGTGTTGTAGATGAAGCTGAGCCAGATCTTAAGACTTAAATGGAGCGATACAGTGTGTATGTGTGTGTTGGAGAGGGTTGGGAGGAGGACCAGCTACCCGCTTTATGACAGATTTTTTGACCCTTAAGAAGGAGCAAGAGAACATTCAGGTGACCCTACAGCCGGCCCAGGGTCTGGGGAGACAGCCAGGGGAAGTTTTCTGGATGAAGGTCACAAGTCACCCCAGCCCAGGTCCTCCACTGATGGTTCCTTCTCCACTGGGGCACATTCACCTGCTCCAACTCCCAGCATTTTCCTCTGTTTGCTGCACCACTGGTCCAGAGCCCCAGCCCCTTGGGCCATCTTTCCACTGACCCACCACAGGCCTTTGAGCCCCTGGAAGGAAACCGCCATGTTGACCAGCTGGGTCCCAGCAGGCTGAGGTCCTGCAGGAAGATCTCCGTGAGAAGCTTAGGTGCACTCCAACAAGGCCCGAGCGTTGCCCTGCTCACCTAGCCTGGTCAGCTGTGTCTGCAGCTGCTTGTGCAGGCCTGGGGTAGGGTAGGAGGAGGAGATAGCAGGGAGACCATCAGGAAGGTTCTCACTCACCTTTTCTCTTAATCCAGCTAGCCCACACCCCCGCGCCCTGACCAAGCTGTCACATGTGGAAAGAACTGTGGTTGGAACTTAGATGTCCTCTGATCAATTTCTTTATCTCAAATTGTGCTGTTGGCTCTCTCCTTGGAACTTAGACTCATGTTGCTCAATCTGCTGTGCATATTAAACCTTCCTGGGATTTTACTCAAATACAAATTTTGATTCAGTCCATCTGGGTGGGGCCTGAGGCTCTGCAGTTCCAGTCGGCTCCCACGTGGTATCATTACTGTCGTCTAGTTAAAGGTACAGAGCAGTCTTCTCAAGGTGCGGTCCTTCCACTTGTCACCTGGATCTGGCTAGAAATGCAAGTTCTTGGCCCCAGTGTCCAGATGATTCTGAGGCTCTCAAATTGAAAATCACCATACCGGGCTTCCCTGGTGGTCCAGTGGTTCAGAACCTGTCTGCCAATGCAGGGAACACAGGTTCAACTCCTGGTCCAGGAAGATCCCGTATGCTACAAGGCAACCGAGCTCGTATGCCACAACTACTGAGCCTACACTCGAGTCCGCCAGCCACAGCCCTGAGCCCACGCATGCCCTAGAGGCCATGCCCTGCAAAAAGAGAAGCAGTAAGAACCCCAAGCACTGCAACTGAGAGTAGCCCTGCTTGTTGCAACTAGAGAAAGCCCTTGCGCAGCAACCAAGACCCAGTGCAGCCAGAAATACATAAAAAAAATTTTAAAGAAAAAATCACCAGGCCGGTAGATGTCTGAGAAGAACAGTGCTCAGAATCTGACACTAAATTGGTTCTTAAGTGCTGGCCAAGGTGGATGAGTCTTTGCCTGCCTTAGGAAGCCTCCTTACGTGCTTTCCCAGATCATGGTGTCTGATCCCCCCAGATGGTCCCGTGGCCTTAAAGTGTCAGTCACAGAGACCCAACTCCACATTGTCATTCAGAACTAATCCCTCCAAGAAAGTAAAATTGCTTTCTTGAATACTACTAGAGCTGCTAAAAGAGGAGGGAGTCAGTCTGGGCTGCTGGTGGAAACAGCTGTAAATGAAAGAATGCCAAGCAGAGAGAAATAGCTGAGAGATGACAGTGAAACTCTGGCCTCCACTTCATGGCTTGGCATCCCAGTATCATGAGTCAACAAATCTCTTCTTTGTGTAAGTCAGTTCGACTTCAGTTTCTGACACTAGCTCAGTAAGTATGAGAAGGTGGTCGTGGTGGTTGCTAAGTCGATAAGTCATGCCCAGCTCGTGAACCCATGGACTGTAGCCTGCTAGGCTCCTGTGATGATTGTCATTCTCATTCATTCAGTACAACAGTTGAGTGCCTACAAGGTAAAGGCCCTAGGTTGGGGGCTGGGGATAAGGCAGGGAAGAGGACACAGTGCTGTGCTCGAGGAGAGTGAAGTTTAGGGAACAGACAGACATATCGATGGGGCTTCCCAGGTGGCTCAGTGGTAAAGTCTCCGCCTGCCAATCCCTGGATTGGGAAGATCCCCTGGAGAAGGAAACAGCAACCCACTCCAGTATCCTTGCCTGGGAAATCACACGGACGGAGGAGCCTGGCAGGCTACAGTCCATGGGGTCACAAAGAGTCAGACACAACCAAGCAGCTGAACACATACACAAGCAAAGGCATGTCAATAGCAGGAATAAGTGGTGGTTAAAGTAGAACTGTGCTAGAATTCCTAATCCTCGCCCATATTACATGTACACCCTTGGGAACTTAGAGCGAAACTCTCTGTAAAATGGAATATTAGTAGCTACTTCATAGGATAGAACAGTGCCTCAGAATAGCGCCTGACACATGAAAAGCACTAAATAACAGCTGGATGTGGGAGATCCCTGGCAGTCTAGTGGTTAGGATTCCAGGCTTCCACTGACATGGCTTCAGTTCAGTCTCCAGTCAGGGAACTGAGATCAGCCACGTGGTGTGGCAAAAAACAAAACTGAGCGCTAGGCTCACATGTTGCTATGAGAACTCAGAGGTGAGTGAGGCACCTCAGGAAGACGGGGAGGGTCAAAGAAGGCTCTCTGGAGAAGGAAACTGGGCCATGCAGGAGGTAATAGGCAGTTCATGAAGCCTTGAGCAGGGCAGTGACATGATCAGATTTGGTTTTGGAAAGATCCTTCTGGCCACCGTCTGTCTAGAGAGTGAATGGCTGGAAGTAAGTTCGCTACCATTATCAATAGCCTGGTAGGCAATGGTGGTGACCTGAGTTACGACGTTCAGTGGGCTTGGAGAGGAGGGATGAAGTGGTAGGGAGACAAAGTGGTGGGGCCCAGAAAGTAAATTAGAGGTGGGAGATGAGCTCCAGAATTTGACTTGGGTCTCATCCCTGAGAAAGGCACCACAAGACAAGATGGACGAGGGAGATTTGTCAATTTATGGCAGAGCCAGTTTGGAGCACTCAGGACGCCCAGGAAGAACTTACTCCTGTTTCCACCCCACAGCCATATCGTCTAGGTCAGCGGTCCCTAGCCTTTCGGGCACCAGGGACCAATTTCATGGAAGACAATTTTCCACCGACCAGAGTGGTACGGAGGGGATGGTTTCAGGATGATTCAAGCACACTACATTTCTATTATTATTACATTGTGATATATAGTTATATAACTCACCATAATGCAGAATCAGATCATCAGGCATTAGAGTCTTGTGCAATCTAGATCCCTCACATGCACAGTTCACAGTAGGGTTTGCACTCCTTTGAGAATCTAATACTGCCACTGATCTTACCGGACATGAAGCTCAGGCAGTAATGTGAGCGATAGGAAATGGCTAGGAATACAGATGAAGTTTCAGTCCTCACTCACTAACTCACCTCTCACCTCCTGCTGTGTGGCTCAGTTCCTAATAGGCCCCAGACAGGTACCGTACCCAGTACTGGGGATTGGGGACCTCTGATCTAAGTTATCATCTATATGTCTGGGTAAGATGGTTAGATGGCATCACCAATTCAATGGACATGAGTCTGAGCAAGCTCCAGGAACTGGTGATGAACATGGAAGCCTGGCATGCTGCAGTCCATGGGGTTGCAAGGAGTCGGGCACAACTGAGCAAATGAACCGAACTGAACTGAACTGATATGTCTGGGTATGTCATTCCACTTGGTCTTAGTTTCCTCAACTGTAAAATGGAAATAAGGGCATCTGTCCCTGGGGTTGTGTGGATAAATGAGAAAATGAGCAGCACACAGTAGGCACTCATAGGGATGATAACTAACCTCCAGCACTGCTCCTTGCTGGAAATACCATCCAGGAAACATGATGAGACAGAAAGGGGAGAAGAAAACACGGAGTTGGAGAGAGCGAGCTAGAGCGATGAATGAGTTCAATGTTTCAAGGTGATAATGACATTACTAAAAGCATTTACTGTATGCTGACTCTGTGCCAGTCTCTGTTCTAAGCGCTTCCTACACATTAACTAGTCCTTCCAACCCTGTGAAAGTGAAAGTCACTCAGTCCTGTCTGACTCTTTGGAACCCCACGGACTGTACAATCCATAGAATTCTCCAGGCCAGAATATTGGAGTGGGTAGCCTTCTCCTTCTCCAGGGGATCTTCCCAACCCAGGGATCAAACCCAGATCTCCCACACTGCAGGCGAATTCTTTACCAGCTGAGCCACCAGGGAAGGCCAAAGATATGTACTGTCATTGTCCCCAATTTACAGATTAGGATAGGGAGCAGAGAGTGGTTTGTCACCAGCAGTGAGGATTCAGACTTAGCCTGACCAAAGCCAAACTACCACTGCACCTAATTAGCTTCGATCCGACTCTCACTATCATTAAGTTGTTTCCAAAAGAGCTCTGGTCGCCAGAGTGCAGCCAGTCAGCGCTGGGATCAAAAAAGGACGCGATGGTATCTGAGATGGGTCGTGATATCTTGGAGACGGCATCTGAGCTGAGTTGAAGGATTTGCCAAGGCTTTAATAAGAGGAAGAAGGGCAGTCCAAGGAGAGAGAACAAAGTGTGCAAAGGGCTTAAAGTGCACCCCACCTGCAGAGCAAGAGAGAGAGGCCAAGCCTGTCGAGGGGAGGGGCAACTGTGAGAAGGAGGGGATGGAATCTGGATTTGATTCTAGAAGCAGAGGGGACCCTGAAAGCGCCAGGCGCCACACAGCCCCTCAGCTAAGCTGTCACGCACGCTCAGTCGCGAAACTTCCGAGGGCACGGAACGCCACCTCGGCTTCCCAGGTCCCGCTGCGCTCGAACCCAAGGACGCTCGGGCGGCTCCAGCCTTGCGGCGCCCTGGACGGTGACCCAACCAGGCGGCCCCGGACACTCATCCGTCCCGGTCCTTCCCTCTACTCAGACCACGCGCTTTGCAATGTTTCCTTTTATTCCTTCCAGACACATCCCCAGAAGGGGCCGCGCCTCCCTCCCGGGGCGGAGGGACGAAAGCGGCTAGATGTGTATAAGAGACAGTGTGTCTCCCAAGGCCGGGGGCGGGGGGGGGAGGGTTGGGGGGCGGCACCGCCCACGCCAGAGGGCCCCGCGGTGTCGGTGGCTGCAAGGGCCGACTTCTTACTGCACGCCCTCCATCATCTTCAGGAACTCTGCGGGAAAGAAGACAGAGGGGCGCTTACGAGTCTCCCCGCGGAGGACGAGGCCAGGTCCCGGGGGCAGGGGGCGGGCCCGGCCTCTTAGACGGGGCGCCCGGCTACTACCGGACGCATTGCACAAAACCAGCCCGCGGAAGGCGGGGAGGAACCTGACCCCGCCCCGCCCTCAAGGCGGAGGACGCCCGCCGGGGCGCGAAGCTCCGGGGGCTCCCGTCCCCGCGCCCTGGTCCTCGCGCGCCCCAGACCCTCACCGTCGAAGTCAATGCGGCCGTCGTTGTTCTTGTCCCCGTCCTTCATCAGGGATTCGAGCTCCTCGTCTGTCACGTGCTCCCCGGAGGCCCGGAAAATCTCCGCCAGCTCCTCGGCGTCGATGTAGCCGTCCGCGTTCCTGCGGGCGCGTAAGGCCTGGGCGCGGGGCGCTCAGGGCCCGCAGGGGCGAGCCTCCCGCGCCACGCCTCCCGCCTGCACCCCCATCCGCTCCCCCCAGAACCTTCGGGCCCTGAAGGCCAGATGCAGACCACTGCGCGCCTTGGCTGTTCCCAGGGCCCCCGACGCACCTGTCGAAGATGCGGAAACACTCAGCCAGCTCCTCCTCGCTCTTGCCCTTGGCGTCCTCTTTCATCTGGCGCACCATCATGACCAAGAACTCCTCGAAGTCGATGGTGCCGCTGCCTGAGCGGAGCGGGTGGTGAGTGGGCCTGAGCCCCGGCTGCCACGCCACCCACCCTCCCAGCCCGCCTCCCGAGGGCCGCCGGCTCACCATCCTCATCCACCTCTTCGATGATGGCGTCCAGCTCCTCTTTGGTGGGTGTCTGGCCCAGCATCCTCATCACGGTGCCCAGCTCCTTGACGCTGATGTCCCCGCCGCCGTCCGCGTCAAACATGTCGAAGGCGGCCTTGAACTCTGCCAGGGCGACGAGGGCAGAGAGCCGAGGTGAGCCTGGCGAGACTGTCAGCCTCACATCCACATCCTCTCTCCCCGCCTGCCCAGACACTCCAGGTTCCCCGGCACCTCACCTCCAGCAGCCAGCCCGCCCACCCCCACTCACCAGCGATCATCTCCTCGCTGAGGTAGGACCGGGCCTCAGCCTGCTGGTCGGTCTGCAGAAGACACGGGCCATCAAAGAGTCAGAGGGACAGCCGGGAGTACATTCCCGCCTTCACCCCGTTCTCCTGCACCCCCATTTCTGTACGTGCCCCCTAAGTTCCTGCAGAGCAACAGCTTCCAGTTGCCCCACTCTGGGCATGCCCCCACAGCACCCAGCCCCACTTTTGAAGAACTGGGGATTATGTCTCGTTTGTCTATCAGAGATCAAGTCAGGGCCCCCCACCCCATGACCTTCTGCGAGTCATTAATGTACCCCATCCCCTCATCTCTTCTCAGCAGCTTTTCGGGGATCAGCTGGAATCAGCCGAGTGAGAAGGCTTTGTAAAGTGCCAGCATGATTCCAGCATGGTTTTCTAGTTTCCCTACCTGTTCATCACACTTGGTACTTTAATAGTGAAGTCACTCATTCGTGTCCTACTCTTTGCGACCCTGTGGACTGTAGCCCACCAGGCTCCTCTCTCCATGGGATTCTCCAGGCAAGAACATGAGTGGGTTGCCATTTCCTTCTCCAGGGGATCTTCCCAACCCAGGGACTGAACCCAGGTCTCCCGCATTGCGGACACTTTAACCTCTGAGCCACCAGGGAAGGCCGGTACTTTAATAGGTGCTCAATAAATGTTTGTGGTCACACAAATAATAATGTGACGGAAAGTTACTGAGTACTGACCAAGGGTCAGGCCATAGACCAGGCACTGGTACCACCAAGGAATCAGGCACATTCCCTTCCTTAGAACTTGCAGAGACAGAGGGTGTAAGCTTCCTTCCAACGACTCAGTCATCAGAGTAGATACCACTCGGTGCTGGGCAGAATGGGATGTGGGCCTTTTGGGGGTGACAGGTGGCTCTGGAGAGTTCCGGTCACATCCAAGCCCAGCCACCCAGCCGGGGCTCTGAACTGAGGCTGGCCATGAGGGAGTGCTGAAGCATCCTAGGAGTCCTTTGGCTGGCTGGCTGGCTGGCTGGCTGCTGCCTGTCCTCCCTGTCTCCCTCCTCCCCTCCCCCTCCCCAGTCCTGAGCCAGAAGGGCAGACTATTTTTAGTAAGGCATGGGCAACAGCAGCTGCCCTCTGGGTCTAGTTACTCCTTGAAGAGAAGTGGGGAGGGCTCACGGAGAAGCACAGCCTCAAATCCCAGCCCCTCTCAGGGAGGGTGACATCTCTCTAACCCTGCTCTGTCATCTTTGGCCCCTTGGAGCTCAGGGGGTCCTGCTCTTGAGCAGGCCTCCTGTCTTCCAGAGGAGGGCTTTAGCAAGGCTTCCAGCCCATCCCTCCACCACCACTCACTGCCTTGCTGGATAACCCCCTCTCCACCACGAGGGAGACAAGCTAAGGCCCACTCACGGTCCCCTGATCCACACTGCTAGAAGCCTCAGAAGATCTCAGGGAACCAACAAGCCTGGAGGATGGGCCCCTGGAACGTCCTCACTAGCCGTCCCCTTCCAAGACAAGTCCAAGGCCCTCTTCCAACCTTCCTCCCAGACACCAGGATTCCAGGAGCCTTGAGATTCCATCTTCAAACATCCAAGTGACTGCCCCACCAAGCACCCAGATCTGAAAGATGCCCAAAAGAGCTCCAGTGAGGGCAAAGAAGAAGTCCCTTCGGATCCTTACCCTTACCATTTTGCGTGTCCACCTGGACTCCTCCAAAGTAGGTTACCTTCTCCGTACTCCACCACCCAAAGATGCCCTGGCCCGCTCTAGCCCCTCGGATTTGTAGGGGCACCCTCTCCTCCCACCTCCCCGCTCCCCAGGACCGATGCCCTGGCCAATCAGATCCTGGGGTCAGTGAGCCACCCCCTCCCAGAGTCCTAGCCCATTACCTAATTTAGCCAAGGGCCCTTGCAGAGAAATTTAAGCCTCTGAGCAGGTGGCGGGCCTTGATGTCCTAGATTCTTGTGAGGAGAACCCGCCCTGCTCTGCCACTCCTAGTGAGCCCCCCCACCCCGCCCCCAAGAAGCACACTTGCTCCAAGATGGGTAAGGAAGATCAGGATAGAGGAAAGAGAAGGAACCATAGTAGCATGGAAGAGCACAAGCCTTGATGTTCAAAACCCAAGATCCAAGTCCTGTCTCTACAGGCTGTGCATACGTGGGCAGGTGGCAATGCCACTCTGAACTTCAGTTTCCTTGTGTGTGAGATGGAGACAGTCATAAACTCCCTCCCAGAGAAACCTTGGTAAACGGGAGCCTGGGTTTAAGTCACCGGGCTTATGCCAACTACTTCAAGTCAGTGCTTTGCAAATGGAGTGTTTTGTCTTTGAATCAGAGACCAGAGCGGGAAGGGACAGGATGAGGGGAAATTGACAGCCACAGTTACTGAACCTCTGCGAAGTGCCGCACATGTGCTAAGCATTTTAGTATCTGATCTCACCCAATACTCATCCTGTGAGATAGCAACTGTGGTTATTCCCCTTTTTACCGGGGAGCTTTGTAAATCATAAAGCTCTGTAGTCACGTTGGGGATTCTTATTCATCCTGACTGAGGGGAAGTTGGGGCAGACGGTCCTCCAGGGACCTGTCTGGAGGGAAAAATGAAGAGGGGTCCAGGAAACGGGGTGTGAACTTGGAAGAGAAAGAAACATTGAAAGTAGATTCTTCTCTCAAGCTTACCTTGTCCAGGAAAGGAGGTTTGGGGATTCACTTTTTTAGGGCAGGGGGGAAGGGACCAGAGGAGGTTTCCCTAAGTAAATGCAGGGACAGCTGACCCTTTGCTGGAGCTCAGGGAAGAAGTTTGGAGGAGCTCAGCTGGCCTCCTGGAGAGTGAAGGGGTGGGTGGATCAAGTCAAATCCGAAGGGAGACCACCCTGAGAATCCACAGGGTCCACCAGGGTGTTGGGGTGGGCAACATTCATGGACTCTCATCAAGTAACAGCACGATGATGACCAAACGCAGGGTCTGGGGCCTGGGAAAGGGGGCTGGACACCAAGGAAGGCAGACAGACAGTGGCAGCTGGGCTGCCTTCTTGCCCTACATAGATGTTCCCAAGGAAAGCTCAGTGGAGCCAGGCCAGGCTAAATAAGGCCTCCCCCAGCCAGGCCCAGGGCCAAAGGGTGATGCTCTCCAGGGGGTGCCTATTTGGACACAAACATTGGAACCACTTGATCCTTTAGGAATAGAGTATAGAGAGTATAGAATCCCCAGCAATCCTTTGTTCATTAGTTTGTTCTTTAATTTATTCGGCGAAATAGATAAAGTCCAAACTCAGTGTGGCCAAGCAAGGTCCCACTGATCCTTCCATTCTCATTCCCCACCTTACATGTGGTTCTGCTCTAGTTCAAGCTAAAATGCAGCTCCAAACACCATCCTTTATAGCCCTCCAAGCCCTTGCACATGTAGGTTTGATGGTTTTTGTTTTTTTTTTTTAATATTTACTTATTTAGCTGTGCCAGGTCTTAGTTGAGGCATGTGGTACGTTCCATCTTCACTGAGGCATGTAGGATCTTTAGCTGTGGCCTGTGAACTCTTAGTTGCAGCTTGTGGGATCCAGTTCCCTGACCAGGGATTGAACTTCGAGCCCCCGCACTGGGAGCTCAGAGTCTTAGCCACTGGACCAGGAGTGAAGTCCCTCGGTTTCTTCGTCTTAAAAATGGACGATTCTTGTCCATTAACAGCCTGTTCCCCAGGAGGTTGTGAGGGTTAGATATGACACCTTTTCAAGTGCCTAGAACCGGGTGGAGGATACCGTGGAACCTCAGGAAATGAGAGCCCTGCCTCTTCTGCACCGAGGGATGGCAGGGAGTGTGTTCCATTCAAAGCCATTCCCCCACCCCTCTCTCCTGCATATTTAAAAGGGGCAGGAGTGGACTTCCCTGGTGGTGTGGAGGATAAGAACCTGCCTGCCAAAGCAGGGGACATGAGTTCAATCCCTGGTCTGAGAAGATTCCACATGCTGCAGAGCAACTAAGCTCATGCTCCCCAACTACCAAACCCTCGCTCCAGAGCTGAGGGTTGGAGCCGCAACTTCCAAGCCCAAGTACTGTAACTACTGAAGCCCAGGTGCCTGGAGCCTGTGCTCTGCAACAAGAGAAACCACTGCAGTGAGAAGCCTGTGAACCACAACAAAGCAAAGAGTAGCCCCTACTCGCCACAACTAGAGAAGGTCAGGCAGAGCAATGGGGCCCCAGCGTAGCCAAAAGTAAAATTAAAAAAAAATTTAAAGAAGCAGCTACCATCAGAGATTTTATCTGATCATACGATATAACTAGCAATATCTGCCCTGCTAGGGACTGATAGCTAGGCCTTCTGACAGGAAGGGACAATACATTCTTGACCTACAGCTGCCTTCNAAAAAAAAATTTTAAGAAGCAGCTACCATCAGAGATTTTATCTGATCATACGATATAACTAGCAATATCTGCCCTGCTAGGGACTGATAGCTAGGCCTTCTGACAGGAAGGGACAATACATTCTTGACCTACAGCTGCCTTCTGGATAAAAGATAAAAACACAGCTCGTTAGAGGAATTGCTGAGATTGCAACTGACATCGGGAGATAAAAAAAACAGGATGTGGAACTCAGGAGACCTGGGCTGCAAGGCCCCACTCTCAGAAACCTCTGGCAAGCTGTGTGACTTCAGGCAAGTAACTCAGCCTCTCTGGGTCTCAGTTTCCTTGTTTGTCTATGTGCTATGTGTGAGGCAGGCTCAAATGCGATTGTAAGAGCATGTGAACAGTGGAGAAACAGTAATCGTTGTGTAACTGATGATCCTCTTAGACCCTGCTCTGAGCTAAGCCCTGGACCAGGGTCCTTTCGGAGAGCTGCAAAATTCGTGCTTCAGTTCTTATTGTTCTTGTTTTACGTATGAGAAAACCTAGGCCACTCGAGGTTAGATTCCATCTCAGATCACATGGCTTCTCTTGGCCTCGGTTTCCTCCCAGGAGAGATGGGTTTCTGACTGCCGCGCAGTGACTTTGGAAAGTTAGAGTGCTGGGTGGAAATGAGGGGACAGTCTGCGGCCAGCCTGGGTCTCCGGGAGGGGTGAGCGGATTCAAGGAGGGCGTAGGCCCCTCTGGATTGGGGACGATCCCGGAGGAGGCCTGGCCTACCCAGGATTCCCATAGCCCTCCTGGAGCGAAGGGCCCGGGATTCCTGGGCGGCTCCGGGAGCGGGCGGGGCGGGAGGCGGGCCAGCGGCAGGAAGGGGCCGGAGCGGCGCTCGGAGCGGACTGGGCCGGTTCGGTGCAACCCGGTCGGCCTCGGCCAGCCTCCGGGAGCTGCACCGGGGAGCGGGGCGCCCCGGGGCACAGGAGGCAGAGCCGCGGGGAGAATCCCGGATCCCCACAACGGGCAGGGGCGGGACCTCCGCGGCGCCCCGCCCTCCCCCGCCCCGCCCCCTCCCGGCGCGGGGCCGGGGTCCACCTCCCGCCCCGGCCTGCCACCCGGCGTCGCGCGCTCCCCCCGGGGTGCCATGGCCTCGCGGCTCCTGCACCGGCTGCGGCACGCCCTGACTGGCGACGGCCCCGGGGAGGCGGCGGCCGGCCCCGAGGCCGAGCAGTTCCCGGAGAGCTCGGAACTGGAGGACGACGATGCCGAGGGCCTGTCGTCCCGCCTCAGCGGCACCCTGAGCTTCACCAGCGCCGAGGACGACGACGAGGAGGACGGCGAGGACGACGACGACGCTGACCCCGACCCGCTGTCCGCTGGCGACCGGGTGGCGGGAGAAGACGCAGGCGAGTGCGGGAGGATGGAGGCGGGAACCCTAGGCTCGGTTAGGCCTCCACCCCGGCCGCGTTCCCGAACTGATCCAACCGAAACTCAAGATACTTCTTTTAAGTGCGTCCAGCTGCCTCTTGGCTGTGTGACCTTGAGAGACTCACACCACCTCTCTGGGCCAAGTTCCCTTGTGTCAAATCACTCACATCTCAGGGTTGTTTAGAGCGTGAAATGTACAGTCTGGGATACAAACGGTAGTACTGTGCTAGGGATGTTTGGGGGGTGGAGATGTTTGTTTAACTCCTACTGTCTGCCCGGCAGGTGTTTGGCTCCGGGTCCCTCTCTGGCCCTCCGTTTCCATTTATGTCAGATAGGGATAAAGCCGTTGTCATTCGTTGGGAGGAGGATGAATGAGGTCAGGCGCCTAATTTACGTCAAACCTGGCCCCAGGCCCATCCTGTGCTCAAGCAGAACGGAGTCCCCCACCTGATGGGCAGCGGGGCAGTCAGCTCCTGACCCGGCAGTTGCAAGATTTCTGGAAGAAGTCCCGGAACACCCTGGTACCCCAGCGGCTGCTCTTTGAGGTTACCAACGCCACCGTGGTTAAGGACCCGCCCTCCAAGTACGTGGTGAGTGAGGGTCCAGGACCCTGAACTATGAGTCTTAGAAGACCCTCCTGGCTTAGAGAAAGTAGGGGAAACTTCAGCATCCTGGGTGATCTGGCTGTGTAGTTATAAATGGCTGCCCCATTTGACAGATGGGAAAACTGAGGCCAGAAAAGGGCTGTAACCTGAGCAGATCCTCAGGCAAATGAACCTATCCTATCCCAGTTTTGAGACTACGAACTACTGTGCATGTCCTCTGCCCCCCGGACTTTCGCAAACTGTCACAAGATGCAAGATACATGGGGTCAGAATATTCTCTGAGTCAGACTTGAGACCAAGTTGGTATTGGTTGGAAAAATGGGTTTGGGATCCAGATCTTGATTCAGATCCCAGTTATTACCAGTTGTTTGACTTTAGGTGAGTGGTGAAACCTTGACTAACCCGTTTTCTCACCTGAACAATGGGGATAATGCAGGAGTTAAATGAGGCAGTACACAGAAAGCCCTTAGCATTGTGCCTGGCATCTTGAAGTGCTCGATAAAATGGTAGTTCTGTTATTACTATTTTACTTTGGGTTGAAAATGTCAGGCATCTAGGGCCTGTTGTGGCCTCTTTGCAACCCAGAAGAGTCAGTTCTCCAGCACTCACACCTGTACAGAATAAGCTGCTCCGAAGGACTGGATTTAGGGGCCTGGTGTGTGTGCGTGCCTTCAGTCGTGTCCAACTTTTCGCAGCCCCATGGACCATAGCCCACCAGGCTCCTCTGTCCATAGGATTTTCCAGGCGAGGATACTGGAGTGGGTTGCCATTTCCTTCGCCAGGGGATTGGTGGATTGGGGTAAAGGTCAGTGGTGGGGGATTGCGGGGGTGCGGGCAGATTTCCTGACTGTGGAAAGGAGGAACACATGGAGGATGCGGTTGGCCTGGTCCTGAAACCAGCCTAACCTGGCTGGTCGTGGCAGCAGCAGCTCCCTGCCTCTCACTTCCCTCCTCTTCCCCACCCTCCTCCATTTTTGACTCAGCAGGAAGGGGGCCTGGAGCCCTGTCCCACATCTGGACTTCTCCACCCCTTTCTGAGGCTCTCAGTGAAAAAAGGGCCACGCCCACGGGGCAGCTGCTCCAGTCTCACCGAGGATCGACTCTGATGATCGAGTCTTGAGTGGCAGAAGTCCTGGCTGGGGATCATGCGCAGGAAGGGGGCGCAAGGAGCAGCTGAGAGACAGGGAAGTTGGGAGCAGCTCTGGGAAGAGCATGACAAGACAGAGCCAAGCCTGGCCTGGGCCGGGCCTGGGCGTGTCCCAGGGAATCAGGAGCCGGTGGTGGGTCGAAGAGTCAGACACGGCTGAGTGACTAGGCGACAAATCCTGCTTCAGCATCTCCTGGAGGTTAAGAGCAGACTTTGGAATTAGGTCAGCCTGGGTTTGAGTCCCAGCTGGGCCATTTACCAGCTGTGTGACTTAGAGGAGGTCTTTAAAGCCTTTGCCTTCTCTGGGAGCCTGCTTCCTGAGCTGACAGAGTTTTTTTAATAATTCACTTAAGTATAAATTTCTATAATTTAATTTTTAATAATATCTATTTAACAACTGGGTTTCCCTTTTAGCTCAGCTGGTAAAGAATCTGCTTGCAATACAGGAGAATCCTGGTTCAATTCCTGGGTCAGGAAGATTCCCTGGAGAAGGGATAGGCTACCCACTCCGGTATTCCTGGGCTTCTCTGGTGGCCAGATGGTAAAGAATCTCCTCACGATGTGGGATACCTGGGTTGGTAAGATTGCCTGGAGAAGGGAATGGACACCCACACCAGTATTCTGGCCTAGAGAATTCCATGGGGTTGCAAAGAGTCAGACATGACTGAAAGTGACTGGTGACATTCCTAAAATGTTGACAGTAGACTCTTGGAAAGTCAGTACAAGTTGGGTTCAACACATTGAAAGTGTTTCAAAGGTCCTGTCAGACTCTTTGCAACCCCATGGACTGTACCCTGCCAGGCTCCTCTGCCCTAGGAATTCTCCAGGCAAGAATACTAGAGTGGGTAGCCATTCCCTTCTCCAGGAGATCTTCCTAACTTAGGGACTGAACCCAGGTCTCCTGAATTGCAGGCAGATTCTTTACTGTCTGGGCCACCGGGGAAGTCCCAACACATTGGTCATGCTTTATTTGCTTTAGAACTCTGATGACAATGTTTTGTGTTGTTATTTTTCTCTTGCATTAAATATTACTTTGGAAACATCTGAAGTTGATTTTCTTTAACATGACAATTAAACTAACAGTTTGTCCCACTTCATACTTTTAAGCCCATAGAAATTCTATATAAAGTAAAATTAAATAAATCATATTCAATGAGCTAAGAGAGATCTCCATGTGTGAGAGGGGAAAAACAAAATCAATGCCAGAGTGATAATCTGGATGTGTTTCAGGGACAAGATTCAAGTATTAGAAGAGGCATAGATCCTAAGAGTTTGGTGCTGAGGATCTAATGCCCATCCATGTGGAGTGGCTATAATTCAAAACTCATCTGGTCCTCATGGATTATAAAAGTTCCATCATCAGCCCAGGACAATTAGTCTGATGTCTAAGGCTTTGGATCCAAAAAAAAAAAAAAAAAAGTCACTGGCAAAAAAAGAAAAACTCCAAACCCACACCAGGAATCAATATGTGGTCCGACTTTAAACTAGATGAACAGTCCTTCAGCAGTAGGTCCACGCTGTCGTTCGATACCTTAAGTCATATCTGACTCTTTTCAACCCCATGGACTGTAGCAAGTCAGATTCCTCTGTTCCCCACTGTCTCCTGGAGTTTGCCCAAATTCACTTCCACTGAGTTGGTGATGCTATCTAACCATCTTACCCTCTGTGGCCCCCTTCTCCTTTTGCCTTCAATCTTTTCCAACATTAGGGTCTTTTCCAATGAGTCATCTTCTTGGCTCAGAGGTTAAAGCATTTGCCTGGAATGCTGGAGACCCGGGTTCGATCCCTGGGTTGGGAAGATCCCCTGGAGAAGGAAATGGCAACCCACTCCAGTACTCTTGCCTGGAGAATCCCATGGAGGGAGGAGCCTGGTAGGCTGGCTACAGTCCACGGGGTCGCAAAGAGTCGGACACGATTGAGGGACTTCACTCACTCACTCAGCCAAAGTATTGGAGCTTCAGCTTCAGCAACAATCCTGCTAATGACTATCAGGTGATTTTTTTTAGGTTTGACGAGTTTGACCTCCTTCCAGTCCAAGGGACTCTTCAAGAGTCTTCTACAGCACCACAATTCAAAGGCATCAGTTCTTCAGAATTCAGCCTTCTTTATGGCCCAACTCCCACATCGGTATATGACTAGTGGAAAAATCATAGCTTTGACTATATGGACCTTTGTTAGCAAGATGATTTCTATGCTTTTTAATAAAAATGGCAACCCACTCCAGTGTTCTTGCCTGGAAAATCCCAGGGACGGGGGTTTTTTTTTTTTTTTTCAAAGAAACCTACTTTTAAAAAATAACTTTAAAAGACAACTTTACAAAACAACTGTATATGGGAAGCTTGACTAACTCACCATAAAGAGAAGATAACCATAAAAATAAAAGCAGTGAAACAAAGTCTGACTGGATGCTGCTGCCTGGAGGTGGCGCTGACAGATTCTTTCTGGCTCTTTTCTAAAAACGGAGCTGAGAAGTATTGGAGAAGGGCTTTTGTGAACCAAACAGAGAACTTCTCAATTTGTAGTCAGAAAGATTCACAGAGAATGAGAGGGGGTATCACCTCCTGCCTCTATTCAAGTGTTATTCACTGCAGTACTTACCACCTAAACATCCCGGGGACTGACGTTTGTTCCCGTCCCACACCTGAGTAAACAGTGAGCTGGGCCAGCGCTCCATTCACTAGAGTGGAAGTGGACCCAAGAAGGGGACCACCCTGCCTGACTCCCATAGTGAGGGAGCAACTGACCCAAGGGTAGTACTTGGGTCCCAGTCCAATGTGCTTTACACTGGTCACTATTGGGACTGTCTGAAGGCCTGTGTTGAGGGTCTGGATGGGAATAACCCAGCCATGTGGAGCCATGTGTCCAGAATGAACAGAGCTCCAAGCTGGTCCTAAAGGTTGGCCTGGAGATGGGCCTGGGTTTCAACACACAGCTGGTTTTCCAGAGGGGCTGTCAGAAGAGCTCGCTTCCCAATGGGAGGGGCTTCCCAGGTGGCACTAGTGGTAAAGAACCTGCCTGCCGAGGCAGGAGACATCAGACCTGGGTTCGATCCCTGGGTGGGAAGATCCCTTGGAGGAGGGCATGGCAACCCACTCCAGTATTCTTGCCTGGGAATCCCACGGACAGTGGAGCCTGATGGGCTGTAGTCCATAGGGTCGCAGAGAGTCAGACATGACTGAAGCGACTTAGCACACACTCCCTGGAAGGGGTGAGGGGGGCACCCATCCAGGCGCTAAAGCTCATCTCTGTCTTTTTCTCCCTGTGCTGCCTTGGGCCTGGGTCATTTCAGACGAGCCTCAGGTAAGATGAGACTGGGGTCCCCGGCTGCAGCCCTGGCAGCTCCCACCCTCCAGGCTCGATCTCCAGGGTGAAGGGAAGGGGTGGGGGAAGAGAGTTGGAAGTGGGGGTGCGGGTCAGGGAGGGAAGGGGCCCGGGGACACCCTGCCTCTGCCCTGACCCCCGCCCTCCCTGCAGCTCTACACCCTCGCCGTGATGGGCCCGGGGCCACCGGATAACCAGCCGGCCCAGATCTCCCGCCGCTACTCGGACTTTGAGCGGCTGCACCGAAACCTGCAGCGGCAGTTCCGGGGCCCCATGGCTGGCATCTCCTTCCCCCGCAAGCGCCTGCGCCAGAACTTTACCGCCCAGACGATCGCCCGCCGCAGCCGGGCCTTCGAGCAGTTTCTGGGCCACCTCCAGGCTGTGCCTGAGCTGCGCCACGCTGCGGACCTGCAGGACTTCTTTGTGCTGCCCGAGCTACGGCGGGCACAGAGCCTCACCTGTACCGGCCTCTACCGCGAGGCCCTGGCGCTCTGGGCCAACGCCTGGCAGCTACAGGCCCAGCTGGGCATCCCCTGTGGCCCAGATCGACGTCTGCTAACCCTGGCGGGGCTGGCCGTGTGCCACCAGGAGCTGGAGGACGCCGGGGAGGCCCGGGCATGCTGTGAGAGGGCCCTGCAGCTGCTGGGGGCCAAGAGCCCACACCCTCTGCTGGCCCCCTTTCTGGAGGCCCACGTGCGGCTCTCCTGGCGCCTGGGCCTGGACAAACGCCATTCTGAGGCCCGGCTCCAGGCCCTGCAGGAGGCAGGCCTGACCCCCACGCCACCCCCCAGTCTTAAAGAGTTACTTATCAAGGAGGTGCTGGACTAGCGTCGCCTAGACTTAAGGCCACTGTGGGAGAGGTGCCGCCCCCGGCTGGGGGGTGGGCTGGGGGGCAGATGAGGACATAGACAGCTGCTGAGAGGCTCTCTGGGGTGCTGGGAACCCCAAGAAGGTCCACAGAGAATTTGCAGCAGACCAAGGAAACGTGCTGCTTCTGTTGAGCTGCTCTCAGGACAAGCTGGGATGGTGCAGGGAGAAAGTCTGATGCTGCCTCTCCAGCTTATGAATACCTGGGGGCTGTTGTGACCCAGGTCAGGGTCGATGGTCTGTCTTCCCGCAGGCCAGCCTGGCTGAAGGGCCAGGGACTGTGGCCGTGGAGTCCTGGAGTTGATGGCTGGAGGGAGGGCTGCGATCCTGGCCCAGGGGCATTAAAGGGCAGCAGCTCCTGTGGTTTGAGTCTCTTTATTGGATCCCGGACAGAAGGCCCAGCCCTGGATGGTAATCCTGCCTCAGGAGTAGGGGGAGAAGGGAGAGCCTTGAAGCCCCAGGCCCACCTGGCACCTCTGGCTACAGCTTGCTCGTTGAGTTCCAGGGCTTAACTCGGATCACACCCTCCTGGGCACAGGACACAGCCAGGACCCCGTCCTGACGCCACAGCCGCCCATGAACCAGGCCCCGGGAGCTGCCTGCGGATGAAGAGAAGAGTCTTAATAGCCTGTCTCCTGCTGCCCAGCCAAATGCACTCCTTACAAGAGGTGCAACTCGGATTGGGCCACCCCCATGCCAGACCCACGCTTGGTGGTGTGGTCACTCCCAATCTCCAAGCACCCCTTTAGGAGCCTATTATGTAACTCCTCCCAAGGGAGCCCCACTTGATGGTTTAAAAGCACTTTCATGTATCTGCTGACTTCCTCGAAAAACAAAAAAAAAAAAGTCCCAAGGGGAGAAGTTGTGAGAACAGTCTGATTCAGAAGTTCAGCTGGGCGGGTCTGCCTAACCTCTGACTGCTTGTGTAAGGAAACCCATCAGTTCCCTTTGTAATAAATCTGGCCCCCCAGGCCAGTCATTCATATTATAAAAAAATTTTTTAAATCTTCCACAATCGTGGGGACAAAGAGGCTCAGGGGAGAGGATATGAAGCCATGAAGAGCCTAGGCACTCCCCCCAGCACATGGAGATTCTCCCTTGCTACCCAGGGCCGGAGTCTGACATATAGTAAGGGAACTGCTGGTTTCTTTTAAACACAGTACAGCCCACTTAGTTCTCACAGTAGCCAAGTAAAGCAGGCCTTGTCCTGTGTTCCAGATGATGACACTCAAGGCCAGAGAGGCTCAGGAACTTGGCCTTAAGGATCAGGTCAAAGCCGAACCCAAGAGACCTACCATCAAGGTGGCTGTTCCTGTGCTGTGATGCTGTTGGTTCTTGAGAGTCCCTGAGTATAAAGAGTCCCTTAAGTTTTGTCCCTGTTTCACAAAACAAGGCTTCTCTTCGTTTGAAATGCTCTTCCTTGGACCAGAACCCAGGGCTCTGAGACCAGGCACTGATGAACAAGCCTGGGTTTCTTGCTTCACAATATAAGAAAGGTCCAAGCTGGGGGCCCCAACCCCCATCCAGGCTAACTGTCAGAATCACTTAGGGAATCTTTGTGAAAACACTTGCCTGGACCTCATCCAAGCCCTACAGTCAGAATCTTAGGGGTCAAATCTGGGAATGTTTTGAAAAAGCCCTCCCGAGAGGCGGAAAAATAGGCCCCCAGCTTTGGATCCCTCTGCTCTGGTGCAACCCTATTTGTGTAGATGAGGAAACAGACTCAGAGCAGAGATGGGACTTGCCCAGCATCACACAAAGAATCTGAAGTGGTTCTGGGACTAGCACTGAGCCTCAGATAAAGTGAATCATGTCCCTAGCATGTTACAGAAATGAGCTGAGCAGGCGTCCTGTCCTCAGGCTGCACCCTGTCATTTTGAAGACAAGGATGCTGCGGCCTGCGGAAGCAGGAGAGGAAGTGATCTGCGCGGCACTCCACAGTAAGAGGAACATCACCCAAGAAAGGCTCCCTGCCCTCCCCACCAAAGGTGCCAAGGTCAGCACCCTCGTCCCCCATGACCCCAGTACTCACCGGCCCAGGGGCTCTCACACTCATAGAGCATCCAGTGGTCGGCTCGGAAAGGGGCATGGAACCACATGGAGTGGTCCAGAGAGGCCATGAAGTTCACCTTGTGCTGCCTGTGGTGGGGCAGCATTGCTGTGCCCAGGAAGGCAAAGTCCGAGATATAGGCTGCCACGCAGCAGTGCATCTTCATGTCGCCCTCGCCTGCAACAGGTTCCAGTCCCATCAGCCCTGGGCTCCTGGGCTTTACAGCTCAGGACCTGCAGGGAGGTGGGGAGAAAGGGGCTGCCGTGCACAGATGTTCAGACTCTCCACAAGGGCACCTGGCCCAAGGGTGTGTGTGCGTGTGTGTGACGGAGGCCAAGGGAGACAGAGTGGAGGAGGGCGGGGGTGGGTGAGGACTGAAATCCTACCCCCGCCTCCCACCCTGGACCTTGAAAGCATCTTCTTCCAGTTTTGCACAAAGGCACCTTATGCTTAGCAGGGGACCTGGAGAAGAATCTCGGCCAGGTGCCTTGCCTTCCCCAGGAAAGGCCCACGTGAGGATTCCCGTCACTTCCCCATTCTACCCCTGCAAAAGGCTGAGCTCACTTCTCCATCACTCAGATAAGAAAATGGGCCCACAAAAAAAAAAAAAAGAAAGAAAGAAAATGGGCCCACAGTGTGGGAGGACCATGCCCAAGGCCACCCAGGGCAGAGGAGGTGCAGGTCTAGACCCTGGAAGAGAGTTTCCTTTCAGGCCATAGGGTCCGCTTACCAATATAGCCCCGGGCTCGCACCCAGAACATCTGTTTGGGCTCCATTTTCTTCAGTTTGCATAGAGTGGATGGGTTTACCAGCTTGATCTCAATGGGCACCTCCTGGGCAGCAATTCGGTTCAGCCCCACTTGGTACTTCTGGAGCTTCGGGTTCCTGAAAGTAAAGGGGAGAGGGGTGGGGAGACCCCGGAGGATGGGGAACCTGTTTGAGCTGCCTCTTCTGACCCCACTCATTCCTCCACAGGAACTCCTGACATCCCCAGGCCTCCCCTCCCCTCCCCTCCAGCAGGCAGGATAGGACAGTATCTGCGTCCTTTCTTTGCCACCGAGGAGCCCTGTGGCCTGCTGCAAGTTAGTCATCATCAGCTTTTTCCCCATCTGCAAAATGTGGGTGATGACAGTCACCTCCCTCATAGTTAACACTGGGGAGGAGACAACATAATGCATGTGAAGCCAAGACATCATCCAGCCATGGGGCTGCCCTGTAATGGGCCCAGCTCCAGGCAGTTCACATCCATGAGCTCGCATGCTACCTTCCCTGCTCTCTGAGAAGCGGAGTAAACAGAGGGTGCAGACAGCCAGCTCGGGAAGTGCAGGGGGCGGGAGTTAGCCCCAGGCAGCCTGGCTCCTCCTCCGTTCGTGCTCTTAACCGCTTCTCTATTCTAACCCTCAGGAAACAGGCCGCCCTACTTAGACTGACTCACCTAACCTGAGCCACTGGGGACACTGTCTCCCGCGGCAAGGAGCCCATTTCCAGGGAAGCCCCTCCGCCACAGGGAACACCACCCCTCGTGCCCCTAGCGCTCTTCCCCGGTATTTCATTTCCCTCCCTTTCCCCTTGAGCCTTGATGGAAACTTCTGTGGTGGTGGAACGTTCTGGGCCACTGTGGTGGCCACTAGCCACATCAGGCTGCTGAGGGCTTGACATGTGGCCAGTGTGACCGAGGAACAGATCTGAATTAACTCTGTTTAATGTTAATAAACTCAACACAGCCCCCTGTGGTTAGTGGCTTCCTTATGGGAGACACAATTCTAGATTCAGGGACCTTTAAGAACAATGTCCTTTCATTCTCAAAGTTTTTTATTTAATTTATTTTTGTCTGCGGCATGTGGGATCTTAATTCCCCGAACAGGGACTGAACCCCAACCCCCCCGTAGTGAAAGTTAACCACTGGGCCATCAGGGAGAAAAGAAGAGAAAGAAAGTGAAAGTTGCTCAGTCATGTCCAACTCTTTGCAGTCTCACGGACTGTACAGTCCATTGACTTCTCCAGGCCAGTATATTGGAGCGGGTTGCTGTTCCCTTCTCCAGGGGATCTTCCCGACCCAGGGATTGAACTCAGGTCTCCTTCTCAAATATTTTGGAGCTCTGACCACACACCAGGCTCCATGTTTATTCCTCTCTGTCAAGAGTGGCATAACTATAATTTACTGAGTGCTCACTGAGCACCTTGTTATCACTTATCTCTGTCATCCTCACAGCAGCCTTATGAGGTAGGGATTCCAATGGATTTTATAACTGATCACAAGCTCAGAGTGGGAAAGCAACTTGCCAGACTCACACAGCGGGCGGCGACAGAGTCCAGATCTGAGCCCAGGCCTTTCCCAGGTTTGGATGCACACCCGCATCACACTGGGCTGACTCCCCTGCACGGGGCACTAGGCGGTGGAGCCCTCCTTAGCACTCAGCTGTGAAGCAGGCGGGGCAGAAACAATGACCCCCATTTTTCATATGAAGAAGCAGGGCTCTGAGAGGCTGGAGAGGGGCAAAGCTACACAGCAGGTGGGCACCAAGAGAGGTGGAGCCCTGGCAGGAATCAGTAACCGAGCAGAAACCCGTGGGCACCTCTGTCAAGTTTAAGATTAACTTCCATATCTGAACCTTTATTCCTTTTCTTGTTCAAAACGTGTTCTCCTCAAGATTGAAAAGTATCGAAAGAAAGGTGGGAACTGTAATTGAGAAGGATGCTTGGGGGGCCTTCTGGGGACAGGTCTTCACTTCCTTGCCTTTCACTCTTCTCTGAGGTACCCAGGTAACCAGCATTTGATGCACATTTCCTGAGTTGTTTTACAGCTGTGAAAACTCCCCACCAAAAGGAAGATGTTAACTATTGATGACCATGAGCACATAGCCCCGGGGCCTCCTGGAACCTAGGCACTGATAAGGTTCACCCCTGAGACACTGCCCTGTTACATCAGCATCAGCCAATCAGAGAACTGTGCATAAGCAGATCTCATGCCCTGCAGCCTGCCCCACCCCGCCTTTTAATATTTATCTATTTACTTTTATTTGGCTGTGCTATGTCTTAGTTGTGGCAGGGGGGGTTCTTTGATCTTTGCGGTACTCAGGATCTGTTCGTTTTTATATGTGGGATCTAGTTCCCCAATCGGGGATTGAACCCAGGCTCCCTGCACTGGCAGCACAAAGTCTTAGCCACTGAACCACCAGGGAACCCCCCAGCTTTTTTTTTTTTAATTGGAGGATAACTGCTTTACAATGTCATGTTAGTTTCTGCTGTACAACAACGTGTATCTGATGGGGACAGAGTTAAGGGACAGAACAGGTGATTAAATAGTGACTCCCACTAGGAGATTGTGGGCTTCCCTGGTAGCTCAGCTGGTAAAGAATCCATCTGCAATGCAGGGGACCCTGGTTCGATTCCTGGGTCGGGAAGATGCCCTGGGGAAGGGATAGGCTACCCACTCCAGTATTCTTGGGCTTCTCTGATGGCTCAGCTGGTAGAGAATCTGCCTGCAATGCAGAAGACTAGGGATCGATACCTGGGTGGGGAAGATCCCCTGGAGGAGGGCATGGCAACCCACTCCAGTATTGTTGCCTGGAGAATCCCATGANATGCCCTGGGGAAGGGATAGGCTACCCACTCCAGTATTCTTGGGCTTCTCTGATGGCTCAGCTGGTAGAGAATCTGCCTGCAATGCAGAAGACTAGGGATCGATACCTGGGTGGGGAAGATCCCCTGGAGGAGGGCATGGCAACCCACTCCAGTATTGTTGCCTGGAGAATCCCATGAACAGAGGAGCCTGGCGGGCTACAGTCTATAAGGTTGCAAAGAGTCAGACATGACTGAGCCCCCACAGCTAAGCACTCAGGGATTGTTGAGTAGAAAAAATATAGGAAACCCTGGTACGTTAATGATTACTCAAGAAAGCAGGTTTGTTTAGCAACAAAGCCACAAAGCAGCAGAAGCACGAAACCTGCCCCAGAAACAACGAGACTCACATCCTGCTCAGTAAGTCAGTGATCCCGGGACATACTCTGCACACATGAAACACAGTCATTTGTGGACCTAGCTTGACCGTGCAGGGACAGGAAAACTTCCCTGCTCAAGCTGGAGCAGAAGCTGATGTTGGAAGCATGACATCTACTCAAGAAAGACAAAAACGTTCTTCTCCTCCCCACTTTTCCTTCGATTATAAAACTGTAGCCCAGTAAGTTCTCAGGGTGCACGGCATGTCTCTCCCGCCCACTTATAAGCCTCACAAGCATCCTCTTCTAATAAATCACTTATCAATCACTTTGCCTCTTGCTGAATTATTTTCTGTGCTGAGCCATAAAGGACTATGGTGCCGAAGCTCTTCGGAGCCCCTGAAGTGACACCAAACAGTTTCAAATCAGCTGTAAGCATACCTATATTCCCTCCCTTCCACTCCCCCAATCCTGAGTCTAGCTTTTTAAAATGCTAGTTGGGATCCACTGAAGGAGCCCGTGACCCGCCAATGGGTGGCACCTGTGGTTTGGACACTGTCCTGGGGCCTCCAGGTCTCTCACCTTAAATACTGGTCAATGAGGGCCTCGTGACTAAGCAACTCCTCCGGCGGGGGCACAGCAGGCATGGAGAACTGATGCTGCATGGGGCTGGGCTGGACCTTCTGGAAGGAGGCCTGGCAGATAAAGATGGGCTTGCCATGTTGTACGGCCTTCACGAAGCGCACAGAGAAGCTTTCCCCTGTCCGCGTCCGCTCCACCTGGTACAGCACCGGCACCTTCGGGTCCCCTGCAGTGGGCACAAGGCACGCAGTGAGCCCAAGTGAGCCCCGTAGGCCCGCTCACCTAATGGGTCTCCATTTCTTTTCTGCTCAGTAGCTATTGACTGCGGCCTGCTGAGTCCCAGGTACTGGGGATACAGAGAGGAAACCTAGACCCTGTCATCAGGATGCTCCTGGTGCAGGCAGAGCTCCTGTCCATCAACAGCACAGGACAGAAGGGACACTGCCAGATTCCCTGCATTCAAAGCCTGGCTCTGCCACTCACCAGCTGCAGCCTTGTGGCCTTGGGGAAATCACCTAACCTCTCTGAGCAGTTAACCCATCTGTGAAGTGGGAACATCATAGTGTTCATACCTCTCAGGATTTCAATGAGGGTAAATTAGTACAGAGTTGTAAGGTGTGTTCAGAATAATACCCAGCACACAGTAAGTTCTCTGTGTTGAAATAAAATACTCTCAGCTTTTGTCTTGTTCCACCTGTGACTGGGATCTTGTCATGAGCCCAACACCATTCCTTTAGATCAGGGGTCAGCAGATCTGGTCTGCTGCCTGTTTTCTCTCTTTAAAATCATGATATCTGTTTACTTCTGGCCGCACTGGGTCTTCACTGTTTTGTGAGGGTTTTCTCTGGCTGCTGCGAGCAGGGCCACTCTCTAGTTACGGAGCTCGGGCTCCTCACTGCGGTGACCTCTTGTTGCACAGCACGGGCTCTAGGCACCTGGGCTTAGCTGTAGCACTCAGCCTCAGCGGTTGCAGCGTGGTCTCAGCCGCTCCGCAGAACGCGGGATCTTCCAGAGCAGGAACTGAACCCATGTCCCCTGCAACAGCAGGTGGATCATTATCCACTGCATCACCAGGGGAGCCCCTGCTGCCTGTTTTCTTTCTGTTTTTCTTTTCTACCTTCCCTTTTTTTTTTTTCTTTTTGAGAACAAGCAAAGGTTATTTATTCAGAATTTAGTACTTCAAGGGAGTCAGCCACAGTTACTTCCATGTGGCAGAGACCCAAAGGCAGAGAGGAGTGGGAAAGCTTTATAGTGGGAAAAAAAAAAGGTTTCCGGTGTGCCCTGCTTGGAGACCACTGGCAAGGGGAAGCTACAGGTAGGCTAACTCTGTAATTGATGCGGGGCGCATGTTTGGCTTTCCCTCATTAGTCCTAAGTTGGAAATGGGTAAAAAGGAAGGAAGCTCTCTGTTATTCACCAAGTCCTGGCCATTAGGAGCTGATCCTTACAGGGACTATGGTTTAGCTTCCTCCTGGCTGCTAGAGATGGTGGTCTGACATCCTCCAAGCCTGCCTTGTAGATAGTAGGCTGGTTTCCTGTGCTAGTTGCTACCAGTTGTGGCTCAGAGTACTTTTTTTATATACGGTTTGGCCATTGTCTGATATTCATTCTCCCAAGAAAGGCCTGCTGTCAAGTCAGTTCCTTCATTCTTAATGCAAATAGAAGTCACTAGGTCCTTCTCCTTTGGTATCTGCTCTGTCAATGCAAGAGGGGAAACACTGGCCCCAGGGTAAGGACTATCAACCCTCAACAAACAGGCTGGGAAGGGTTTTTAGCGGGAGAGAGTCTTCTGGTGTTCCTGAAGTCTTTTGGTCTGAGTCAGACGACCTTGGAGAACATCTAGGTGGTAAAACAACTTGGGGATGATTTTCAACTTTGAGATGCAAGAAGCAAGTCTAGAGAAGTGTTGTTTCCTCCACCTTGTCCAGGTGGGAAACCCCTGCCAGGCACAGGGACTCATTCAACAGCCATAAACATGCCTGTAACGCCTTGAAGCCCAGCAGGTTTGCTCAGGTCTGCTAGCCGGCAATACTAAAGGACATTTTTATCAGAATGGGGGCTCCTCAAGGCCTTAGTGGAGTAGGAAGTGGCAACCCACTCTAGTATTCTTGCCTAGAGAATCCCATGGACAGAGGAACCTGGTAAGCTACAGTACATGGGGTCACAAAGAGTCAGACACAGTTGAGCAACAGAGCATGTACACAAGGCCAAAGGCCTTTGAAAAGGGTTTCCCAAGAGTCCAGAAACTGGAGATAGCTACATGAGCAGTCTGATTTCAGGGGATGGGAAAGAGGCCTCCCTTCCCTACCAAAAAAAAGGTTTTCATCCAGTCCTTGGGCTACAGCTAAAATGCAGTATTTTCCATCACTAGTGATTTACCTTTCAGTATGAATGAGTTCTTGGAGAAGGCAGTGGCACCCCACTCCAGTACTCATGCCTGGAAAATCCCATGGACGGAGGAGCCTGGTAGGCTGCAGAACATGGGGTCTCGAAGAGTCGGACATGACTGAGCGACTTCACTTTCACTTTTCACTTTCATGCATTGGAGAAGGAAATGGCAACTCACTCCAGTGTTCTTGCCTGGAGAATTCCAGGGACAGGGGAGCCTGGTGGCCTGCCGTCTACGGGGTCACACAGAGTCGGACACGACTAAGCGACTTAGCAGCATCAGCATGAATGAGTTCTAGATTTGTTCTTTAAAATTTGTACTGGAACAGAGCAGGTAGGCTCTGCAGTATATTGAAGGAAGAGAGATAAAGAGTTATGGAGTTGAGTGCATTTGTTACAGTGACCTGAAACAGATAGCCAGATATTTCTCCAGCGAAGATAAGTTTCTTCAGGATCAGCAGATAATTGCAAGAGGTCTGCAACCACGGTGAGCCAGGTACAAGTCCCCGCCCAGCAAGGGAAGGAGCCCGCTTTTATAGAGGGGGAAAGGGGGGCTACAGTACAGTGTAATTAGGAGGGTCCTAGTAAACAAGGAGCCTATGGTTTTTCCATTGGCTGATTTCCTTGCCAAAAAGGAGTCTTCTTCCTCTTGGGCTCCACTGTCACAGGGCACGAGAGCGCCCTCTTCTGGCCTTCTGACACTCCTGAATGGAGGTTTCCGTTTAATTTTTTACAGTTAAAACTAAGGTATCTTCTCATGTTGGTTTCACATTAACTATGCCAAGTGGGTCTTACCCAATTGTATAAATAGGGAAATTGATGCCAGAAATAACATTTTTGGAGAATACAGCCAAGCCCATTTGTTTATGTATTTCGACTATTTTGCCCATAAAATCGAAAATATTTATGATCTGCCTTTATAGAATGTTTTTTGACTCCTGCTGTAGAATCTCCAAGCTCTAAACCTATATCAGGGCTTCCCTGGTGGCTTAGCTGGTAAACGAATCCACCTACAATGTGGAAGACCTGGGTTCCATCCCTGGGTTGGGAAGATCTCCTGGAGAAGGGAAAGGCTACCCACTCAGGTATCCTGGCCTGGAGAATTCCACGGACCGTACCAAGCCAGATGACAACTATCTAGAGAAATACATTAAAAATAAATAAATAAACAAAAACCCAAACTCACATTCTCTCCTAGTCTTCAAGAAAAAGAATTGATACGATAAATGGCCAAGAACCAGACCCCAACCTCACAGTATCTTTTAATTAAAAGTATCACTGGAGGACTTCCCTGGCAGTCCAGTGGTTAAGACTCTGTCCTTCCAATGCAGAGAACAGGGGTTTGATCCCTGGTCAGGGAACTAAGGTCTAAGATCACTGGAGCACCATCGCTATTTATAAATCGTGATGTACCCAGTAGAGGGGGCTTCCCTGGTGGCTTAGCAGTAAAGAATTCACCTGCAATGCAGAAAACTCAGGTTTGATTCCTGGGTAGGGAAGATACCCTGGAGCAGGAAATGGCAACCTACTCCAGTATGCTTGCCTAGGAAATCTCACGGTCAGAGGAGCCTGGCTGGCTAAAATCCACGGGGTCACAGAGAGTTGGACAAGACTTAGCAACTAAACAACACCCTGGTAGTGAGTCACATCAGAAACGAATAAGAGCTTCCCTTTCTGCCTTGCTGCCAGGAAGCTTGGAACTAACTTTTATATAAAACTGAGATGATATGCCTTAGCCTAGTATTTTGACACAATCATTCCCCCCAAATCCGTCTCCTGGCCCTTTAATTGCTTACTTTTAAAACTTTTGCCCCAAACGTTTTATTTTTTTCCCCACACTTTATTTTCTTGCAGATTATATTCCATTACAGGTTATTAAAAGATATTGAATTCTCTATGCTTCACAGTAAATCTTTGTTGCAGATCTATTTTATGTATAATAGTTTGTATATGTTAACCCCATACTCCTAATCTGCCTCAACTTTTATTTTGTTTTTTTAATTAAGGAATTTATTTTTGGCCGCATTACACAGCTTGCAGGATCTTAGTTTCCTGACCAGGGAGCGAACCTAGTACCTCCACAGCGAAACCATGGAGTCTTAACCACTGGGCCGTTAGAGAATTCTGACTTTTAACAGCTAGTTATTTTAAGCTGTCTTCTTTCAAGAAGTTGAAAGGGGATACAAATAACTGGTGATTATTAGGATATAGCGGTATTGGCACCATTCATTTCATGCTGCTCCTGGATGGAGAATTTCCAAGGAAGTGGATGCCTCCCCTAGAGCCTGAGATGGGCTCTCCCATGGTTTTGGAATTATTTCCCAAGAGTGAAAGAGAAAAGCACAGAAGGAGAACAAAGCACAGAGCTTGGAGTCACCCAACCTCAGGTTCAAATCCTGGCCTTGCCTCTCTGAGCATTATGGAAGCTGCTTACATAACCTCTTTGGGTCCAAGGTTCCTTACACGTAGAATAAACACACCTTGGGTTTACTGAAGAGGATCAAACAAGACGGTGTAAATAGCTGTGCACTATAACGTGCAAATTGTCAGCACTCCCATAAATTCATTGTCAAAAAATAACGGTAAGTACTGTCTATGGAGAACTCACAACCTGCCAGGCCCTGCACTAGCAGAATTCTTTTCAGAAGCCGGATAATGAAACTGGTTCAAAGGGATCAGGTAATGTCCCTACTTCCACAAAACAAAACTAAACTATCTCACTGGGCGAGAAAGATTACAGTATCAAAAGGCCAGGATTTTTGGAGTCTACAAGCAAACTGAGGGAACCAAGGGCAGGAAAGGACAGGAAATAAAGGGATGGGGAGTGACAAACAGGGTATAGTATGAAAAGGTATATTTACTATTAAACTATTCTATATTTGTATATATGCTGGGAAAGACTGAAGGCAAAAGGAGAAGTGGGCGACAGAGGATGAGATGGTTAGATAGCATCACTGACTCAATGGACATGAATTTGAGCAAACTCTGGGAGACNAAAAGGTATATTTACTATTAAACTATTCTATATTTGTATATATGCTGGGAAAGACTGAAGGCAAAAGGAGAAGTGGGCGACAGAGGATGAGATGGTTAGATAGCATCACTGACTCAATGGACATGAATTTGAGCAAACTCTGGGAGACAGTGAAGGACAGGGAAGCCTGGCAGGCTGCAGTCCTTGCGGACACGACTAATCGAGTGAACAACAACGATTCTATATTTGTAAAATGAAGGGGGGAAACCCACTGTCTTTCTTAATACAGATCACATTTCATAAAGTTGCATAAATTCTTCTCAGTTGATGGGACCACACAGAAGGCAGAGACTCTTAAAATTGGGAGCATCTGCTTAGGAGTGAGATTTTTATGTTTCTCAAAAGAGCATGAGTTTTAAAAGATTATGCTCTTTCTTTGATTTGATCCCAGGGTTGTAAGCAGCTAGAACAATCTCGCTTGGCCCAGGCCCTCCTGCATTTTTCAGGTGGGAAGAAGGAGTGAGGGAAGGTGGGTGAGGAAGAGTGGTCATCTCACTCAAGGGGACCTGGCAAGTCAGTGACAAATCTCCACCTAGACCAGAGGTCTCTTGATTCCCAGGCTGGTCTCTTTTCCAAACTCCCAGCAGAGATTCCAGCACTTCTCTGAGGAATCAGCACCAGGACTGGCATGAGAAGGTGAATAAAGGAAAAAGAACAAAAGACCCACTGGGAACAGATAAGCACCACCAAGTACCTAGTATCTCTACAGGTACTGGGTCTAAAGTTCTTCCTCGCCCCTGCCCTTCTCCCTCTAGGCTCCCCTGAGGGTGATCAACTAACCTCCACATCCCTCTCCCCTCCCCTTCTCTCCTGCTTTCTCCTCATTCACCACCCCCATCCCTCAAGGCCAGAATTCTTCTGCTGAGACACCTGGGCCGGGGTAGGGTAGGGAAGAGTTGGTTTACCTGTCCGTACAAAGTAGCAGTGCAGGGAATGCACATGGACATCTTCACTCACAGACTTGGCTGCAGCCACCAGGGCCTGGCCCACGATCTGACCCCCAAACAGCCGCTGAGTTGAGGGTACCCAGTAATGCGTTCCTCTGTGGGGAGAGGGGGACAAGAGGAAAGACTGGGGGGCTGAGCCAAATCCTACGACCTTCAGTGAGCCTCTAGTGTAGGATTTCTTAACCTGATTGGTGTTTGTGATCCTTTGAGAATCCGGTGAAAACCTTTCCCTAGACAAATATCCTAACATCACTCTATCTACAACTCCAAGGCTTTATCTGTGGACTTCAGTTAAGGGTAATGAACCAGTCCTCGTATTTTACACTAGGAGAACAGGGATCGGAGAGGGAAACTGACTTGAGAAAGGTCACACAGTTCACAAATTGCCATCCGGAGCAATATCTGGGTCTTTTGATCCCAAGTCCAGTGTCTTCCATTGCCCATATGAGGCTAAGACATAAGCTTGTCTCAACGCCTTGAGTAGACCAAGATGAACCCCACAAGCTGCAGGTGGACTGCATTAGCTCTGCCACTTACACCCCTCAACTTTGATAGACCAGTTCTTAAAAGAACTAAATTTAGAGCTTGGAGACCCTCAGACTTCAAGTCTAACCCATTCAGTGCACAGATGAGGAAACGCAGCCCCCAGAAGTGAAAAGTCTCCCCCAGTGAAAGATTAAGAATTAAGATTAAGTCTCAAGCTTCCCACTGCCCAGCCCAGCATTTTTCATATAAGGCCCTGCAAAATTCCAGGTAGTTATTTGTAGTTGGTTAAATGGGGGAAATTAAATTAGTGCCTAAAACAGCTTCCAATAAGCCAGGAGGAGCCTTGGAAGCTGGAACTGTTACATCCCCAGTTACAGTCAAGAAATTTAAGCGATATCAGGAAGGAAACTGGCTCAGGCCTCAGAATGAATAAGGAGCTACTAGATGCCACCTCAGAGAAGGCGATGGCACCCCACTCCAGTACTCTTGCCTGGAAAATCCCATGAACAGAGGAGCCTGGTAGGCTGCAGTCCATGGGGTCCCGAAGAGTCGGACACGACTGAGTGANATTTGAAAAGATACAGGCACTCCAGTGTTCATTGCAGCACTGTTTACAATGGCCAGGACATGTAAGCAATGTAAATGTCCATCAACAGAGAAACAGTATCATATTCTTGGCCTCCAGTTTTCTCCTTCATCCTCATGAGATGTGTATAAGAGACAGACTGAGGGACTTCACGTTCACTTTTCACTTTCATGCATTGGAGAAGGAAATGGCAACCCACTCCAGTGTTCTTGCCTGGAGAATCCCAGGGATGGGGGAGCCTGGTGGGCTGCCGTCTATGGGGTCACACAGAGTCGGACACGACTGAAGCGACTTAGCAGCAGCAGCAGCAGCAGAGAGCTGATAAACCATCTGCCAGAAGGTCACTTTACAGGACTGAGAAATAGGAAGGAAGGAAGAAAGGGTTAGCCACTCAGTCATGTCTGATTCTTTGCAACCCCTTGGACTGCAGCCCGCCAGGCTCCTGTCCATGGAACTCTCCAGGCAAAAATACTGGAGTGGGCTGCCTTTCCCTTCTGCAGGGGATTTCCCGACCCAGGGATTGAACTCATGTCTCCTGCATGGACAGGCAAACTCTTTTACCACTGAGCCACCTGGAAAGCCCCAAGTGACCTAGATACTGAACTGGGGTCTCTTTCATTGTAGGCAGATTCTTTACTGCCTGAGCTAGCAGGGAAGCCCATAGGGTTGAGAAGGTCTTCTTAGTAAGAATGCTGTTTGAAGTTTCAGTCAAGAGCAAGGCAGATTGCAGAAACGAACCTCAGCTCTGTCTGAGGAAACACTGAACACTTCAAGAGGACAGACAAGTTACATCCCCAGGGGACATCAGCAGAGATGCAGTCTCAGAGAGGTGACATACAGCCTACCGATGTTGCAGTGCTTCTGGATGGACTCAGATAGCACCCCAGAGACGAGGATGGAGGAAGACTGAACATTCAGTTTGCCAAGGTTTAACTTGGTAAATGATTTGATTACAAGTTGGAAGTGATTGAGTGAAAAATCACTGCTGGACCAAGAAAATCCAGGAACTTCTTGTTTTAAGTTCCCTCCCATTGTACAGACAGGGGAAACAGATTTAATTGTTGTACAAATAGAGCAAACATGTTTGTACCCCTGTTAACCTGTACCTGTGTGCTCAGCCTGCTATTGTGTCAAGATGGCAGAGGCTGAGGGGATGACGGTGAAGTTTCTGTCCTATACGGAATAGTTTGGTGCTATGATTAAGAAACAATTTGAAACAGGCAACTGCTTTTCCGTCTGGGGGCAGATTATTTGATTCTACTCAGTTTGGTTTTTCTCATCTGCAGAAATATGAAGTGTTCAATTTCGTAGGGCTGTTGTGAGGTTATGAGATGAAATATACCACACTTTTGGCACATCGTGTCTAGAATAAAATCACAGTAACATAGTCTCTTTTAAACTTTTTATTAAAGTTTATTTACAATGTTGTATTAGTTTCAGGTGTACAGCAAAGTGAATCTGTTATACATATACATATATCTGCTTTTTTTAAAAAAAGGATTCTTTTCCAAAATAGGCCATTGCACAATATTGAGTAGAGTTCCCTGTGCTATGCATCAGGTTCTTATTAGTTATTTATTTTATATACAGTAGTGTGTATATGTCAATCTCAGTCTTCCAATTTATCACCCCCTCCCCCACATCCCCTGGTAACCATACTTCTACATCTGTGATTCTACTTCTGTTTTATAAATAAGTTCATTTGTACCCCTCCATTTTTTTTAGATTCCACATATAGGCAATATCATATTTGCCTTTCTATGTCTGACTTACTTCACTCAAGTAAGTATGACAGTATCTAGGTCCATTCATGTTGCTACAGATGGTATTATTTTGTTCTTTTTATGGCTGAATAATATTCCATTGTATGCATGTACCACATTTTCTTTATCTGACAAGGGATTAATCTCTAAAGTATACAAACAGCTAATGCAGCTAAATATCATAAAACAAATAAGCCACTCGAAAAATGGGTGAAGACCTAAATAGATACCTCTCCAAAGAAGACATACAGATGACCAAACAGCACATGAGAAGATGCTCAGCATCACGAATTATTAGAGGAACGCAAATCAAAACTACAGCGAGGTGCTACCTCACACCGGTCAGAATGGCCATCATCAGAATGTCTACAAACAATGAATGCTGGAGAGGGTGCGAAGAAAAGGGAATCCTCCCATACTATTGGTGGGAACGTAAATCAGTCCAGCCACACTGCAGAACCGTATGGAGGTTCCTTAAACAAGTAAAATTAGAATTAGCACATGACCCAGAGTTCGCACTCCTGGGCAGATACCCAGAGAAAATCACAATTTGAAAAGATACAGGCACTCCAGTGTTCATTGCAGCACTGTTTACAATGGCCAGGACATGTAAGCAATGTAAATGTCCATCAACAGAGAAACAGTATCATATTCTTGGCCTCCAGTTTTCTCCTTCATCCTCATGCCACCTCCAAGCCCTCCCACCCCTCACCATAAAAGAAAGTGCCACACAGGTAGAACTTCTTCCTTATTCATGTCTGTATCCACAGTGTCTGGCACAAAGTAGATGCCCAATAAGTAGCTGTTGAATGAATAATTTAGAAAGGAGTCTGGAGAGATAGCTGAGTGTATTAAAGTGGGTTCTCCCTATTGAAAGTGAAAGTTGCTCAGTGGTGTCTGACTCTTTGCGACCCCATGGACTATACAGTCCAGGGAATTCTCTAGGTCAGAATACTGGAGTGGGTAGCCTTTCCCTTCTTCAGGGGATCGTCCCAACCCAGGGATTGAACCCAGGTCTCCTGCATTGCAGGTGGATTCTTTACCAACTGAGCCACAAGGGAAGCCCAAGAATACTGGAGTGGGTAGCCTGTCCCTTCTCTAGTGGATCTTCCCAACCCAGGAATCAAACCAGGGTTTCCTGCATTGCAGGCAGATTCTTTACCAACTGAACTATCAGGGAAGCCTTTGGGTAAGTCCCAAATGACTTCAGTGAGGTAAATGAAAGAGCAGATGGTTGTGAATGAGTCTCAGGAGAGCAGGTTGTAATCAAAGGGAGGGGCACAGAAAACAATCACGGTCATATGCTCACATGTGTATTCAATAGAAAGGGAACATTTATCCATGGTGTGCATGGACAAAAATTCCTGAGCAATTAAATGATACCTTTACAGACCACTGTTGTATTTTTCATCACTTTCCAGTGGCTCAGTGGTAAAGAATCCTCCTGCTGATGCAGGAGAGGTGGGTTCTGTCTCTGGCTTGGGAAGATCTCCTGGAGAAGGGAGGGGCAACCCACTCCAGTCCTTGCCTGGAGCATTCCATGGACAGAGGAACCTGGAGGTCCACAGTCCATGGGGTTGTGAACAGTCAGACACGACTGAACACACATGCATGGTTGTATTTTCCAACAGTGTTTGCCTCTTTATGGGGACGTGGATGTGTGTCTGTTTCTACTGTGTGTTTCTGAGTGTCTGTAAAATACTTGGACTAGATTTTTCAATCTGACCTGCTTGTTTTAGATCTCTATATCTATTTATTTATCCATCTGTCATAGGAAAAATGAGTTTTTCTATATGAAAAATGTAAACAATAGAATTTAACCATATCATAAGATCAGTACTAACTCTTTAAGAATCTTTTTTAGAAAACTTCTATTGCTTTAAGAAGCTTTAAGGGCTTGTAAAGATGAAGAAAATTTGAAAAGATTTTCATTTGACACTTCAAGACCACTGTAAATTTTAAGAATATAATTAGCCCTTAGACCTGGTTCATTTATAAAATGGGTAACAGAATTGACCTTGGAATAAGAGCAAAATTGTAAAAGCTAATGGGATTAGGACATAGTGTACCTTCTTTCTTTCTTCTCCTTTTGTAAAAATATAAAACCCTTAGAAACTAGAGTTTTTATTATTTTATCATAATTGCCAAAAATGATGAGTAATAGTTTTCAAAAGGAATAAAATTTTATGTTTCTAATATTTAAAGAGGTTTAATATCCTTGACATAGTGATACTGTATAACACTGTTTTTCTTGAAAATCCTCCTCATTTGATTTCCATATTCTTTGCCACATAAGGAATGCCCTATGTACAAGTGGTCTGCCCTAATATTATGACAATTCCATCAAGCTATACATAGTTCAGTTCAGTTCAGTCACTCAATTGTGTCCGACTCTTTGCGACCCCATGAATTCCAGCACGCCAGGCCTCCGTGTCCATCACCAACTCCCGGAGTTCACTCAAACTCAAGTCCATCGAATCGGTGATGTCATCCAGCCATCTCATCCTCTGTTATCCCCTTTTCTTCCTGCCCCCAATCCCTCTCAGCATCAGAGTCTTTTCCAGTGAGTCAACTCTTCACATGAGATGGCCAAAGTATTGGAGCTTCAGCTTTAGCATCAGGCCTTCCAAAGAACACCCAGGACTGATCTCCTTTATTTATTTATTTTTTAATTTTTATTTTTACTTTATTTTGCTTTACAATACTATATTAGTTTTGCCATACTTTGACATGAATCAGCCACGGGTGTTCATGAGTTCCCAATCCTGAACCCCCCTCCCCCCTCCCACCCCATATCATCTCTCTGGATCATCCCCATGCACCAGACCCAAGCATCCTGTATCCTGTATCGAACATAGACTGGCGATTCATTTCTTACATGATAGTATACATGTATCAATGCCATTCTCCCAAATCANCCTAACCCACGATAACCATCTCAGGCCGAGGGCTTCTCCTGAGCTCCGTAACAAGGCAACCAATAGAGGCCCGCTCTTAAGGCATCCGGGGGACCAACAGCCTGTAGACCCCCCTAGGTGACCTCTGCTCCCCGGTGTTGATCTTAGTGCAGCCCCTGGGTGGGCCGAGGGGGCGGCCATGGAGCTCGGGAGCTGCTTCAAGACCTACGAGGACTTCAAGGAGTGCTTCAGCGCCTACAAAAAGGAGAACAAGTGTTCCTTCATTCTCAGGGACTGCGTCTCCGTCCGGTACCACAACCTCAACAATGGCACCTCTATCCGCGAGGACATCCTGTAAGGGCGTGGCGGGGGCGAGGCCGGAGGGTGGGGAGGAGGCCGGACGGTCCCAAAAAGGAGGGCGGCTGGAGGAGGGAGTGCACCTGGGCGCCCCCCGACCATGCCCCGTCTCTGAGCAGTTCCACACTGAGCACCTGCTTGGTGCCCGGGGAAAGCGCAAAACCTCCACAGGCATCGCCTTTTGACCACCCACGTCACCTCCACTCATTCACGCCTTCATTCCCAGCTTTCCTGGAATTCATGACGACTGCAGTTTATCTCATTTTTTGAGCACCTGCCATATCCCAGACACAAAGTATAGCCTTCACAATGGATAAAAACGCCTTGGCGAGAATTCTGTTCATGTCTTCTCTTTACAAAGCAGTGACACTGGCCAGTTATTGGTTGGTTAGATTGGTCATTCATTCTTTCATTCTTTTCTTAGTTCTGTAAATGGTTCTCGAGCTCCAGAGATTAACAAACCGGTTTTCAAACACTTCCCATGTCCCAGGCAGCGTTCTCTATTCTAGGTACGCTTTCACCCACAGGGGTGTATTGAAAATCACAGGTAAATGTTATTTTTCCTATTTGGCAGATGAGAAAAGAGGCTTAGAGTCTAAGCTAAGGGTTGAAAAACTCAATTGCCTTCAGGACTCAGGTGAAACAGCCCCATGTAAGAAAACTGAACTTTTAATTTAACTAAATGAAAAAGAATGATGAAATAATCAACACCAGGTCTTTGTGCTAGGGAGAATAGATGTGTAAACTGGGCAAAATGGAGAGCAGGCCAATTAACTGCAGCTGATGGTCTCCATGTGAGAGTGAAGATCCAGTGTTCCCAGATATGGGGCAAATGGAGTTAGCAGTCCAGGCTCTATGTGAATGTGTCCACTTTTTAAAAATTGGAAATCAGTTCACATGTGAACATGCACTCTATGGGCCAGCTCTGAGAGTCAAAGTGTTTCTGAGTTTGAGACCTCTAGGTTGAGATATTTGGCCAAAGCTCACTCTCTGGCCAGGCAGGTGGTGTTTTTTTCCCCGTTCTGAAGTCCAGTGCTGTGCTGGGTACAGATAAATATGAATAAGTAATTAAACTTGTGCTCAAAGAGCTTGAGATGGCATAGTACATGGACTAGTGTGTGACAAATGCTTTATTAGATATGTGTAGAGGAAGAAGTGACAAGTGTCTGGGAAGACAGGAAGGGCTTCACACTGGAAGTAATGGTTTTGGCTGGGCTGTGAATGAAAGCAGAAGGCTAGTGCAGAAGTTCAGTGGTTAATATCAAGTATCACAGAGGGGTTTGACCAGAAGGAGCTGTGGAGTGAAAACACAAATATATGAAAGAATTTGGCATGTTTGAGAAACAGTGTAGGATGCCATACCTGGCAGGAAGTCATGTCAGTTGCAGTTCACCCATCAATAAAAGCTTCCCTTGTGGCTTTACTATAAAGAATCCATCTGTAACACGGAAGACCTGGGTTCAGTCCCTAGGTTGGGAAGAGCCCCTGAAGAAAGGAAAGGCTACCCACTCCAGTATTCTGGCCTGGAGAATTCCATGGACTGTATAGTCCATGGGGTTGCAAAGAGTTGGACACAACTGAGAGACTTTCATCAATAAAAGGTCTTCGAGCTTCCCTGGTGGCTCAGATGGTAAAGAATCTGCCTGCCATGCAGGAGAGTGGGGTTTGATCCCTGAATCGGAAGGATGNCCTGGAGAATTCCATGGACTGTATAGTCCATGGGGTTGCAAAGAGTTGGACACAACTGAGAGACTTTCATCAATAAAAGGTCTTCGAGCTTCCCTGGTGGCTCAGATGGTAAAGAATCTGCCTGCCATGCAGGAGAGTGGGGTTTGATCCCTGAATCGGAAGGATGGCCTGGAGAAGGGCATGGCTACCCAATCCAGTACTTTATGGAGAACCCCATAAAGTATGACTGTGAGGTGTTTGGACTTTGATCTATGTCTCTAGCATCTTTCTAAGAAATGAATGAATGCAAAAAAAAAAAAAAAAAGCCCTGCTTCAAACTGCTTAACAGTATAGGCCAGATAAAGTGCAATAGCCTTGATTAAGTCCAGGACTATTATTAACCTGGCTCGCCAGACATCTAACCATTTTGATCTCCCCATCTTGCACTGTGTGCTCCATACTCACCGACTCTTACTCCATGATCAGCCCCTGTCCCAAGCCCATAGCTTCCTAGTCCTTGCACTTAACCACTTCTACTGGTTAGAATAACCTTCTCCATCAGTATAGCTCTCTCTTCCTCAAACATCAGTTGTTTTGTATACTAGCCTTTCTGTACTGTATATCCTGAACTATGATTTACCTAACATTTTTCTTTAAATTGTTCTAATATTCAAAGAAACTTTAGAACCAATCTAAATAATACTATATAAGAACTTAACAATATGGTGGCCAAAAAATCGTATATCTTTTATAAGTAACTATTAAACATTCATGTGTTATCTGCAGTCATTTTGGACCACTTGTAGAAAATTCTGTCTTAGCTAATTGTTACTTTTCCTTCAGATACTAGCATAATTTCCAAAAAGCCTTTCTTAACTCCCTGAAGGTTAGGTTCAGTGCTCCTACTCTGTGTTCTGACAGCACTTGTTATAGCTCTTTGCACATCCTTTTGGAATATAGTTTACAGAGGTTTCCCTGGTTTGCTGAGCTCTTTGAGGGAGGGACTCTGGTTTACTATTTTTTGCATTCTCCCTGATTGACACCATGCTGCTTGCTTAGAATCAAGTCCAAACCCCTCATAAATGCACCCAGACACCCTTCAGGTGGATCACCTCCAGGGTCTAGCATAAGGCTTCTCCCACAGCAGGCCTTAAGTAACCATTGAATGAATGAGTCATCGAGTATTAAATGTATAACTCAGTGAAACTGGAGCTGCAGGGACTCAGAGAAAAGTCACAGTGGACTGGGGAAGTAAGAGAGACAAGGAGGCTTGAGGTAGGCCCTCAGAGACAGGGAAGTGCCAGGAGGTGTATTTTCTATCTGCTGCTGTAACAAAGTACCACACACACAGTGATGAAAGCAACACAAATTTAGTAGCTTACTGTTCTGTAGGTTAGAAGTCAGGCACAGATCTGACTGGGCTAAACCCAAGGCATCAGCAGAGTTGTATTTCTTTCTGGAGTCCCTGTGCATGCATGCTAAGTCACTTCAGACTCCATGGACTGCAGCCCTCCAGGCTCCTCTGTCCATGGGATTCTCCAGGCAAGAATACTGGAGTGGGTTGTCATGTCCTCCAGGGGATCTTCCTGACCCAGGGATCTAACCCAAGTCTCCTGAGGCGCCTGCATTGCAGGCAGCTTCTTTACCTCTGAGCCACTGGGGGAGCCCCTGNGTCCATGGGATTCTCCAGGCAAGAATACTGGAGTGGGTTGTCATGTCCTCCAGGGGATCTTCCTGACCCAGGGATCTAACCCAAGTCTCCTGAGGCGCCTGCATTGCAGGCAGCTTCTTTACCTCTGAGCCACTGGGGGAGCCCCTGGAGCCCCTGTAAGAGAGTCCATTTTCAGGCCTTCCAGCTCCTAGAAGCTGTCCACATTCCTTGACTCATGTTCCCCTTCCTCCATCTTCAAACCAGCAGTGGCTGGTGTAGTGCTCGCGTCATATCACTCTGATCCTGCTTTGTTCCATCTCCTTCTCTGGCGCCCCTTCTACCTCCCTCATCCATTTTTTAGGATCCTGTGGTTATATTAGGCCTGCCCAGATAATCTCGGATAATTCCCCTTTTAAAAAATCAGGTAATTAGTACCTTGATTCCATCTGCACTCTTAATTCCCCTTTGCCATCTAACCCAACATATTGACAAATTTTAGAGATGAGGAAGTTGGCATCTTCAAGGGCCCATCTGCCTATGACAGGAGGGTTAACATGCTGGAGGGAAAAGTGGTGTGTGAGCCAGTGCATATGTTAGCATGCTGTACCTGGAAGGCAGTGAGGAGACATACTTGACTAGAAGGAAGATTTATGCTGGAGCAGTACCAAAAAGAATGGCAGGGGCTTAGCTAACAGAGGTGGAGATTGGTTTTATTTATTTTTTGCAGGTTGAACAGTTTTTTAAATAAATTTGTTTTTGAGTGGTCAATATAGTCATTTAATTTTTTTTAATGTCAGATTACATCAAAGTTTGCAAAAGGCAGTGTCCCTTTCAGTATGTTATCTAGAGACAACCACTCTTATCTTCCTGACATACTCTGAGCTTGAAAAAATATATCTTGTGTATACATATGTACCTTAAAAAAAAAAAAAAACACCGGTGACTGAGTTTTTTGTTTTTTTTTTTTGGGCAGCAGTATACCACATGTGGAATCTTAGTTCCTTAACCAGGGATCAAACTTGGGGCCCCCTCCATTGGAGTCTTCACCGCTGGACCATTGGGGAAGTCCCTTGCATACTACTTTTTACATATCATTCTGCACCTTGTTTTTCTCACTTATCAGTGTATTTTGGAGATTACTCCACATCACTCCATTCTATGAGCCATTTGATTCATTGATTTTGGTGATTGTTAACTGAAAACTTACTCCATGCTACTGTCTGGAAACAGTGTTGAAAAACATAAGTTGAGTCCCTGCCTTCATAGAGCTTGCCCTCCAGTCAGGGAGACAAATATTAAACTCTAATTGCAGAAATAACAATTTCCTTAAAATAGTAGTAAGAGGAAATTCCCTGGCTATCCAGTGGTTAGGACTCTAATTTCACTGCCAAGGGCCCAGGTTCCCTCTCTGGTCAGCCTCAAAGCCAATCAGTCAATCAATAAATAAAATAGTAGTAAGAGTCTAGGCCAAGGCCTTTGACTGTGTGGATCACAATAAACTGTGGAAAATTCTGAAAGAGATGGGAATACCAGACCACCTGACCTGCCTCTTGAGAAACCTATATGCAGGTCAGGAAGCAACAGTTAGAAGTGGACATGGAACAACAAACTGGTTCCAAATAGGAAAAGGAGTACGTCAAGGCTGTATATTGTTACCCTGCTTACTTAAGTTATATGCAGAGAACATCATGAGAAACGCTGGGCTGGAAGAAGCACAAGCTGGAATCAAGATTGCCAGTAGAAATATCAATAACCTCAGATATGCAGATGATACCACCCTTATGGCAGAAAGTGAAGAGGAGCTAAAAAGCCTCTTGATGAAAGTGAAAGAGGAGAGTGAAAAGGTTGGCTTAAAGCTCAACATTCAGAAAACAAAGATCATGGCATCTGGTCCCATCACTTGGGAAATAGATGGGGAAACAGTGGAAACAGTGTCAGACTTTATCTTTTGGGACTCCAAAATCACTGCAGATGATACTGCAGCCATGAAATTAAAAGACGCTTACTCCTTGGAAGAAAAGTTATGACCAACCTAGATAGCATATTCAAAAGCAGAGACATTACTTTGCCAACAAAGGTCCGTCTAGTCAAGGCTATGGTTTTTCCAGTGGTCATGTATGGATGCAAAAGTTGGACTGTGAAGAAAGCTGAGCGCCGAAGAATTGATGCTTTTGAACTGTGGTGTTGGAGGAGACTCTTGAGAGTCCCTTGGACTGCAAGGAGATCCAACCAGTCCATTCTAAAGGAGATCAGCCCTGGGTGTTCTTTGGAAGGAACGATGCTAAAGCTGAAACTCCAGTACTTTGGCCACCTCATGTGAAGAGTTGACTCATTGGAAAAGACTCTGATGCTGGGAGGGATTGGAGGCAGGAGGAGAAGGGGACGACAGAGGATGAGATGGCTGGATGGCATCACGGACTCAATGGACGTGCGTCTGAGTGAACTCTGGGAGATGGTGATGGACAGGGAAGCCTGGCATGCTGCGATTCATGGGGTCGCAAAGAGTCGGACACAACTGAGCGGCTGAACTGATCTGGACTGAAGAGTCTAGGAAAGACTAGTAGTAAGAGCCATGGGAACAGTCTGGGGTGCCAGGCGAGGAATGACAAGGAACTTTAATCTTGTACATAGCGTGGGTGTTGGCTGGCACTTAATGCCAGTGCAGGCTCTTGGGGAGGAAAACACAGCCATCCCTGATATTTTCTGGAGATAAGTTTACAAAGCACATTCACTTCCTTACCTGACTTGGCCCTCTGAATCTCCTTGTCAGAAGCAGGTTTCACTCCCATTAAATGAGTTAATACATGTAAAGTGTTTCTCACAAGCCCCACTACACAGAAAATATTTCATAAATATTATTGCCTTTATAATAATGTTATTGTGCAGATGGGGGAAACGGCCAGGAGAAGTTGAATGTTAAGAGGACTAAAAGTTCTACCTCTCTGCTTTACATTAAGGCTCCTAGTTTCATTATGTAACTCTTTGGAGGCAGTTACCCCCTAGCTCCTCTGTTTTTGAGCAAAAGGGAGGAGAGAAGGTAGATAGAGTCAAGACAGGAGCAGAGGCCCGGGTAGTCAAGACTTGAAAGCGGAAAATAAGAGAACCTGTAACAAAAACCACCCCCAGCCCCAAAATCACCAGGTGGGGGCCAGGGAAGTCTGAATTTGGGGTACAGTTACAGTCAAGGAAAATAAGAATATGCAGAAATGAGCGAGCAAGTCGGAGCAGGGAGTGGGGTAAGATTTCTTTCTTTTTTCTTTTTTGGCTGCACCATACAGCATGTGGGATCTTAGTTCCCCAACCAGGAGTTGAGTCTGCGCCCCTGCATTGGAAGTGCAGAGTCTTAACTACTGGATTGCCAGAGAAGTCAGGAGATTTTCAGAAGTTGTAAGAAAGCATCAAGGTGTTAGAACTGAAGATCAGACCCATCCTGTTTATTGCCACAGCTCGAAGTTCCCTCCTCAACCACTGGGTTGTAACAACATCCCGATATTGATTCAGTCAACAAACTTCTAGTGAGAGGTAAAAAGGTTTACCCCTGCAGGCTTGAGCTAGGATAAAAAGATTGAGTGAATTGTGGTCTATATCCTTGAGGATAATCATATGCCAGAGCTAGTTTGGGAGGAAGTGAATTCTGAGCAGCTCAGGCCTTCAGCAGAGAGGGAGTGACTGCTTGTTGGGGTGTTGTAAAGGGTGTTCTTGGAGCTTGTGTTGCATACTGGCTCTGTGCCAGAGTGCACTGAGTTGGGCTTTTTGAGTGATGTATGGATGTGTGGGATGAGCACGTCTCTTGTGGGACTGGAGGGCAGGTGGGGAAATGTTTTCAGGGAGTAATTTAGCAGAGCGGTGTTTCCTGCAACCAGATAGACGTGCTACTGGTGGTCAGGCGAGATGATTTTAAGTGTTTATGTTAATATCTAAACATAAAGATCCTCATTAAATAAAGTGAGCTTATTTAAAGAAAACCATTTGAAAATGCTAATACAAAGATTATAGGAATGGCTATGGCAGATGGAAAGAGGATTGGTGATTCCTTGACGTTCAGGAAAAGCTGGCATATCTGTTAAAAGTGAGAACTCTGAAGTCAGAAAGACAGGCTTTAACTCAGTTAAAGCCAACAAGATTTTTAATTCCCATGACACAGTTTCATCCTCTGCAAAATGAGGAGGATGTGGCAAAGATTACGTAAAATACATGTGTTTAAAAATGAAATCGCTCAGTCCTGTCCGACTCTTTTCGACCCCATGGACTGTAGCCTACCAGGCTCCTCTGTCCATGGGATTTTCCAGACAAGACTACTGGAGTGGGTTGCCATTTCCTTCTCCAGAGTATCTTCCCGACCCAGGGGTCAAACCCAGGTCTCCCACATTGTAAGCAAGACGCTCTTGCTAGTGGTTTAAGTGAAGTGAAGTTGCTAAGTCGTGTCCGACTCTTTGCGACCCCATGGACTGTAGCCTACCAGGCTTTTCCGTCCATGGGATTTTCCAGGCAAGAATACTGGAGTGGGTTACCATTTCCTTCTCCAGGGGATCTTCCTGACCCAGGGATCGAACCTGGGTCTCCCGCGTTAGAGGGAGGAACTTTAACCTCTGAGCCGCTAGTGGTTTAAGCACAGTAATATTTGCCAAAGTCATTGTTGTAGTACATGACAGAAAACAATAGGTATTTTTAAAAGAGTCAAAGAATTGTGTCATGGGAGTTATTACTAAATGACCCCAAATCCCAATCAACCGGGAGATTCTGTGAGTTTTATGCCCAGTTTCCCATCCCATATTTGTATGTATGACTGTTACGTGTGTTTCTCTTTTTGTTGTGTCTTTGGGGGATTGATAGTCTTCAAACATTCTGTGAAGTATTCTGTTGTCTCTCTCCATTACTGTTCAGTCTAATAGCTACCTGTTTTGAACACTGGAACACCTTCCCAAAAAAGTGTTCAAAAAAGATAGCTATTAGACCTCAACATGAATCAGGCATAGGTATACATATACATATATGCCCTCCCTTTTGAACCTCCCTCCTCTGCTAAGGATTTTACAGTTTTATTTAATCCGCATCACACCCTTTGAACTAAGCCTTTGTTATCTGAGTTTTCATTTTCCACCTATCCCTGGTGGCTCAGACAGTAAAGCCTCTGCCTACAGTGCGGGAGACCTGGGTTCAGTCCTTGGGTTGGGAAGATCCCCTGGAGAAAGAAATGGCAACCCACTCCAGTAGTGTTCCCTGGAAAATCCCGTGGGCAGAGGAGCCTGGTAGACTATACTCCATGAGATTGCAAAGAGTCAGACACGAATGAGCGACTTCATTTTCTTTCTTTTCTAGTCACAAGGCTGTGTAGGAAAACAAAAATCATGCTAACAAACTAGCCACTTTTAAAATTAGTTACGACTTAGTCATTCCTCCTTGCTTGTCTCTACCAATTCCATCAACATCTTTGGTAGTCAGTTTCTGGCTAATGAATAGATGAGGTAAACCTCAGGATAATACAGTGCAAATAAAATTGATTGCAAACTGAAATAGCACGTCTTCCAAGAGCTGTGGTACTTGGAGAAGTCCCTGAGAGTCATGATAGAGAAATCCTTACATTCCGCACAGCCTTATGCCAGCTGACAGACGGAGAAGGAAAATCAAGGACAATGATGTGATACAGACTTGAAAAGCAAAGGATTTGCAGAGCAAAAAATTAAAGTAGGCCCTTGGGAAACTTGATAAAGCACAGGAATATTTTGGTAAGATTGACCTTTATATATTGCGAAAGTGAGCCAGGAAATAAAGTATAAAAGTGTTTGGGGGAAATACGTCAGGAAAAAAAAATTGATTCTTCAAGGGGTTCTTTGATTATTTTAAGAATTGGCAGACAGCCACCATTATAGCTTGTTGTTCACTTGCTAAGTTGTGTCCAACTCTTTGCAACCCCATGGACTGCAGCACATCAGGCTTCTCTCTCCTTCACTATCTCCCAGAGTGTGCTCAAATTCATGTCCATTGAGTTGGTGATGCTATCAAACCATCTCATTTTCTGCCACCCTCTTCTCCTTTTGCCCTCAATCTTTCCCAGCATCAGGGTCTTTTCCAATAAGTCAGCTCTTCACATCAGGTGGCCAAAGTATTAGAGCTTCAACTTCAGCATCAGTCCTTCCAATGAATATTCAGAGTTCGTTTCCTTTAGGATGGACTGGTTGGATCTCCTTGCAGTCCAAGGGACTCTCAAGAGTCTTCTCTAGCACCATAATTTGAAAGCATCAGTTCTTCAGTGTTCAGCCTTCTTTACATCTCTGCTGCTGCTGCTAAGTCGCTTCAGTCGCGTCCGACTCTGTGCGACCCCAGAGACGACAGCCCACCAGGCTCCCCCATCCCTGGGATTCTCCAGGCAAGAACACTGGAGTGGGTTGCCATTTCCTTCTCACATCTCTACATGACTTAAATTTCATTACATATAATATTTTCATCTCATTTTTTAAAGATCTGCTCAAATCTTTTTTTCTACTATTTTCTATAAAACATGGATTCTGAAAATGTCTTTTGGGCTGCAATTAACTGAAAATCCTGACTCAAAATGCTCTATTTCTTAGCCCAGAGAAGGTGACTGTTTCAGTGGCTCAGGCTCTCCCTTTCTTTCCACTCTCCATCTTCAGGTCTCAGCTTTGTCCTCAGTGTCTCACCACATGGCACATATGTAGGAGTCACATTCAGAAGAAAAAGCTTGCCTTGGTTTCCTACAGACTTCCTATCAGGTTTCTTTGCAGAATGGTATCCATGGCCATTCTTAAGGAGATTACCTTAATTGGCTTAGACCAGCCCTGAAGCACTTAGCTGTGTGGGGAGGAATGACAACCCGAATGCAACTGGCCTGAAGGAAGGAAGGAGGGGCTTGGGGGATGTTGGATTAATTACCAACCGATCATGCCTTTTCTTTCTTTTTACTGAAGAATAGTTGAGGGAACTCCCTGGTGGTCGAGTGGCTAAGATGGTTAGGACGTGGGCTTTTATTACCATGGACCCAGGTTTGATCCCTAGTCAGAGAACTAAGCTCTCCAGAGCCTCAAGACATGGCCAAAAAAAAAAAAGAAAAGAATAGTCACTGTACTACATAAGTTACAGGTGTACAGTATAGTGATTCACAATTTTCAAAGATTTTACCCCATTCTTATTATAAAATATTGGCTGTATCCTCCATGTTGTACAGCATATCCTCATAGCTTATTTTATACCTAATAGTTTGTACCTGTTAGTCCCCTACCCCATCCTGCCCCTCCCCCCTTGCCTCTTCCCATTGTTAACCATTAATTTGTTCCCAGTATCTGTGAGTCCACTTCTTTTTTGTTATATTCTCTAGTTTGTTATATTTTTTAGATCCCATATATAGGTGATATCATATTGTAAATTATCTTTCTCTGCCACAGCCTTTTAAACAAATTCACTTTTGTGTGTGCTAAATCACTTCAGTAGTGTCTGACTCTGTGCAGCCCTATGGACTGTATAGCCCACAGGCTCCTCTGTCCATGAGATTCTCTAGGCAAGAATACTGGATTGGGTTGCCATGCCCTCCTCGGGGGATCTTCCCAACCCAGGGATCAAACTTGAATCTCTGACATCTCCTGCATTGGCAGGCAGGTTCTTTACCACTGGCGCCACTGGGAAGCCTGAATTCACTTTTAGTTGTAGTGATTTTTCTTGGATCAGGTACTGATTATTCAGAGACCAGTGCTCTGGTTATTTCTGTATTTATAGATAAGCTTTGGAGGCTGAGAGGAAGTGAAGTGACTTGTTCACTCTCACACAGCTAAGTGGTAAAGCTGGAAATTAAACTCAGATCTTCTGAGTCTTGTTCCTGACTCAGATTATGTTGTCTAAAATGGCTTGACTTCACCTGTAAAAATTCTGTCCATTGCTCAAGGTACAGTTTACATGCAACAAGGACACAAATCTCATGGGAAATTAACCAAAAGCTTTAGATCTGTTCCAATCCCCATAGACAGGGGGAATCAGTCTTTATTCAGTTATAAGTGTATTGCTCGTACCTCTGTTTAACCTTTCACTTAGTTCTGACTTTACTGATCATCTGTGTACTAATTTCCCTGCTCAACAGACTTTGACAGTAGAGCCTAATTTGTCTCCATCACCTTCTGAGCAACTAGGATAGTGTTTGGTACATAATAGACTTAGTAAATGTTTGAAATTAAACAAAGGACTTGTCCAAAGTTCCAGTCAATAATAGTGCTGGGATAGAAGCCAAGTCACCTGACAGAACTCTCCTGGTGATCTTCCTAACGTGCTGCTCATACTGTAAGATGGATTTCCTGTCTCGCAATCACTCATTTAATGTGTGGGTTCTGAGCACCTACTCTGTGCCAGGTGCAGTACCGGGCACTGGGAGTACACGGGGGAGGGGGGAGGTGCACAGTCCAGTTAGAGGAAAATAAACACTACAGAGCAGATCTGGCTGACTTCCTTCCTTCAGGTCCTGGCTGAGCACGCTGGGATAGAAGCACTAAGGGGGATTCAGAAGTGTAAAACCCTATCCCTGTCTTGAAGAGAGTCTATGCCTTCACTTGGGAGATAGAAATAAATATAGATTAAAATTACTACAGTGCTCCAATAATTCTTCCGAAAGACTTGTGTATTCCACTGTGTGTAAGTTATAGCTCAATACCAAAGATTAAGGGAAGCAGGAAAAAATGACAGAGGCTTCAACCTAGTGCCCCTGAAGTTTGCAGTGCTTGATGCCAACAAGCACAGTACATTTGGAGATCTTTAAGGACATTATTGGCTTCCCTGGTTGCTCAGTCGGTAAAGAGTCTGCCTGCAGTGCCAGAGACCTGGGTTCGATGCCTGGGTTGGGACATTACTGAACCTGAATAAAGTATTGAGGGTCAAGTTGAGGAAGGTAAAAATGAGAATTCAGAAGGAGAAATATTTTGGAAGAAGACAGGCAACATAATGGTTAACTACATAGACTGTAGCCATGCAGGCTTAGTTCAAATCCCAGATCCTCCAGTTTTAGCCAAAGGATTAAATCCCAGATTCTCATGCTCAAGAACCTCTTTAAGCCTGTTGCCTCACCTGTAAAATGTGGATGGTAAAACCCTTTTATTAGAATGAACTGATGCATGTAAGGGGTTTACATGGAACTATAGTAATCCTTATACATGCAATAGTGGGAGAAATGAATTTAAAAGACTTAACATATTGAATATAAACCTGGAGAAGGAGGAATTAAAAAGAATGCTGATGTCTTCACAGGGAGGTGCAGTCGTTAATGAACTAGGAACTGGGGGAAAAGTTTTATGATTGGCACTCACCAGTGTCTTTTTGTTTTTCTTTTTCTTTTGACTGAGGTTAACAAGCATGGATTATGAGCACATAAAGTCAATACAATGTAATGAGCTAAGATCTATGCCAAGATGTTGAGCCAGCGGAAGGGTAGGGCCCATCCTGAGGGCTTGGGGGAGGCCTCCTAGGAAAGAAGGTAGTTGCATCTAGTCTTGAAGATTGAGTAAGCTCTGAGACGAAGACAGGTGGGTAGGGCATTCCAGACAGAGACAACACGAGCAAAGGCAAAGAGGTGAGGCACAGTGTAGGGAACCCAGGAAGCAGTCGCTCTTTCTAGGGTACAAGAGAACAAGATGGTGGGCGCAGTGGAAAACAGGCGGGAGACAGGCGGAGGCTGTCCCGCGGTCACACCTTGCTGGCCTTGCCTTACCACCAGGCCGCTCCCTGAGCCAGGGATGACGTGGCCGCCCTGCTGCTGTGCACACAGCAGGTGCAGGCATTTTCAGCCTCAGGCCCCTCCGCCCTGTAATTTCAAGCCAGACATCCTATTTCTCTAAGCTTGCCCCACAGGGTGAGCAAACAGGACCAGATGGATTAGTGTTTGGAAAGGGTTGTTGAGATGCCAGGTTGTGTCATGTCATGCCAGAGGCTGAGATTTTTTTTCCCCTTCATTAATCTTTGGGTTGGGACCTCTCTGAGGAGGCAGGGGTGTGACCTGTCCCACCCACCTGCAGCCCCTGAGTCATTCAGCCAGCCCATCTTTGACAAGCATCTGCTGAAAGAGTAGCATTTGTGCCGGGTGCTTAGGATACGCTGCGGACTGATTTACTCTTGACACTTGAAAACAGCCCCATCCAATTGGAAAAGTACTGCATAAACGCCCAAGAATAGGTCACAAGGCTTAGGAGCTGTAATAACACTAGATGACTCCTAGTTAGAATAAATAAAAGGCTGAACCAGGCTCTGGGCTAAATATTATGTCTGTGGCTTATTTAAATCTCGTAACAACCCTATTTAGTTTTATTTTATGATGTTAAGGAAACTGCATACAGAGAGGTGAAGTAACTTGCCCAAGGTCAAACAGCTTCTGAGTGGTAGAGCCTGGATTCAAATCCAGGAGTAGTGGTAGAGCCTGGATTCAAATCCAGGAGTCAGCTCCAGCCTCCCCACTGGGTAACCACTACTGCTACCCAGAAAATCTGCAAAGCCTTTTGTTCCAAATAAATGCTATGAATCTTAAGTAAGGAGCAATTACTGTGGCTTGAGGGCATCCATAAAGGTTTCCTGGAGAAGGCAGGACCTAATTTGGGCCTCAAAGGTAGAAAAGGGGGAGAGAATAGATATTCAGTTTAATTACCAGTCTCCTTTGAGTAGACACTTTCAGCCTAGAATGGCAATGCTAGCAGAATCCCAGGAATCATCTAGCCTCAGGGTTCTCACTCTCTCAGGATGTAGACATTTTTCTTTAAGTCAAAGACGAACCCAGATCTTTCCTCTTAGAGAGGAAGCCCAGATCTACCCTAACCCCTGAGACCTCTTTTATTTTTGCTGCCTGAAAGAGGAGTTAGAGAAGGCAATGGCTCCTTGAAGGCAGAAATGAAAGGACACTTTAGACAGCAGGTAACTAGTTCTGCTGTTGCTGTCTATCTATTTCCCCTTATATCTTTGCCTCAGATTGACAACTACAGATGGGAAAATGAGAGTAAATAAAAGGAGTTGGAGCTTAGAACTTCTGTAGATGCAAATGAAGGGTGTTTTAATTGGATGGGGTCTTGAAGAAAGACCTGACCACTTTGGGACTGGAGTGTGAACGTGAATCTTTCTCTCCCATATCCTATACCACGCTGTGGTCTCTAGGAAATGTATCAGGCGCTGTGAGTCCCTACAGGGCCTAGACTTGTAAGAGAAAAATGGGTGGTCAGCACCTGTTTCATTGTTGCTTCTGCCTTCCCTAGATATGTGCAGGTGAAATTTGTCTGTATTCGGACCCAGTCAAACAGGAAGAGAGCAGCAGGAGCAGACATGTGCCCAGCATACTTGCTCCTGCGGTACAACGAGAAACTGGATAGACTGTTCATCAGTGAACTCAACACGCAGCATATACACACTGACCCCAAAACCATGGGTCCTAGAGGAGACGCCACCTGCAAATCTCAGAAAAAACTCCAGTCTGCACAGCCCGAGGTCAACAAAGACCTTGGCACAGCTGCTAAGTCCCCAGTTGAACCATCATTTTGCTTAGACAAGGTCCAAATACCCGCCAAGGCAGAGCAGGAGGGCATCACTCCTTCTGACCTGGCCAGGATAGCCAAAGTGATGAAGAACTTTCTTAAGGTGGACGTGGGTTCCATGGCCTCCTTCAGTGTGGGCAGCAGCCGAGACCTGGACCGGCTCAGTTTCCAGAGCAGCAAGATGAGCGATCTGTTTGTCCGCTTCCCAGAGAATCTCTTGCTGCACCGGGTGGAGAACGCCCAGGGCCACACCCTCTACGCTTTCCTGGTGGAGAGCAAGGAGCGAGAGGGGCGGGTGGTGCACTTTGCGCTGCTCAAGGCCGAGACAGCCACTTCCGTGGCCAAGATGCTAAGCATCTTCACGGAGTTCAACTCAGACTGGCCCAAGGTCAAGGTGGTCTTCGTGGACCCGTCCTTCCCTCACCGAGCCATCCTGCAGGAGGTCTTCCCTGGTGCCCGCACCCTCCTCTCCATCTATCACACGACCCGACTCTTGGAGAAGAAGCTGCACCGTAGTTCTGCAGATCCATCCTTTAAACGGCTCATGAAGGAAGCCCTGCGGGAGGCCGTGTTTGTCACCTCCGAGACCAGCCTGCAAAATCTCTGCCAGATGTCCCGGGACCTGCTCGATGAGCAGCTTTTCAGCTTCCTGCAGGCCCACTGGTTTTCCTGTGAACTGCTGTGGTACATGCACGTCAGGAAGGGCCTGCACGCCTGTAGTACCTACATGGACAGCCTGGACATCGTCACCAGCAAGGTGTCGAGCCTCTTCCGGGAGCAGCAGTCCCTGCTGGACTGCATCCTCCGCTTCGTGGATTACATAGACTTCTTTAACACCAAAGGCGTGAAGAACCTGCCCACTGCTCCCCCCAAGTTAAAGAGAGCCCGGTCAGTAAACACGGCTCCCAAGTCCAAGAAGCCTTCCGGCATCTGTGGAGGGAGCCTCAGCAGGCCCCCTGTGCAGGAGGCCAAGCCAGAGCAGGTTCGGGGGCCGCCGTGGCAGCCTCCCCAGGGGCAGCCCTCGCAGGGCAGCATGCTGGCCTCCTTACGCCAGAGCGGCTCCGACCTGGCCTACAAGCTGTGCTACAATGAGTGGGTGGTGGTGCAGAGCTCCACGCACCTGGTGGACGTGGCTGGCTGCGCCGTGGACGTGCAGCTGCTCGAGGACGCCCACCAGGTGAGCAAAGACGGCTGCAGCTGCAGCTGCTCCTTTCAGCAGCGGTATCACCTGCCATGCCGGCACATCCTGGCGCTGCTGCACACCAGCCAGAGGCCCGTCAGCGAAGCCATGGTGTGCCGCCGGTGGCAGAAGAGGTACCAGCACCTCCTCGGGCCCAGCGGGGAGCTCCGGGACCCCATTCTGATCCCGCCAGATGCAGGCCAGCCAGGGGAGCCGGAACGGAATGACATGATTCAGGACCTAAGCAGGGAGCTTGCAAATCTGCTGATGCAGAGTGAGGGACCAGAGCTGGAGGAGCGCTGCTCCACGCTGCGCAAAATTGTGGACATCTGGGCGGCCCCCTGCCAGCCCCCTGAGCCCAGTCACCGGCTGGGAGACTTCAGGGATGTGGGCTGCCTCCCTTTCCTCTGGGGAAAACAGGAGGAAGGGGAGGGACTGGCTCCTGCTGGCGCCACCATTCATGGTTGAAGCACTTGCACTGGCACGCCAGGCCGCGAGCCCCTCTCCCTAGCAGTCTGAGAGCTCAAAGTGGGCAGGACATGCTTGGGGTCAGCGTTTTAACCAATGTCTTTGTAGGTAGGGTTAAGAAAATGGTTCCAAGAGAAAGAAGAGGAACGCTACTGTGTGACTGTCCTTTGAATCTGCCCCATTTCTGCCCTGCCTTTGGTTTTCCTTGGGAGCCTCATTCATTGTTCAAGGCCAAAGTTATTTCCATGCAGAAATGTCATTCCTCTTTGTCCCTCAACCCCTGAGATTAGACCTTACTAACTTTACAGAGATGATAACCCAGCCCCAGGATAGGGGGAGATAAAATGGATCTGGTTTCAGGGACTAAAGGGAAGGAGCATGCTACTTGGCTGTTGCTGCTCTTTACAAAGAATTTGTTTGTACCTATTTTTATTCATATTAAAGTTTTGTTTTGTTTCTGTTCTTTAAATAAAAGCAAATAAGCAAGAGAAATGTGTTCTGCCTGAACAGTGAAGGAATCTGGGTGTTGTGCAGCCAAATAGAGTGCGATGCCTCAAATTCAATGATTAGCGATCCTCCCCTTGCTTCATCCTCTTCCTGCGACCAAGTCTTCAACACTGACTTCAGGCTGCCTCATATTCTAGCCTGAAGAAGCCAAGTAGATTGGGAGGGAAGAAACCTGGGTCCAAGACTTGACTGCCCTCAACTTTCCGGGCGACTGTGGGCAAGTCCTTAATTTCTTTGACCCCAGTTTCCTCATCTGCAAAAACGAATCCGTTGGCCTGTTCTAATCCCAGTTTCCCTTCTAGATTCAATGGAGGTTTAAGCACCAACACAGACTTTTGTTGTTGTTGCTAGTTTGTAGCCTTAGTCACCTAAAGCCTGATAGCTTCCCAGCTTTCCAAGAACCATCTTCAACGGAACTGAGGTCAAAAGACGGTGGTCAATCCTGCTTCTTGCACTAGTTCACCATGACCTGAACAGTCACAACACTATTCTGGATCTTGCCTGTAAAATACTGGAGGGGTTGGGCTGAGCAGTACCCAAGTTCAGCTCTCTCAAGAAGACCTCGATCTCCTCAATTCCGAGAGTTGGGCCCCTCGACCCTTGGAGAGAAGCAAAATTTGAGACACGGGCCTCAGCTTCCCCATAAGACAGGGGACACAGTGCAACCACACAGTCACACAGGCACCACTTCCTGGGGCTTTGGAATTTGATCAGAAAAGGAAAAAAAAAAAATCTTGAAACGCTGCTCTTTATTTTCTTTTTGGCCCAAGAGGGAGTTTCCATAGTAACCCGCCCTTCCAGCCCTCTTCCCAGATGTGTGTTTCCACAGTTTCAGCTTCAGGGCTCAGACTCCAGAGGATGCTAGTGTCTTCAGGCTTTCATTGGTTGCCGCCAGCCGAGCCCCTCGTAACCCTGGTAACAGCGCCCGCCCGCAAGTCGCCGGGCTATGATTGGCCGTTGCCTCCGAAAGCGAATTCCTCAGGCCATTGGCCCGAATCACAGGAAGCTGGCACCGCGGTTGGTGAGCCTAGAGGTCAGTCAGAGTCAGAGGCAGGGTCAAATAGGGAGAAATGGCGACGGAGCCAAGCTGTGGGTGAGTAATTTCTGAAGGGGTGGTGTGAGGCAGCTGGTGGCCGGAGTCACCGTGACACAGCCCCCAAAGCGGTGGGAGGTTGACTTCTCTTCTGGCTCTGGCCAGACCCAAAATGCGAACGTCAGACATCCACATCCTGCCACCTGGGTTAAAGGTGAGAGGTCAGAGGCTGTATCCCCTCTGTCTCTGGTTTTTTACTGTGGCAAGCTGTCAGAATCCCGAGCCAAAGACTCAGCTTCCAGCTACTTACTGAGCGATGGTAGGCAAGTCATTTAACTTCTTTGAGCCTCAGTTTCTCATCTGTAAAATGGGGACAGTAACCGCTTTGAGGGGCTAAATAGAGGAAACATTTGAACAAAGTATTACAGTTAATAGAGGGATTAACGTAGAGGGAGGAAAGACTTATGAACACTTGTTAACCCCGTTTTCGGTTGAAGGGATTGAGGCCTAGAGGGATCACTGACTGGCCCAAGATCACACAGTAAGTCTGGAGCATTGCAGTTCTCTTGTATATACCAGGACCAATGAAAGAATGGAGGCCAAGAAGTAAATACAAAGTGCTGTACAAATATTTTAAATATTTAAGGAGAAAAAAAGGCAGCTCCTCCCTTCACACTCACTCAAACCTCCTGGCACCAAATCCTTCCATGCTGACTTCTTATCAATTAGCTCTTAGCTCCAAGTCATCCTCCCACCACCCAGAGAGGGCTTCCTTGGCTGCCTTGGCTAAGGCATCCCTCCCTCCTCCAGCCTACCCTTACCCCGTTTTAGGGTCTTTATAAACTTCATTATCTGATACATCCTTGTTTGTTTGTTTACATGTTTATTGCGTATTCCTCAGAACAGTGCTGATACATAAAGAATAAAATATTGTCTGGGTGAATAATTGAAGAGCCAAACCCTACTGGCTCCTTAAACCTCTTTTCTTCTCCATAGGCCCATCTTTGGATTAAGATCTGGGGTCTACAGCCAAGCCTCAAGCCTTGACTTAGTTGGAGCTTGAGAGAGTAGGAGCCTTCTGTTTGGCAGCTGCACAGAGCAAATATTTTTACCTTGGCATCAAGACATTTCCCATCTTCCCCATGGCGCTGACAGTGCTGAATGAGCTCCTGATTGAGGACCCAAGCCCACCTCTGCTGCTCTACCAGCTTAACAAGACTGCCCAGTTGGAGACCCTCAACTATCAGAGCTGCTATATGCAGAGGGTCTTTACCCATTTTCCCGAGATCTTATTTATCCACCGGACCTATAATCCGAGGGGTGAGGTGTTATACACCTTCCTGGTGGATGGACCCCGGGTGCCGCTGGAGGGTCATCTTTCCCGGGCAGTCTACTTTGCCATTCTTGCCAAGGAGGATGCTGAAGGCTTGGCCCACGTGTTCCAGGTGTTCAAGAAGTTTAACCCAGCATGGGAGAGAGTCTGTACCATTCTGGTGGATCCCTACTTCCTCCTGCTGCCCACCCTCGCTATGGAGTTCCCCGCAGCTGAGGTCCTGCTCTCGGCCTTCCACATCTGTAAGTTCCTCCAGGGCAAGTTCTGTCAACTGGCCCTCGAGCAGCCGGTGGAGAGGCTGCTCCTGACGGCCCTGCGGAGCACCATGTGCTCGGCCACGGCCGGGAACTTGCGGAAGCTGTACGCGCTGCTGAGCACCTGCATCCCGCCGGCCCAGCTGCCCGCGCTCCACTCACACTGGCTGCTCGACGACCGCATCTGGCTGGCCCACCGCTGGAGAAGCCAAGCCGAGAGCAGCCACTATTTTCAGGGCCTGGAGGTCACCACCCGCCTCCTCAGCCAGTTCTTTGGCACCACCCCAGTGGTGGAAAAAGGCATGAGCGCCCTGCTCCGGTACCTGCAGCAGAACTCGGGAGACAAGGTGAGTTTCAACCTGGGCCCGAGTCCTCCGAACCGTTACACCCCCTCGGAGGGCAGTCCCGAAAGCCCCAAAGTGGAGCAGTTGGTGGAAGCCTGCATCCAGCACTCCCTTGATGCCATCTGCACGGGGCCAGCTGCCCAGCTCTGCCTGGGCGAGCTTGCTGTGGTCCAGAAATCCATGCACCTCATTGGCTCGGGTTCCGAAAAGGTGAACATACAGATCCTGGAGGACACCCACAGGGTGCAGCCCCAGCCCCCGGCCAGCTGCAGCTGCTACTTCAACCAGGCCTTCCACCTGCCCTGCCGTCACATCCTGGCCATGCTCAGTGCCCACCGCCAGGAGCTCCAGCCCAACATGCTGCCTGCTGAGTGGACGGCAGGCTGTGCCCCCAACCTCAGTGACATCCTGGGCAGCACATGGAGCGAGACCCTGGAGAAGCGCTTGGCCGTGGCTCTCCTCACGGAGGAGGTGAGTCAGCTCCTGCAGCATTGCAGCCAGGAGGAGTTTGAACGGCGGTACAGCACCCTGCGGGAGCTGGCCGACAGCTGGATCGGCCCTTATGAACAGGTCCAACTCTGATTACCCGTGACATTCATCCTCGTGTATCACTCACATCCCCCACCACACACCCTTCCCCCAACACTCACACTGCTGTACTTCCTCAGATCCTCCTTCCAGGGAAGAAGCACAAGGGTCTTCTCTTCTGCAGCCTGCTACCCATGTGTCTAGATTCCTAAAACAGGAGGCAGCAAAGCTGTCCCATAAAGGGCCCGATAGTCAGTATCCTAGACTTTGCTGGGCACTTACAGCCTGTTGTATATTCCCAGTTCTTTGTTGTGTGGGTTGTTTTTTTTTTCCCCCTAACAACCTTTTCAAAAAGTAAAACCCATTGTTAGCTCAAGGGCCTTAACAGGTAATACCTGTTCTAGGATAAGAGATAAGACACTGAGTGAAGATGAAGATTCGGACTTGGTAAGAGCTTCCACAGTCATGATATGACACCTTACCCACAGAGGAAAACCACCCCCAGAGGCTGAGAGCCAGGCTCTCAGCCTCACCACCTGCCACACTCCCCCATCCTGAGGTTATTAAAGTGAATGTTGTCTGTTTTAGCACTTGTCTAGTTTGTTGTCTCATAGAAGGAAGTTTAGGAAATACTGGGTTGGCCAAAATGTTCGGGTTTCTCTGTGAGATGTTAGGAAAAACCCGAACAACCTTTTTGGCCACCCCAATACTATAGAACAACTAGAGTCTGACATTACAGACTGGTTTCTTCCCTGTCTGTTTTCTGAGGCCTGGTGCTGCCTTTTACTTGCCCTGGGACTTGAGGCAAGTCACCTGTCTAAGCACAATTCATTCACCTGTAAAAATGGAGCTTTCCCAGAGCACTGGTAAGATGAGAGGAGAATGGGAATGTGATGGGCTGATGCCCAGTGGGTGCTCAATTAAGAGTTAATGTTCCTTCCTTGCCTGTGGTCTCATCACCTGCCCTCAGCAGAGTGATAAAAGGCAGGAGAAAAGTGCACGCTGCCTAGGGCTTTGCACAATTCTGATGGGAGTACCAAAACGGTACAAAAGAAGCCTCCACTCTCCAAGCAGGGCTTCCTACCTCAGTAATTCTCACTGACTACTCTGATCAGACCCATCTCCCAGCTTAATGGTTTCTGGGAACTTCCTGGAGCCTGGGCCCTGAATGGGCCAGTGTTTGTCAGAGTGGCTCAGACCACCACCTTATTCCAGTCCCTGCCATAGGCACCACCAACCCTGCCTGGCCAAAAACCATACGGAGAAGCCACCCTAAGTGTCTGGTGCTATTTCATCCAGCTACAAGTAGGAGCCAGGAGGCTGGCCCTTCCGGGATCTTGCTAAGGCCACTGGCCCAGAGGCTGTGTGGGTCTGCGCCTGCACCCACTGGGCCCCCTCCACAGCCCCCTCCGGCTCTGGATGGGCCATCATGAAAGCTTGAGCCGCCCGGATCAGGTCCTCCTCCAGCAGGCCCGGGACGGGCACGGTAGGGATGCCAGCGATCATCATGGCCAAGGTCAGGATGCAGATGTTGGGCTGGGAGTTGGCCTCCTTCCCCCCTGCTTCGGCGGTCATCAGCGGAGCCCCAGGTGACAGCCCACACAGCAGCAGAGGCGCAGGCCTGCTGGGGCCACCTAGCTGGGGGGCTCTGCTTCTGGAGCAGCCATCCTCCTGGCCCAGGTTCTCCGGCTGCCTCGCGGTGGGGAGTTTGTGGCAGTACCAGTTGTACTCCTGCCTCGGTGGCTCCCAGCCAGTGCCCCCAGGGCCCGGGCCCCAGGCCTGGGCAACAGGTGTCACCTGCTCAGCTTTCTGGCTCAATGGGCCTTGTCCGCCAGAGGCTACAACCCCTGGCTCTATAGGACTGTAGAGGCCAAGAGATGAGCCCAGAGAAGCAGCCCCACCTGCAGAGACAGGAATGGGATGGAGTGTTATTCTTGGTCTCAGAGGAGGAGGCCTGGAGGGGCAGGGCATAGGAGCAGAGCACTGGGATCGGGAGCAATTAAGACCTGCCCAAGAGGGCGGCCTGGTGGTTGGGAACTGGGTTTTACTCATATCCACACCCCAAATCAGTCCCTAATGCAGGTAGGTGATGAAGCCTTGTTTGTTGAATGAATGAATGAACAAGTGGGTGGCTCTTGGCAAGGACTTTGGGAATGGCTTTCAAAGAGAACTGACTCCAGGGCAAGCCCAAAAATGCCCAGCAGAACCACCACCTCCCCAGAGCAGGACTCAGGTTTTCAGGAAATTATACACCCCCCAGTTCCAAGAGTCCCCTCACCTTGGCCAGAAGACGGAAGACCTGGCTGAGTTTGTGGAGACATGAAATAGGACATGGCTGCCCCAAAGCCCTTGTTTGTGAGGGAACAGTCATCTGCCTCCTGCCCTACTTTCTCCACCCTTCTAGAATGTCACCTCATAGTGATAGTATAGTGAAGTCGCTCAGTCGTGTCCGACTCTGCGACCCCGTGGACTGTAGCCTACGAGGCTTCTCCGTCCATGGGATTCTCCAGGCAAGAGTACTGGAGTGGGTTACCATTTCCTTCTCCAGGGGATCTTCCCAACCCAGGGATCGAACCCAGGTCTCCCACATTGGAGGCAGACGCTTTAACCTCTGAGCCACCAGGGAAGTCCCCTCATAGTCCTTCCCTTTTACACCTGGAACCCACCTCACAGGATTGACCTGTTCATTCTAGAACATGCACCTGACAATGGATGTCACTAAAAGAGCGCTGGACCAGGAACTGGGCATTCTAGGTTCTTGCCTTTACCTTGGGCAAGTCACCTGGACAGTTCTGTTCCTTGATATCTTTATCTGTAAGACGGGGGGAATGACTGCCCACTACTTCACCAGAAGTTATGAAGGATCAAATGAGATCATCTGTATGGAAGAAATGATCAGCGATGACAAATAAAGGAGTTGGGTGCTTTGTGCCCTGTAGTGTGTGAGGAGGAAACACCCTGTATTCATTCATTTGCTGTGCGTCCTTGGACAAATACATTCCTATCTCTGGGCTTCCACTTCCCATCTGTGAAATGATGTAGTTGCTCTAGGGCGTTGGTTCTCACCCCAGGCTGCACGTTAAGATTCTCTTGGATTCTCTTGGAAGCTTTTAGAAATCCTGATACTCAGCCTTATTCTGGGGTTAACTAAATCAGAATCCCAGGGTCAGACCCAGTTAGCAGTATTTTTCAAAGTTTCTCAAATGGTTACACCATGAGCCAAAGTTGAGACCTCTGCTTGAGGAAAATGCTTCTCAACCCTGGCTATTCCTTAGCATCTCAGGGGAACTTTTGCAAAAATAATGTCGTTTGGCAAATCAAATGAGAATCTCTGGAGACAGGGCCCGGAGCACTGGCAATCTATCTTAGATCACGAGTAGTCAGGCTAGGAGTCACTGGTCTAGGTGATGTCGAAATGCTCTCTTTCTCTCACCTGCCCTGCTGAGCCCCAGTGATTCTAAAAGAAATGCCCCTCACAGACTTCAGGGGCAAGGAGACCCTCCAAGGATCAGTGGCAACATCAGCTGTGTTTATTTCCGTCCTGGCTGGCAGTAGCAAGGCCAGCTTCAGGGCAGGCACGCCTCTGGGGCCAGGACGCACTCGTGTGGCCCTGCTCCAGGGTGGTGCAGGCCTTCACTCATACTTGCAGAAATCCTTAAGTCCTTTGGGCAGGTGGAGCCCATCAATGGCCAACCGGTGCACCACACTCCTCTGGATCACCAGGCGGCACAGGGTCTGCAGTGACGGCACTGTGGAGAGAAGGCTGTCTAAGGCAAAAGCAATGGTGGGTGGGGGGTGGGGTGGGGGAGCCGAGGCCGGAACCCAGATCTAGGTCTTGGTCCCTTCACGCTCTGGCTCGGGGCTGTTTACATGATTGAGATAAGCACCTCTTGTGCAGCACTTCCCCAACACTGCAGCTCTGTCTCCTTGATAACATCACCCTGCTCCCCTCCCCTCCCTTACCAGCTCCTGGGGGCAGGGGTAATGTCTGATAAACCTGAGCAACCCCAGCCTCCAGCACAGACCTGGCACAGAGAGTGTTCTCATCTACTGAAATCATAAAATATGAATTCAGATGTATGGATTCCCAGGCGGCTCAGTGGTAAAGAATCCACTTGCCAACGCAGGAGCTGCAGGAGCTGTAGGTTCCATCTCTGGGTCAGGAAGATCCCCTGGAGGAAGGCATGGCAACCCACTCCAGTATTCTTGCCTGGAAAATCCCACGGACAGAGAAGCCTGGTGGGCTGCGGTCCATAGGGTTGCAAACAGCAGAAGCAACTGAGTGCGCACCCACACACACGCTCAGACGTATAAATAAAGGGCTTAATGGTTCTATCATGAACCAGACCTCAGGATTCAGAAGCTCTCAGGGGTTGAGAGATGATGCCTTTAAACTCTGTATACTCAAATAGATGAGTATTTGTCTAATAGACATAACTCTCAGAGGACCAAAATCTAAAATTGGTTTAGAATTCATGCCCTAGGTTAATACAGAAAATAATTGGCAAAGCCAGAAAAGGGATTTAGAGGACAACTTAATCGATCACAGCCAAGGCGGGTAAATCGAGGCCCAAAGCCAGGGGAATTGGCTTGTCCAAGGCCACAGGCAGAGGCAGATCTGAAGTCAGATTCCCCCCTCCACCTTTTTTTTTTTTTTTTAATATTTATGTATTTATTTGGCTGTGCCGGGGAAGGCAATGGCACCCCACCCCAGTACTCTTGCCTGGAAAATCCAATGGACGGAGGAGCCTGGTGGGCTGCAGTCCATGGGGTCGCTAACAGTCGGACAGACTGAGCGACTTCACTTTCACTTTTCTCTTTCATGCATTGGAGAAGGAAATGGCAACCCACTCCAGTATTCTTGCCTGGAGAATCCCAGGGACGGGGGAGCCTGGTGGGCTGCCGTCTATGGGGTCACACAGAGTCGGACACGACTGAAGTGACTTAGCAGCAGCAGCAGCATTTGGCTGTGCCAGGTCTTAGTTGCAGCAGGCAAACTCCTAGCTGTGGCACGTGGGATCCAGTTCCCCCACCAGGGATGGAATCCCAGTTCCCTGCATTGGGCCCACTGAGTCCTAGCCACTGGACCACCAGGGAAGTCCCAGGTTCCCCAACTTCTAAAGCAACCCTGGACAGACCAAGGCCTTGCCAGCTGGTTCAGAAGTCCTAGCAGGCTCCTGTCCCCACTGGGGGCCAGGCGGGGTCGCTGCCCAGGGGATGGGATACCTACAGCCATACTCCAGCTGGATCAAGCGTACACTCTTGGTGGAGGCAAAGACGTCCACCACCGCGTAGAGGGGCTGGGCGGCTGGCAGCCCTCGAGCGCTGGGGCCCATGTCCTCGCCGTTGATGACGATATGCATGTCAGCCGTGCCATCCGGGCGCGGGCAGAAGAGAACACCCAGGCGGCTGCGGCGCGCGGTCGGAGGCAGCACATTCAGCTCATAGAGCTGATCCAAGAGGTGACTGTACACACCCGGCCGGCTGCGGCCGACCAGGCGATCGCGGGGAATGCGAAACTGCTCAATGCAGAGATACGGTTCCACCAGGAGCGCTGGGGGGCGACTCGGGGCCAGGGCCTCTGCCTCCGGGCGGCCCTCCCGGGGCACGCGGTTATGATGGCGCGTGATGGCGAAGACCCAGGTGTGCCCAAGGCTGACCAGGTCGGGTAGCGAAAACTCGGGCACGGCGGCCAGACTGGCGGGGTCCAGCGCGGTCAGGCCGAGGCGCAGGTGCCCGCACCAGCCCAGCTCTTTCTCCTCGATCTCCACCAGGAACACCTGGCCGGGGGCCAGCGGCTCGCGACTGAAGCACACACCGTGGGCGAAGCTTTCCACGCGTGTGGCCCGCGTCCCGGAGAGGTCCACGCGGATGTTGGCACCGTGCACTGGGTGGAAGCGGGTGGGAGGGGGCTCGGGGCGCGCCGGTCCCCGCGGAGCACCCAGCCCCACGGGGTCGGAGACAGCAGCCATCTCCCGGCCATGGGGCAGACCGGCGGGCGCCGGGGGCTATTTTGGGCGGCGGACTCAGATGGTGACCGCCGGGGGAGGGGGGTGTACCATGTAAGGTATTGCCCTCCGCCCACCGACTCTCTTCCCCGAGGCTCTGCCCAGGGGTCCTAGCGCCACTAGCTCGGCCATCCCGCCTCGATGCGAGTCCCGGGAGGCTCGGGACCGCCAGCGCCCGGGATGCGACCTGCCGAACCCGCTGACCTTCGCCCGGGTGGAACCTCCGCCGCCCCCGTCCTGCCCGCCTGGGTCCGTACAGGCCAGAAGCTGGCAGGAGGCGGCCCGTCACGTGACGCCGGGGCACACGTGACTCGGAGTACACATGACTTCTCGTCGCCGGGCCGGCACCTCCAGGAGAGAAGGACCCGAGGGAGCGGAGGTGAGAGGGATCCCGGGGCTGGAAGGGATCCCGGAGGCTGGAAGCGATCCCGGAGGCTGCAAGCGATCCGGGAGCCCCCGGGCGGGGCGCGACGGAGGCGGCACGGCGGGTGGGAGCTGGGGCAGGGCAGGGGCTTCCCTGGAGGGTGCGCCGCCAGCTCCCCGCCAGGGGCGGCCGAGCACCGAGCGGGCGAGGCAACAGCCGGCACCCGCTTCCTGCCGCAGATGTTCCGAGCCGCGCTGTGGCCGCCAGTCCTCCTGCTGCAGCTGCTGCTGCTGCTAGCCTGCGAGCCCGGGGGCGAAGCGGCCCCCGACCAGGACGAGATCCGCTTCCTGCCCGGGCTGGCCAAGCAGCCTTCTTTCCGCCAGTACTCCGGCTACCTCAAAGGCTCCGGCTCCAAGCGCCTCCACTACTGGTCTGCAGCCCTGTCTCCCAGGACGGGGTTGGGAGGGGGGCACTGCAATGCCCACCGTGGGGGGAGATGATGGTGTGGGGGGATGTCCTTAAGACTTCCCTGGGGGTCCGCTGGTTAAGGCTCCAGTGCTTCCAGCTGCAGGGGACTGGATTTCCATCCCTGGTTGGAGCACTAAGAACTCGCATGCTCTGCCCTCAAAGTGAGATTAAGAAGAAAAATCCCTGAGGAAATCCAGGAGTAGGGAAGGCTGGAAGACCGAGCTGTACCCAGCCCCCCGCACCAGCACCACCCTAGCCTGACTCCCCCCACCCCCACCCCCAGGTTTGTGGAGTCCCAGAAGGATCCGAAGAGCAGACCTGTGGTTCTGTGGCTCAATGGGGGGCCAGGCTGTAGCTCCCTTGACNAGGATTTGGACCAGATGTGTATAAGAGACAGACCCTAGCCTGACTCCCCCCACCCCCACCCCCAGGTTTGTGGAGTCCCAGAAGGATCCGAAGAGCAGACCTGTGGTTCTGTGGCTCAATGGGGGGCCAGGCTGTAGCTCCCTTGACGGCCTCCTGACAGAGCACGGCCCCTTCCTGGTGAGTGGAGAGCAGCGGGGTCACCCCAGGGTCAGAGGCAGGGAGGGGACAGTTCCCAAAGGAAAAGGCCCGGGAAGAGGGAGAAAAGGACTTTGGTCTTCCAAAAAATGTGTCCCTTTCCTGAGCCTCGGTTTCTTCATCCATACCCCTGACTTGACAGTTTCATATCTCAGGGGGTTTTGCCTGGTTGTGCAATACCCAGCAGAGTGACCTTCCCCGACTCCACCCCCCACCCAGCTGACTCTTGGAATTTAGCCATCTCTTTCCTCCACAGATCCAGCCAGATGGTGTCACCCTGGAGTACAACCCCTACTCCTGGAACCTGGTATCACCACCCCTTTGCGTCCTGGGTGGGTGTCTCAGCAGTTGGATGGGGAAGGGAACAGCCCCCCTCAACCCATTTCCACTTCCTCTCTAGATTGCCAACGTGTTATACCTCGAGTCCCCAGCTGGAGTGGGCTTCTCCTACTCCGATGACAAGTCTTATGCCACCAATGACACGGAGGTGAGTCCAGAGTCCGCCCTCCTGTCCCAGTCTCCCTGGCTGGTGTGATGCAAGGAGAAAAGGAGCATGGTCTTGGGGCCCATTTGCAGCTCTGTCACCAGCTCTGGGGTGTGGGCTCAGACAATCACAGGCTCTTGCACAAACAGGGTGGGCGGGCGTCATTATCTCTGAGATTGTTTGTAGCTCAAGCACCACCACTTTCTGATTCCCTCTATCCTGCCATCTCCAGGTCGCCCAGAGCAACTTTGAAGCCCTTAAAGATTTCTTCCACCTGTTCCCGGAATACAAGGGCAATGAGCTTTTCCTGACTGGCGAGAGCTATGCCGGCATCTACATTCCAACCCTGGCAGTGCTGGTCATGCAGGACCCCAGCATGAACCTTCAGGTGCAGGGAGGCTGCAGGAGGGGAGGGAGGCCTAGACTTGTGGTTAGCAAGGTCAAACAGGTCCGCTCCTCCACCCACTTCTTGGGCAATCCCCTGTGGAAGGTCTCCCCAGGCACGTGGTATCCCAGGTCCTACCTCCCCTGCTCTACAAACAGGTGGTCAGCTCCTCCGTCCAACTCTTCCTTCATGACACCCCTTGCCACTCGCTGGCCCCTCTGGGCTGCATGCCTCCCCTGACCGGAAGCTCACTCCAACTGCCAACTCCATTCTTTACACTGAGTGGCCTCCCCCGCCCAACCACTCCCACAAACTGGGTTTCAGCTTCCAGACTGCTTAAGATTTGGGTGGAGGTCAAAGGAGACTCTTCTGGCCCACGTCCAGGTGAGCTGAACGCCCTGGGTGTTTCACAGGGGCTGGCGGTGGGCAATGGACTCTCTTCCTATGAGCAGAATGACAACTCCCTGGTCTATTTCGCCTACTACCATGGCCTTCTGGGGAACAGGTATGGGAGAGGACCACTGGGCAATCCCTGTGGCGTGGCGGGTCATGGGGGTCTCAGGTCTGTCCTCCAGGCACATGCTATCTCGGGTCCTGCCTGGTTTATGAGCAGAAGTTGGGGGGCAGCGGGGGTGGGTGAGGCTGGGGTTTTGATGTGGAAAGATGAAAGGATCTTTCATGTAAAGATCAGAATGTAAAGGAATGAAGGAGGGCTGGCAGGATGGCCCCAGGGCAGCTAGGTTTGGGAGCTACATACCACGCCCTCTGATAAATGTCTTTGTCCCCAGCACACAGGTCCCTTGGGTCCAAGCCCTGACTGGGAAGTTGAGAAGGTGGGGTACTTGCCTTCTCTGGCCCACCATGGGCCTAAGCAATTATCATTCATCTCTTACAGGCTCTGGTCTTCCCTGCAGATGCACTGTTGCTCTCAAAACAAGTGTAACTTCCATGACAACAAAGAGCCAGAATGCCTGGCCAATGTGCGGTTCTGCCCCCATCCTGCCCATCCCCCACAGCCCCCATCCTGCCCATCCCCCACAGCCCCCCTCCTGCCCATCCCCCTTTATTTTATATCCTGCTTGGTGTTGTTTAGTTGGTTGTGTCCTGCTCTGTGACCCTGTGGACTGTAGCCCACCAGGCTCCTCTGTCCATGGGATTCTCCAGGCAAGAGTACTAGGGTGGGCTGCCATTTCCTTCTCCAGGAGATCTTCCCGACTAAGGGATTAACCTGTTTCTCCCGCCTGGAGGCGGGTGCCGTGGAGTGTGGGTGCAGTCCCACACCATGGCCCGGGGTCTCCCTGTGAGCAAAAGGGCGTCTCCCTTGTCCTGCGTCTGATGTGCCATGGCTGTGCTCAGTGATGGCCACGCAGATTGTTCCCCCTCCAGAAGTCCCTTTCGAGGGAGATCATATCATCCACATTTTCCAGATAAGGAAACTGAGGTCAAGCATGTGGAAGTCACAGTGCTAGGAAGTAGAGGCCCAAGGATTTGGACCCAGGACTAGCAGATTCCGTCCACTGGGGCTCAGTTTCCCTGGGGGAGGTTNACATCTAGATGTGTATAAGACCTGGCCAATGTGCGGTTCTGCCCCCATCCTGCCCATCCCCCACAGCCCCCATCCTGCCCATCCCCCACAGCCCCCATCCTGCCCATCCCCCTTTATTTTATATCCTGCTTGGTGTTGTTTAGTTGGTTGTGTCCTGCTCTGTGACCCTGTGGACTGTAGCCCACCAGGCTCCTCTGTCCATGGGATTCTCCAGGCAAGAGTACTAGGGTGGGCTGCCATTTCCTTCTCCAGGAGATCTTCCCGACTAAGGGATTAACCTGTTTCTCCCGCCTGGAGGCGGGTGCCGTGGAGTGTGGGTGCAGTCCCACACCATGGCCCGGGGTCTCCCTGTGAGCAAAAGGGCGTCTCCCTTGTCCTGCGTCTGATGTGCCATGGCTGTGCTCAGTGATGGCCACGCAGATTGTTCCCCCTCCAGAAGTCCCTTTCGAGGGAGATCATATCATCCACATTTTCCAGATAAGGAAACTGAGGTCAAGCATGTGGAAGTCACAGTGCTAGGAAGTAGAGGCCCAAGGATTTGGACCCAGGACTAGCAGATTCCGTCCACTGGGGCTCAGTTTCCCTGGGGGAGGTTGGGGAAGGATAATGACCAGGCCAAGTAGAAGAGCAATAAATCTTGGGATGTGGGACTTCCCTGATGATCCCAATGGTTAAGACTCCTTACTCCTAAGACAGGGCGTGCGGTTTGATCCCTGGTCCATCGGGGAACTAAGATCTCACGTGTCGCCTGACAGGGCCAAAGAAAGGAAAAAAAAAGTCTTGGGGCACTGTTGGGGAGGTGGTGGGAGGCCAGGATTCTGTAAAGCATGGCGGCTTGGGGGGTGTCGTTGCAGCTTCAGGAAGTGTCCCACATCGTGGCCAGCTCCGGCCTCAACATCTACAACCTCTATGCTCCATGTGCTGGGGGGGTGCCCAGCCATGTAAGGTAGGCCCTGCCAGGCATCCCAAGTGCCAACCCCAGCCCCATCTGGAGGCCCAGGCACCCATTCCCCGCCACTGCGCTTGCAGGCATGAGAAGGACACTGTCGTGGTCCAGGATCTGGGCAACATCTTCACCCGCCTGCCACTCAAGCGGGCGTGGCATCAGGTGTGCACGGGCCCGGGCTTCCTCCCAGAAGGGTTGGGGAGGGACAGCAGGGCAGGGAAGCCAAGATCCTGACCCTCTGTGCCCCCCTCACAGATGCTGCTGCGTTCCGGGGAGAAGGTGCACCTGGACCCCCCGTGCACCAACACCACGGCCGCCTCCAACTACCTCAACGACCCTCATGTGCGGAAGGCGCTCCACATTCCCGAGCAGCTGCCCCGCTGGGACATGTGCAAGTGGGTTTCTGTGGGTGCTTGTGACCCGAGGGTGGCGGACTTTTGGGGCCTGTGGGCCTCAGAAAGGTCTCCAGGCATCCTTTGCCTAGAGTTTCTCATTGAGGACACCATGCGCATTTGGCTCGTGACCATGAATTGTTCCAATAGGATGTTCAAGGTCCCTGACGCCCAGATGGACTGATATTCAGCCACTTAACTCTTAAATGGCCACACTGGTTGTTAAAATGTCAGTTGCTTACACTAGTATTTAATAGACACTCCCATCCCCTGCCCCTCCCTGACTTTAGTAACACCCCAGCTGCCTGCAGCTGTCTTCTGTGACACCTGCAAGAAAGAAGGGGCCAGTTAGGTCCATTCTGATTGGTCAGCACAAGCCCTTAGGCCTTAACGCCAGTGGCACCCCAGCCACAGTAAAAAAGCGTCCCTGTACATTTCTAAATGGAGGTGATTCCAGCCCCACCTCCCCTCATCTAGGTGAGTCCCAGAGAGGTTACATGCCCAAGGAGGGGCTGGATCCCAGCTGTCTGTCTCTCTTGGGCTGGAGCTTGGGAACAGGAGCAGGGAGGGGATGAGGTCTGATCTGTGGTCTTTTTCTCACTGCCCACGTGGTCCTGCAGCTTCCTGGTGAATATCCAGTACCGCCGTCTCTACCAAAGCATGTGTTCCCAGTACCTGAAGCTGCTCTCTGCACAGGTGAGTGGACAGCAGCCACAGCTGGGTCCATCAGCAGCCTCGGGACCCTGGAGCAGCGTGGCAAGGTGGGGGCTCCTTTAGGGCGCCGCTCGGGGCAGGGGAAGCTGAAACTCCCCAAAAAAGTGAAGTCACTTGCCAAGAGCCTTTGGTCAGCAGGGTCAGGATTTGAACCTGGCTCTGTCCCCACCTGATGCTGCTCTGTGGGAAGAGTCTGAGGGGTCTCCCATCAGTCAAGGAGCCTTTAAGGTGAGAAGAGCTAGTCAGATCATGTTACAAGGGGCAAACAGAGGTCCATGGTGGGAGAGGATCTTGTCCAAGGTCACTAGAAGATACGGTAGGTTACCTAGGAGATACTGACTGAGCCAGGGCAGGACCAAGTTCTGCAGAGCACAGCGGGTAGAGTATGGGCTCTGGGGTCACTACCCAGGTGACCCTGAGCAAGTTTCTCACATATCTGAGGCTTGATTTTCCCATCTGTAAAATGGGATTACTAGTGGTATCATAGTAAAATGCTTCATAGGTAAAGCATTCAGTAGGGCTCTTGCCATGTAGGAAGTGGTCAGAAAACACGAGGATTTCCTGGTTTATGCAATTTAGCCGATGGGTACGGCTTGAACCGGGGGAAGGCTGGGGTCTGGGCTTATTCCAAACCCCTCATTTTCCCCCTTATGCTGCTTCAGAAATACCGGATTCTGCTGTACAATGGCGATGTGGACATGGCCTGCAATTTCATGGGAGACGAGTGGTTTGTGGATTCCCTCAACCAGAAGGTGAGGCAGGGGCCCCAGCCCCAGGGTCAAGTAGGTGCGGGGGAGGACAGACTGGCTGGGGCAGACAGAGAGAACAAACCTGGAGGTGTTCCCGGCCCCGGAGGCCTGGCCGGTGGCTGTGAGCAGAGGCAAGGGGGCAGCCGCAGGCCGCTAAGTCTTTCCTGGCGGGGCAGATGGAAGTCCAGCGCCGGCCCTGGTTGGTGGACTACGGGGAGAGCGGGGAGCAGATCGCTGGCTTCGTGAAGGAGTTCTCTCACATCGCCTTCCTTACCATCAAGGTAGGACCTTGATGAGGACCAGAGAGGAGGGAGAGGTGCAGCAGGACCTGCCTGTCCTTTTCTTCTGACCTTTTATGCTGGGTTACCACATGGCCCCTGGAAGGGCAAGTTCTGGGCAGAGATGGAATAAAGGGAGGGACCAGAGGAGGAAGGTCATGGGCTAGAGGGATCCCGTAGGATGAAGGAAGCACCCAGGGGCAGGGGTCATCCAGGGAGGGAAATCTCACAAAGCTTTGCCCTTCAGGGCGCCGGACACATGGTCCCCACCGACAAGCCCCAGGCTGCCCTCACCATGTTCTCGCGCTTCCTGAATAAGCAGCCATACTGAGAACCATGGGACCAGCCCCCACTGCCTGATCCAGCCCTTCCCAGCCTCTCCTGCCAGAAGAGAGGGCCCCTTTTATGTAGAATGCCCCTGTGGGGCAGATCCCTGCTTCCAGAACGGCTCCCACCCCCCTCCACTGCCCTGTGCATCCCAGACCTGGCCCCAGCGCCTCACTTGGGGGGAGTTTGCACTTTATAACTCACCAGGGTGGGGCCTAACTCCCTCCCTGCTGAAAGAATTGCCCTCATTGCACTGATAGCATCCCACAATCAAAACAAAGCTCAGAACAGCCCCACGGGGAGAGTGGACGGACTGTAATTGATGGATTGACTGTGATTATGGAATTAAATTGGGTACAGCTTAAAACCCCGTCTTCTCTGTGGCACTGGGGGTTATAGAGGACACTAGAGTCTGTGATGGGGTAAGGGAGGGGATGAGAGGTGGTGGAGTCCTGAATGCAGCTGCCAGGGTAGGGCCTGAGGGCTCAGACAGCTGCCGTGGAGGGTGGCGGGGCACTGGATGTTCGGGGGTCCCTGGTATCAGCGGGCCGGTTCTTCTCAATCACCTCTCGAAGCCCTTTGGCAAAGTGGAGGTCAGCCCCGATGGTGAGGAAGCCCTGTACAGGAAGGAGCAGAGAAAGGGGTCTCCTTATTCCATTACTGAGAATAGAGTTTAGAGACGCAGACAAGAATCCCTGGCCTTAATGTAGTGGGAGAGCCAGAGCACCAGAGCGGTTCTTATAACTCCCTGTGATGGGTGCTGAAATAAAGGCTGGAGGAGGTCCAGGAGGGCTTCCTGGAGGAGGCAAGCTCTTCGTTAAGACCTGAAAGATTAGTAGGCATTGGGGATGGAATCAGGGAAGAGTGTTCCAAGGTGAGGATGCAGCCTGTGCAAAGGGCTGGAGGAATCTGATGTAAGGTTGAGATGAGAAGAAGCCGTTGAAAAAAAATTAATTAATTAAAAAAAAAAGATGCCGTTGATAAGGGAGAAACGGGGATCACGTCATGGAGGGCGGAGGAGTGCTGTAGCAGGAAGGGAAGGCTCTGCCCTCCTTCCCCGGGCGCCCCTACTCACCGCGTGGTTTGTCACCACCTCACGCACAAAGTCGATTCCCTCGGGGAGTGGGATCTGTACCCCACGCCAGGTCCGCTCTGTGGGCAGGAACAGTCAGCTCAGTCTGAACCCACCCAGCCCCTCCCCTGACCTCTCCCCCACCCTCCTCACACCCCCACCCCGACCCTACCATTGAGCATGGGCATCACTGCAATCTGCAGCAGGGTCTTCAGAGGGGTCTGCAGTGGTATCAGCTGGGAGCGGGGAGACAGGAAGTCAGGGCAGTGAGGGGGGGGTGGGCTGGCCTTCACTGCCCTCCCCAGACCCCAACCTTGTGCCTGCACCCTCTCCTCCCAACTCACTGCCAGTGACTCCAGTGCAGATTGGTTTGAGTAGATTCGGAACCTATGGGAGAGAAAGAAGGGTCCCGTGGGCAGGGGCCCTTCCCCAGGCCACGCAGGCCTGCCTGCCCGAAGCCCTTGAGCGTCCGTCTTGGATGTTCCACCCACACACCTTTCCAGGGGCTTCTAGCACTTTCCAGCTGTGCGTCCTTGGCTGAGCTGTTTCTCCCTGTTCAGGTCTCCTTTCTCCAAGTTTGCCACCTTTTTGTTTTGATTCGAGTCTCAAGGCTGCTACTTTTTATTTGGAGAGCTCCCCCCACAGCCAGACTTTCGCCAAAGACGGCTTTCTGCGTGCTGGGGCTCCCCTGGGGGCTCAGACGGTGAAGCGTCTGCGGGAGACCCGAGTTCAGCCCCCGAATCGGGAAGATGCCCTGGAGAAGGAAGTGGCACGCCACTCCAGTATGCATGCCTGGAGAATCCCATGGACCGAGGAGCCTGGTGCGCTACAGTCCACGGGGTCGCAAAGAGTCGGACACGACTGAGCGACTTCCCTTTCACTTCCATGTGTGGTTTACTTTTATTTAGCAGAACTGTCAGTGCTTGCTTCCTGCCAGGTCCCAGGCCTGTTAAAAAGCTAAATACTGAAATATTTTTAAATGCCACATGATTTAATCCTCATAACAACCCTAAGGAATAGGCACTATTAAAATTTGCATTTATAGAGGCCCAGAGAGACTGATTTGCATAAGGTCACGCAGCTGGGAAATTCCAGAACCTGCCTCTAGAATCTAGGCTCTTGCAGTGTTCTACACCAGCCACACAGTAGCCACTAGCTACCATGGTTATAGAGATGAGCAAGTGAGGAACTATTTCATTATAATTAAATGTATACAGCCACCGGTGGCTAGCGCCTGCTACACTGAACAATACAGCCTTAGACAGCAGATGCTACTGTTTTCTATATTTAATACATGAAGAAAATAAAGCCCAGAAAGATAAAAGCACTTGTTTCAAGATCACAAAACTAAGTTGTGCCAAAACCTATGTTCTTACGCACTTTGCTGTGTGACAGTGGGTGTGTCATTTAACCTGCCAGGCCAGCTGGATCATCTCTCATCATACCTGCTCTGCCTGCTTCTGGATGGTTGAGGATGCAGAGAAATTACACTGTAATGAAACACCCCCACCCCGACCCTACCATTGAGCATGGGCATCACTGCAATCTGCAGCAGGGTCTTCAGAGGGGTCTGCAGTGGTATCAGCTGGGAGCGGGGAGACAGGAAGTCAGGGCAGTGAGGGGGGGGTGGGCTGGCCTTCACTGCCCTCCCCAGACCCCAACCTTGTGCCTGCACCCTCTCCTCCCAACTCACTGCCAGTGACTCCAGTGCAGATTGGTTTGAGTAGATTCGGAACCTATGGGAGAGAAAGAAGGGTCCCGTGGGCAGGGGCCCTTCCCCAGGCCACGCAGGCCTGCCTGCCCGAAGCCCTTGAGCGTCCGTCTTGGATGTTCCACCCACACACCTTTCCAGGGGCTTCTAGCACTTTCCAGCTGTGCGTCCTTGGCTGAGCTGTTTCTCCCTGTTCAGGTCTCCTTTCTCCAAGTTTGCCACCTTTTTGTTTTGATTCGAGTCTCAAGGCTGCTACTTTTTATTTGGAGAGCTCCCCCCACAGCCAGACTTTCGCCAAAGACGGCTTTCTGCGTGCTGGGGCTCCCCTGGGGGCTCAGACGGTGAAGCGTCTGCGGGAGACCCGAGTTCAGCCCCCGAATCGGGAAGATGCCCTGGAGAAGGAAGTGGCACGCCACTCCAGTATGCATGCCTGGAGAATCCCATGGACCGAGGAGCCTGGTGCGCTACAGTCCACGGGGTCGCAAAGAGTCGGACACGACTGAGCGACTTCCCTTTCACTTCCATGTGTGGTTTACTTTTATTTAGCAGAACTGTCAGTGCTTGCTTCCTGCCAGGTCCCAGGCCTGTTAAAAAGCTAAATACTGAAATATTTTTAAATGCCACATGATTTAATCCTCATAACAACCCTAAGGAATAGGCACTATTAAAATTTGCATTTATAGAGGCCCAGAGAGACTGATTTGCATAAGGTCACGCAGCTGGGAAATTCCAGAACCTGCCTCTAGAATCTAGGCTCTTGCAGTGTTCTACACCAGCCACACAGTAGCCACTAGCTACCATGGTTATAGAGATGAGCAAGTGAGGAACTATTTCATTATAATTAAATGTATACAGCCACCGGTGGCTAGCGCCTGCTACACTGAACAATACAGCCTTAGACAGCAGATGCTACTGTTTTCTATATTTAATACATGAAGAAAATAAAGCCCAGAAAGATAAAAGCACTTGTTTCAAGATCACAAAACTAAGTTGTGCCAAAACCTATGTTCTTACGCACTTTGCTGTGTGACAGTGGGTGTGTCATTTAACCTGCCAGGCCAGCTGGATCATCTCTCATCATACCTGCTCTGCCTGCTTCTGGATGGTTGAGGATGCAGAGAAATTACACTGTAATGAAACTCTTGATGCGTTAACAAGACCCTGGCTCTCAGGTGGCTGAGAGCTATGACTGAATTTTAGCTCCCCAGTATCGCTGGGCAGGTATGATTATCCTGAAGGCACTGACACTCAGAGAGGTTACGGGCTCGCCCAAGACCCTCAGACACCTGCCCACCTGCGCAGGTCCAGCTGGGTGCGCAGCGCCTTCCCCCGGAGGGCCATCTTGGCGCTGAGTCGGGCATCCTGGGCGGGAAAGCGGGGAGGGTGGTGTTACTGCCCGAAAGGGGGTAGCGGCCCCCCTCCTTGACCCTCTGCATCCCCTGCTCTGGTGTCTGCACCATGATCATGCTGGACAGCTGGACCTCAGGCTGGTTGGGTGGCACCAGGGCGATGGTGACACTGGCGGTGACAGAGACGGTGGTGCCCGAGGGCTTGATGGTGCAACGAGGAGGCTCCGTGACCCGCAGCTCCAGCTTCAGCGGAGAGTCAATCACTGCTGGGCTCTGGGACACAGCAGGGAGGGCCGGTCAAGTCCTCCCTGAGGAGTCCCTGGGGCAGAGTGGGTGGTTTCACCCTCTGGGAGCACACAGACACAAATAGGAAGACAGTGGTGGCTTCCAGAACCCTCCAGGACTGTGTCCAGCCTCTGCCTTTGCTCAGACAAGGGAATGTCTCGTTCCAGGAATGCCTCCTTCCTTCTCTTTCTGTTTTCCCATGTTCTCAATAATCAGGACCCAGTTCCAATCCAGACTCCTCCAGAACAGTCTCTTTGCATTAAATACCCCAGGGAATTCCCTGGTGGTCCAGTGGTTAGGGTCTGCCTCCAAGTAGGAGGCGCAGGTTCGATCCCTGGGTCCGGAAGATCCCCTGGGGAAGGAAATGGCCACCCACTCCAGTATTCTTGCCTGGAGAATCCCATGGACAGAGGAGCCTGGCAGGCTGCAGTCTATGGGATCGCAAAGAGTCAGACACAACTTAGCGACTAAACCGCCACCAGCAGCAGTGGTGAGGACTCCGTGCTTACACTGCCGTGGGCCTGGGTACAATCCCTGGTCAGGGAACTAAGATCCCACAAGCCACATGACTTGACAAAAAATAAATCACAAAACTCAGCCCCCTGCCACATCCTTTTCCTTGAACCTGCTGAGCTATTCCTTCTACAGCCAGTGTAGTGACCACCTGCTTGCTTTTTTCACCAAACACTTCACACGTGTTCACTCATTTAAACCTCACAGCAACTGTGTGAAGCAGGTATTAACGTATACCCACTTTTGAGGTGGGAAAATTGAAGCAGAGGGAGGTTAAGTAACCTGTCCAAGTTGTGTTACTCAGCTGAAGAACTGGGACTGAGACCCAGGCAATCATGGCAACAGAGTCCACGCTCCTAACAGTGCTCAGCCACGACGATGCCAGTGATGACAACAAGGATAGCATTCATAGCAGCTGGTGTTGTCATTATAAGTATTAACGCATTCAATCCTCATGACAACTCTGGGAGGCTACATAGTATAGAGAAGTAGGGTAACCTTGAATCACCGAGATTCATACCCAGGTTCAAATCCCAGCTCCATCATTTTGTAAGCTAGAACCAAGGACAAGTCCTTTAGTGATCACTAACAATATGGACATGGATTTGGGTAAACTCCAGGAGTTGGTGATGGACAGGGAGGCCTGGTGTGCTGCAGTCCACGGGGTTGCAAAGAGTCGGACACGACTGAGCGACTGAACCGAACTGAAGTATTTCTTTAAAAATTTTAACTCTCCATTAGACAAGGGAAAAGAAGCAAAAGGATAATAATACCCAGGTCTCCCACATTGCAGGCAGATTCTTTACCATCTGAGCCCGCAGGGAGGCCCAGGTTGATATTTCAGTTGCTATTCAAGTCCCTACACTGGCCTGCTTCGGGTTTTCAGCCCACCTTCATCCTGGTTTTCACGAAAGAGACGAAGCAAGAGTAGCAAAGTCTTCCTCGCAGACCTGGGAACCTTCATAGACTCTGGCCAAGTCAGGGGCTGTGGCCACAGGCAGGCCAGGCCTTCATCTACTCCGTGGCCGCTGCTGGGGGCCCTGCTCGCCTCGCCAGTCGCCTCATGCGTGTACACTTGGTGTGCCCACCCGCCTGACCAGGCTCCCACCTCCCACCCACACTCACCATCAGGACGATGCTTCCAAAGTAGGAGGCCCTCAACACCATATCCAGGTCATGAGGTACCTGCACAGGGGAATCGGGGGTAAGGCAGAAGCCCCATCACAGGCCCCACCTCACAAACAGATTCCAGCTTACCTTGTCCCCCACCAGCGAGAGCTTCAGGGCTCCTGCCCGGAAGTAGCTCTCCATGGCAGAGTCAAAGAAGAACTCAGAAAAGGCCACGTACACCATCCGCTCTTCCTCCTGCAGCTGGGGCTCCACCGCCCGGTTGGGCAGACTCCAGTTGGCCTCAGTCAGGGGATAGAAGGCCCCCTGGTGTTGGAGGATCGGGGTCAGGGCCAGGCAGACTGGTCCAGCACCCGGATGTCTCGAGGCATTTAATTCACTGTCCCCAGACAGCATGGTGGAGGATTGGACCTTGCTGTTGACCTCGGAGGCACTCAACAGGTACTTTTCTTAAAAAGCATGGAAGGGAGGGTAGCTGGAGTGCTCCGAGGGCGCAGTCCTGACTGAAGGAGGGACACATGAAGGGGTTCAAGGGGGAGGTGGCCCTTGAAAACTAGACGGTAATAATGATGGCAACTACTGCCTCCACGTACGGAGTACTTCTGTGCCGCTTACCTAGACCAACTCCTTTAATCCACATAACATCCCATGAGATTATCTTTTCTTACTGTATTATTTCCATTTCCATTTGAGGAAACGGGTACAGAAATGTTAAGCCACTGGCTTAATATCACACAGCTAGTAAGTGGCAGAGCCGGAGCTGACCTTCCGGCACTCTAACTGGCCTCTCTGCTCCGAAACTCTGCAACACTCCATTAGGGAAAGCAATGGCGATGGCCACAGGCTAGTTGAGTGGCCTTGGACAAGGGACATGGCCTCCCTGAGCAAGCCTGCACATCCCTAAAGTGAATAAAACATGAGGACCTGATTTACAGGGTTGTGAGAGGAGGGAATAAGATTGCGTGTGTTAAAGCTGAATGTTCAGCTCCTTCTGGGAGAGATGGGGGAAGACAGTACATCAGCAAAGGCCCTGAGATAGGAAGCGAAGGGCATCTTTGGGAAAGTAGCAGTTTCCCAGGTGGCGCTTGTGGTAAAGAACTTGCCTGCAATGCAAGAGACGTAAGACACGTGGGTTCAGTCCCTGGGTCGGGAAGATCCCCTGGAGGAGGGCATGGCAACCCACTCCAGTATTCCTGCCTGGAGAACTCCATGGACAGAGAAGCCTGGAAGGCTACAGTCCACAGGGTCGCAAAGAGTTGGACACAACTGAAGCGATTTACCACACACACATACACAGACACAGACACACACACACACACACACACACACAGCTGCAACGGATGAAGCTGGAAAGGTGGGATCAGACAAGATTAACAAGGCTCGAGCGTCAGACCCAGGCGTTGAGCCTGAGGCCACAGCATCCCCACCAGTGGAGTGGCCACATCCGAGTGTGCTTTAGGGGAGGAGGAGGGGGTCCGGTTGCACACGCCAGCTGGGCAGCTCACCCGGAATCCCATGTCCAGGTTGCCGGTGGAGGCCACGGGATCCTTCAGGAGGGAGTAGTCGATGCCCACGAGCTCGTCCACAGCACTGCGCACTGCGGGGAGGGGCTGGAGTCAGGCAAAGCTGTGTGGTGCTGGGCTGGGTGCTTAGGTTCTCTGGGCCTCAGCTGCGTGCTCACAGAAGGGGGATTAGAATACTTCCCTCGTAGGGTGCTTACGAAGCTCAAATCAGTTTTACTGTAAGTGGGAAGCGTTTAGCGCCCGGGGCTGCCGTCTATGGGGTCGCACAGAGTTGGACATGAAGCGACAGCAGCAGCAGCAGCAGTGGTCCACGGCGTTAGCTATCGTCACTGCGGCTTTTGTTGTTCTCTCGGTTTGTTTTTGGCCACACTGCTCAGCTTGCTGCATTTTAGTTCCCCAACCAGGAACTGAACCTGGGGCCGTGGCAGTGAAAGCACTGGGTTCTAACCACTGAACCACCAGGGACCCCTGCTCCACCCCCGATTATTATTATTGTTGTTGTTTGCTGCTACTACTACTACATAGGTTTCATCAAGTCACTAAATAATACTGCAAGGGAGAGACTTCCCTGGTGGCCCAGTGGCTAAGACCCCATGCTCCCAATGCAGAGGCCCAGGTTTGATCCCTGGTCAGGGAATTAGATCCCACATGCCGCAAGTAAGAGTTTGCATGCTGCAACTAAAGATCCTGTGTGTCACAATTAAGACCTGGCACAGCCAAATAAATAAATAAAAAGAAATGTAAGGAATACTCTCAGATGGCAAGGGATTCCCTTCTCTCAATGGTTTGGTTTCCCCTGCCCTCTGCTTCCCATCCGGTGCCCCATGACTGTCACGTGATGATCTCATCGCTCAGGGAAAGGAAAGTCATGTTAATTGAGCTCCTATTAAGTGCTAGGAGTTGAATACAAAGGAGGCCCCCCACAGCAGACACGTATTAAGGATCACGACAGCCATGCCGTCAGTCAACCCTCACAGCGAGCCCTGAGGAAGTGTCGTCAGCCAAGCAAGGAAACCAAGGAGGGAGAGAGTGAGCACTGATCACAGGGAGTCAGTGGCAGGAGGCTACCTTTGAACCCAGGGCTGCTCCATCACAGGGCGGGGAAGGGGCCTCCTCAAATGCTCCCTGACAGCTGCCCACCCAGCCTCCTCCCCACCCCCGCGCCAGGGCGAGGCCCAGAGCTCCCCACAACTCACCAGGCACGGTGTCCAGCAGTGAGTTGAGAAGCACAGTCCCTGCGTGGTAGAGCACGGGGCAGATCTGGGAGGTGGCGGCCTGAGTCAAGGTCTTGGCAAGAGAGGGCACACCCCCCCCCCCGTTGTCCTCCGACACACTCCCCCCACACCTGCCACTGCTCGCACCTGCTGGTTGAGGAGGAAGCGCATCCCTGAGGTGATGAACGTGGAGAGGAATTCATACACCTTCCTGTGAGGAGAGGAGAGGCCAGGTGAGTCCAGACCCTGCCCTCACCCCAACCGAGTTCTGGGAGAGATCACAGTGATCAGAGATGGGGATGGGTGGGCAGAATACCTCTACTTCAACTTAATTTACCATTAAAGATGTGGGCTCAAATTCCTTCTCCAGACTGGTTCTCAAGACCTCTTCTCTCACCCCGTCCCCCACCAATCAAATGAATGGACCCAGAGTTCCTCAAACCTCTGAGCATCCTCAGCTCCATATCCTTACTCCTGTCTTCCCTTACATCCTCAGTGCTCCCACCCTGTATTTTCCCATCTGGATGCTTCCTCTTCCAGGTAGTCCTCCTAGATGATTCTTCTCTGAACTCCTCCTCCTCCTCCCAGAGTACTTTCTTGGTCCCTCTCTCAAGGCCCCAATGACAACTGTTTCATCCCTCCAGCCAGGCTCTGTGTCCTTTCTGAATTCTTGAGGCCTGGCCTACACTTTGTTGAATGAATAAAAAAACTGTGTATCAACACCAGATAATAAATTCACCATTTTCTCTCCCCCACCTTCTTTCAGAACCAGCACAAATTCCCCTTCTCAGCCCCAACCCTGGAACTATGTTATTATTTTTGTTATTAGTGGTTAAGAGCTACTGATTATTGAGAGCCCAGTACATGCCCACTGTACACACTAGGTCCTCACAGTGGTTCTTACCTAAGTGGTGAGCCCATATTATATGTGAGGTACTGTTATACATATTTTTACATAAATTAAGATGAACAGTCCTCACATCTCATAGAATAGGTCCTATTACCATCCCCATCTTTGAGAGCTTCAGCAACTTGCTCAAGTTCATAGCCAGGAAGTGGTGGGGCTGCGATCTGGACCCGGTTGATCTGATTGTCAAACCGGTGCATTGTGCATTGCACTAGGCAAATGGGCTGTGGGGCTGAAACGGGGGACGCTAGGATTGGGGACAGGGCTTACTTGAAGGTTCCCCCAAAGGCTGCATGCATTCTGGAGACAGAGGCCTGGCAAGAGACGTTGGACACTTTGATCCGGCCAGTGGGATCCCGGGAGAGTTGCAGAGCAGTGTGGATGGATACACCCTCGGCAGAGGCGTTGATATAGCCCCCATCATAGCTGTGGCAGGGGTGGGACTGTTAATGGTCACTCCAGCTTGGAGCTTAACCAAGTCTTTACTGTCCTCCTCAACCCCCCCCACCACCACCGTGACCCCTCTTAATAAGGCTTATGTGCTTCTGCACAGTCCACCTGACTGTGAAATGGGTATGACTGCCCCTTTTGTACAGATGGAGAAACTGAGGCTCAGAAGGGCTAAGGGATTTCCCACAGCTCCACAGTTCCCTCAGGTTTCCCAATCCACTCTCCACTCCCCCGGGGTGCCAGGTCCTTACAAGAACCAGTAGAGGAGCTGTCTCCGGAAGCGCAGCCCCCAGGAGGCATTGTTGATTTGTAGCACCAGCTCCTGGTCTGGCTGGAAATGGAGCTCAGAGAATGTCAGCTGCAGCTCTGTGACCTTCACCCTGTGTGGGAGGCCTCAGGATCAGATTCAGGACCAAGAAAAGGGCATCCCCCTCAACTGTAATAAATACATTTGCTCCTCTTCCGTTCCAGGTCTAGGGAAGCTGGGGTGAGTGGAATGAATTCTCCTATTGCCCGGCACGAGCCCAACCTGGACCTGGGCGGCTAAAGACCACGGGCCTTTATCTCCTGTCCCTCGGACCTCTCCTATTAGCTCCACCCGGGTACCCTACACCCTACTCTCATCCTTGGCCAAGTTTCTTGACTCCGCCTCTAGGCCCAGCCTCAGTTCCACAGGTTCGGCTTCGCTTTTCTTGGTCCCGCCTACTTCTAGGCCACGCCCATCGGCTTGGTCCCGCCTCGGTAGGTGGGCCAGGCCTTTATCTTTTCCGGCCTCATCGAGTTTCTCAAGTACAGCCTCGGCGATCAGGCCACGCCCCCAATCCACTCAGCCCTCCCTTCTCCCGAGACTCCGTAGGTATTTCCTAAGCCTCCGCCCCTGCTCAGGCCCCGCCCCCTTGACCCCCACATACTCAGAGATGTTGTAGAAGAAGTGGCCCTCACTGCCCCGCAGATCCGGGATGGTCACGGTCTCCAGCTCTTGTTCCAGAAAGCGCAGCCCCTCCTGCTTCACTGAAGCCGCAGTGAGGTCCTTAGTTCCTGCGCACACACACACACACACACACACACACACACACACACAGATCCTGCACACACACACACACACACACACACACACACACACACACACCTCACCTCCTCACTACCACCCCACAGCACCCCCGCGCCTTACCAAGCTCTAGCGCCTTGGAGGTGATGCGGATCTTGCAGCCGGGGAGCTCGGCGTGAGCGCCGGCCAGCAGCGCTAGGATCAGGGCCCCGAAGAGGGCCATGGCGAGCGGGCCTGGGGATGGGGTGGGGATCGCAGGAGTCATCCAGGCCGCTAAAACCCACTCCTCGGATGGCCAACCAGAGGAGGGGCATGGCCCGGCTCGTTAAGCTCGAGATCGCTCTTCGGGGAACTTGCAACCAGTAACATTGCCTCCATTAGACAGATGCGGAAACTGAGGCCTAGGCGACATGCTCCTTTACGCTCGGAGGGTTTGGGGCACCAGAGGAGAGCAAGGGCACCGGCTCCGTTCCCTCGTGCAACCGCCGCGTGACGAGTCTGGACCTCCCGGGGATCAAGCCCCCCAGCCCCCACAGCAACCTCCCCTTTTCCTCGGCGGAGGGCGGGTGCGGCTTGCACGTTACCATGGGAACGGCTGCACGCGCATTCCTGGGGGGTGGCTTGCGGTCTCCTAGGCCGCGAGTCTGAGGCGCCAAGGGAGCAGGCGGCCGACCCGACCCCCGGCTCCCGGGGTTCCCGGCTCCCCGAGGTCCTAAATCCCTGTCAGTGGGCTTCTGCCTGATGCCCCCCAACCCAATCTCAGCGCTCTCCTTCAGAGGCCCTCTTCCCCAGCCCGAGTTCAGTAGATCAGGGGGCTAAGCGAGGGTCTGAGGGCAGATGGGGGCGCGCCCCCAACTCACTCGCGGTGGAGCTGGTGGTCGGCGAGGTCACGTGGGGCGGCAGGCAGCGCAGGGGATCCGGCGGCGGGGTCTGGCGGGCAGCGCTGGTCCAGCCGCCTTTATAAAGCCGAGCCTCCCCGAGCCCCCCTCCTCTCTCCCATTCTCCCCTCCTCCCTCGGAGATTGGGAGGGGATGGGGCGGATCGCTGGCAACCGGGAGGGTGGAGAGGGCTGTACGGAGCCCCGTGACAAGCCTGGCCTTGTCAAGACAAGTGGGGGACCCAAGCGGGGCGAGAGGGAGGGAAGTGCAGAAGGCAGTCCGCTCAACGCCAGCAGTCCCTGCTTGGCTGGGACCTTGGTTCAGTTTCCCCCTATCCATCTCTTCTTGTGTAATCCTAGGCAAGTCCCTTCCCCTGGGTGCCTGAGCCTCAATGTCCTCATCCAGTAAAATGTGTGTGATAGTAGGAACCACCCCTTGGGCCCCGGCAAGCCTCAAAGTCAATGCCCAAGGCGCGTACTTCCCTTTCCTTCCACTGAGCATCATCTCAAGACCTCTCCTTGCCAGGCTTCACTGTGGGAAGCCCCCACGGCCACCACACCCCCAACTGTCTCTGTGTCACTAACCTGCGGATCTTCAGGGCCCAGAGACCTCTCCGACTGGGGTTCAAGCAAACACTGCCAGTCCAGGAGGACACACACAAGCTGCTGGAATCACCCTCAGGGAGGCTGGCATTTCCCCAAGGGCTGTGGGTTTCTGGTGAGCCTCTGAAGCTAGGTTCTCTGCACGTGTACTGCCTACAGATGGCCCCAGCTCCCAGGACAGGCTCAGGGCATGCAACCGTTTGTTGTCAAATGTGTGAAAGCGGGAAAGATAAATAATGATGGTTCACGTCCATTGAACATATATTTAAGCACAAAACACTAGTCCAGACATGATGACGAACTCCTCCTAATTTCCCCAGAACTTTCCCAGATTTTGAAACTCCAAGTCTCCCTGCCTGGGACCCCCCATCCCCCGCCCCCACACACACAGTTCCAGGGAAACCAGAATGGTCAATCACCCTGGATCTAGATTAACTTGTTTAATCTTCTAACAACCTGTGAAGTGAAGTTGAAGTTGCTCAGTCGTGTCCGACTCTTTGCAACCCCATGGACTGTAGCCTACCAGGCTCCCCTGTTCATGGGATTTTCCAGGCAAGAGTACTGGAGTGGGTTACCATTACCTTCTCCAGTGGATCTTCCCGACCCAGGGATCGAACCTGGGTCTCCCGCATTGTAGACAGACGCTTTACCATCTGAGCGCATTATTATGAACACTCTTTAGCAGGAAACTAGAGGTAAAGACAATCCTTGGCTGCTCTGGGAGCCCACAAACTGTTCATGGCCAGGTGGGAGGTCAGAGGCGGGTACCTACAGCCCAGCAATTGTGTCCAGACCCTATGCCTAATAGACCAGGGTTAAGAGTCTAGGCTTGCAGCAACATGCATGGTTGTAGAGAGTGTCATACTGAGTGAAGTGAGTCAGGCAGAGAAGGAGAAATATCGTACGACAGCCCCTATATGAGGAATCTAAAAAGAAATGATAACACAGGGACTTCCTGGGACTCTGCGCTCCCAAAGCAGGGGGCCTGGGTTCAATCCCTGATCAGGGAACTAGATCCCATATGCCACAATTAAGAGTTTGAAAAAAAAAGAGTTTGCTTGCCAAGACCACAGAACCCACAGGCCAAAACTAAGAGCCAATGCAGCCAGATAAATACATATTTTAAAAAATAAAAAGGAATGATACAAATAAACACATACAAAACGGAAACAGACTCACACTTCTAAAACAAGATTATGGTTGCCAAGGTAAGAAAGGTTGGGGGAAGGGAGAATTAGGGGTTTGGGATGGACATGTACACACTGTTATATTTAAATGGATTAAACAACAAGTATCTACTGCATAGCAAGCGGAACTCTGCTCAATGTTCTGTGGCAGCCTGGATGGGAGGGGAGTTTAGGGGAGAAAGGATACATGAATATGTATGGCTGAGTCCCTTCTCTGTTCATCCGAAACTATCATCATATTGTTTGTTAATCAGCTATACCCCAATACAAAATAAAAGGTTTTTTTTTTAAAAATCCTAGGCTATCAATTCTTAGGTGTATGACCTTGGACCCTTTACTTTAGCAACTCTCAGCCTCAGTTTCTAAAATGAAGACAATTAGATTATTGCAAGAATAAATTAAATAGGCATAGTGCATGTGCTGAGCATGATACATGACACACCATTAATGCCAAATAAATGCTAGCTATTGTGATTAGGGTCAGAGATTACAAACAGACTCTTTGGGAGGGGTGTAGGAGGGGAACAGAGAAAGCACTAAGGCTATCCAGAGGAGGAAGTGCCTGAAAGCCTTTAAACTCTAGTAACCCTGCCTCTTCCCGGAGTCTGGCTGGAGAGAAAAACCTGAGGGATGTTAGTTTTTCTTTCCTCACATTTTTTTAACTGGAATGCAAATGTCTTTTGTATCATTATTATCTTTGACAGGTTCGAGCATACCTGCTAAGTCACTTCAGTCGTGTCCGACTCTGCGACTCCAGGGATTATAGCCCACTAGACTCCTCTGTCCATGGGGATTCTCCAGGCAAGAACACTGGAGTGGGTTTGCCATGCCCTCCTCCAGGGGTTCTTCCTGACCCAGGCATTGAACCCGTGTCTCTTATGTCTCCTGCATCGGCAGGTGGGTTCTTTACCACTGGCACCCCCTGGGAAGCCCCTTACAGGGTTTTGCCCCTATAAATTCACTGTCTCCAGAGAACCCCAGTGAACTTTACACTTTAAATTACTTACTTATGCATCGTTTTTGGCTGTGCTGGGTCTTCATTGCTGCGCACGAGCTTCTCATTGCAACGGCTTCTCCTGCAAAGTACGGGCTCTAGAGTACGTGGGTTCCAATAGTTGCAGTGTGGGTTCAGTAACTGTGGCCCAGCAGCGTGTGGAATCCTCCCAAATCAGGGATCAAATCCATGTCCCCTGCCTTGGCAGGTGGATTATTAACTACTGGACCACAGGGAAGTCCCCAGCCCCAGTGAACTTTAAATATAGCAGTGTGACCCTGGGCCAGTGGTTTAATCTCTCTGGGCCTTTATTTCCTCATCTATAAAATGAGGACAAAGCACCTCCTTCTTAGGGTTGCTTGTGAGGATTAAATGAGTTAATGTCTAAAAAGGACTTAATAAGCACCTGGCATTTAGTAAGGGCTCAAAAACTAGCTACAATTATTACCATCATTAGCCATCAACAATTACTAGCATCATTAGCCTTCAGTCAGTGACTTTCCACCATCCTTGAACTGCCCAGATATCTAGACACCTGAAAGGGCCTTTCCCTGTCTCCTTTCCCACCTCCCTCACCCTTTTCCTTCTGCTCTAGCTACACTGATTTTTTTTTGGTGCCTTGAACGTGCAAATGAAATTCTTCTTTGCTCAGGTCATTTGTCGTTGCTGTTCCTTCTGCCTCAAAGGCTTTTCCCTCTGATCTTCCCATGGCCTGGCCGCTTGTCCTTTTGGTCTCAGTTTAAATGACCCTTCTTCAGAAAAGCCTTCCCTGACTACTTAGCAGTTAACTCTCAATTGCAATAGCCTTTTTTTGTCTTTTTACCCTTTTTTTAGTTGCAGCATATGAACTCAGTTGTGGCATGTGGGATCCAGTTCCCTGACCAGAGATCAAACCTGGGCTCCCTGCATTGGGAGCACAGAGTCCTAGCCACTGGACCGCCAGGGAAGTCCCTGGTTTATTTTCTTTATAGATCTTATTCTAATTTAATATTGGTTCGTTGTCTGTCTCTGTGAGAGCTGGGATCTTATTCACCCAGAGCTAGAACAGCGCCTGGTACAGATTAGGTAGTTATTTAGTTGCTAAGTCATGTCCAACTCTTTTCCACCCCATAGATTGTAGCCCACCAGGCTCCCCTGTCCATGAGATTTTCCAGACAAGAACACTAGAGTGAGTTGACATTTCCTTCTTCAGGGGATCTTCCCAACCCAGGGATCAAACCCGCGTCTCCTGCATTGGCAGGCAGATTTTTTTTTTTTACCACTGAGCCACCTGGGAAGCCCACAGATTAGGTACTGGGTATGTATTTCCTGAGGAACTGGACTGGTTTGGGAGCGCTTGAGTATCCCTGGGGAGCAGGCGATTCCTGTGCTGCCCCTTGTGAGTCACAGTCTAACTGACTCTAAACATAGCCTCGACCTGGGCTGGGGGACATGAAGGTCACCTCTGACCTTGATTCCAGGGACTTGCCTACTCAGCCTGATCCCCTCTGTCACCCTTTCTCCCACAACTTGTGCCCCCAACCTTCTCACTGCAGAATGAAGTTGGCAAACATCCAGCCCAAATGGAGTTCTTTTTACTTTTTTTTTTTTTAAATTATTTGGCTACACTGTGCCTTAGTTGCAGCATGCAGGATCTAGTTTCCTGACCAGGGATCATACCCCGGGGCCCCCTGCCCTGGGAGCACGGAGTCTTAGCCACTAGATCACCAGGGAAGTTCCCCACGCGGAATTTTGGCAGCCTCCCTGAGTCCTCACCACTTGGCTTGAGAGATGGAGTGATCAGAATCCCCAATCCCTTTCTGCTTTCACTTCTGTCTTTGAAATGATAAGAAAAGCCTTCCCAGCATTCAAAGTGACAGGAAAGAAATGGTTTTCCAGACTTTATTTTACACCCAGCACACTGATAATGCAAAACACCAGTGCTTTGGATCCAGGCCAACCTGGTTCAATCCTGCTTCAGCCACTTTCTCAAGCAGAAGTCAGCAAGCCTTTCCTGTAAAGGGCCAGACAGTACATATTTCAGGCTTTGTAGATCCTTTAATCTCTGTCATAGCTCCACTCTGCTACTGTAGCATAAGAAGAGCCATACACAGTCCTTTAAGGAAGAGGCTGCTTGTTGGACTGGGCCCACGGGCTGTAGTTTGCCTACTTCTGTTCTAGAGTAAAAATTAAAAAGTAAATCTCTTGGGGCTTTCCCGGCGGCCCAGTGGTTAAGGCTTTGCCTTCCAATAAAGGGGTTGTGGGTTTGATTCCTGGTTGGGGAGCTAAGATCTCACATCCTTCATGGCCATAAAAACCCAAAACATGAAACAGAAGCCATATTGCAACAAATTTAATAGACATGGTTCATATTTTTTTAAATGTTTAAAGAAAAAAATTAAGCTTTTCTCGATCCTCAGTTTCCACATCTGTAAAATGGGGGTGATTTAGTACCTGCCTCCCCCTGCCGGGTGGCAGTGACATTTTAATATCATAAAGTATATCAAGTGCTAAATCTAGCACTTGGCCTACCAAAGGGCTGAATAAATGTCTCTGGTTATTAGTATTAAGCAGTTGTTTAACAAACAAAAAGTGCTTGACAAATAGGAACTCACTTGAACCTCAAAACATCCTACAAAAGAGCTATCATCATATCCCCTTAACAGATGTGGAAACAGAGGTCTAGAGAGGTGAAGTAATCAGCTCAAGTCAGTCTGGCTCCAGAGCCCACGCTCTTCACCCCTTCGGCCTGTCATCTTTCTTTCTTTTTTTAAATATTTATTTACTTGGCTGCTCTTGGTCTCAAGTTGCGCCACACAGGCTTTTTGATTTCAGCACGCGAACTCCTAGTTGTGGCATGTGTAGCTCCCTGAGCAGGGATCAGACCCCGGGCCCCCTGCCTTGGGAGAGTGGCATCCTAGCTCCTGGACCACCAGGGAAGCCCTCTTTCTTTTTGAATGATCCCCTTTAATCCTCACAGCCACCCCTCAAATCAGCCAGTGTCCCTGCTTAGCAGACTGAGATACTGAGGTACACCAACTGGTCTTAGTCGATAAACACAGGCTGCACTGACCACAGGATGCCAGGCTGGATTTCTGCCCAAGAAGTCAACAGAAGGGGAGCTGGGCTCCCCCTCCCTCTCCCTGTCTCCAGCTGTGTTGTCTTTGGATACTTGCGTGGCTTGGAGAAGCTGCGTGTGGTCAGCCCATCTCTCCTCCTGACCTTTCCCCTACCCTGCAAGGCCCACCCAAGCAATCATCCGCCTCTCTCTCATGAACCCTGCAGGCTCTGTGCCCCCAGCTGCTCGGTGAGGCTGTGCCTGGGACCGTGTGAGGGGGGCCAGTTGGAATGAGGGGAGGGATGTGTGGTGGGCGGTGGGGAGGGGGCACAGATGTCAGATCAGGAAACCCTGATTACATCTCTCCAAACCACCTGTTTCCAGAATGTAGCTGGGCAGATCTGCCCCCGTGGGGGCCAGACATTTCCCAAATGGACAGAGAGACAGGATGGACCAGGTCTTTAAGGGTTCAGCCAGGGTGGAGCTGTTGACTGCTTCTGTGGCTTCTAAAGTTGGAAGACTTAGTCTTTCAGTTTCTCCTTTTCTGTCCCATTTCCTCCTTTTTTCGGGTTAAGGAGCCGGCCACGTGGTCCTCGAAGGCCCTTCCAGGTTTGAAACTCGAGGATTCCAAGGCTTCTTGTGGAGTGCTGTAGCCCTGGCTCCTGGGTCCTCTGCAGGAGGACTAGGGTTTGATCTCTGGTCAGGGAACTAAGATCCTGCAAGCTGTGCAGTCCAGCCAAAATATATATAAGCATCATCCATGCCCTCACTTTTCTCCCGATACCTCTCCAGCTCAGCTCCAACGTTGGCCCCAGGCATCTCACTCATTCCCTCTGATTTCTTCTTTGTTTTCTTCATGCTCTACCCTCCTTTCCAGGTTCTATGCCTCTTACAGCCTGTGAACTGACTGACTCATGGGGCCTCTCTCTGATGGCCCTCTAAGCCTCCTGCCCTTGCTTGTGCTAGTCACCTAGCATGGGCTTTCTAGCCTCTACGTGATTTGAGGACAGGGTGGAGGGTTTGCAGCAGTGCTATTTAGATGCTTGGAGCTTGTAAGCCGGTAATAAAATTTCAAAGTACCTGAAATTCAGTTCAGTCCAGTTGCTCAGTCTTGTCCGACTCTTTGCAACCCCATGGGCTGCAGCACACCAGGCTTCCCTGTCCATCACCAACTCCCGGACTTGCTCAAACTCATGTCCATCGAGTTGTTGATGTCTTCCAACCATCTCATCTTCTGTTGTCCCCTTCTCCTCCTGCCTTCAATCTTTCCCAGCATCAAGGTCTTTTCCAATGAGTCAGTTCTTAGCATCAGGTGGCCAAAGTATTGCACTTTCAGCTTCAGCATCAGTCCTTCCAATGAATATTCATGGTTGATTTCCTAAAGGATGGACTGGTTGGATCTCCTTGCAGTCCAAGGGACTCTCAAGAGTCTTCTCCAACACCACAGTTCAAAAGCATCAATTCTTCGGCACTCAGCTTTCTTTATAGTCCAACTTTCACATCCATACATGACTACTGGAGAAACCATAGCTTTGACTAGATGTACCTGTGTTGGCAAAGTAATGTCTCTGCTTTTCAGTATGCTGTCTAGGTTGGTCATAGGTTTTCTTCCAAGGAGCAAGCATCTTTTAATTTCATGGCTGCAGTCACCATCTGCATTGATTTTGGAGCCCCCCAAAATAAAGTCTGTCACTGTTTCCATTGTTTCCCCATCTATTTGCCATGAAGTGATGGGACGAGATACCATGATCTTAGTTCTCTGAATGTTGAGTTTTAAGCCTACTTTTTCACTCTCCTCTTTCACTTTCATCAAGAGGCTCTTTAGTTCCTCTTCACTTTCTGCCATAAGGGTGGTGTCATCTTCATATCTGAGGTTATTGATATTTCTCCCAGCAATGTTGTTTCCAGCTTGTGCTTCATCCAGCCCAGTGTTTCTCATGATGTACTCTGCGTATAAGTTAAATAAGCAGGGTGACAATACACAGCCTTGACATACTCCTTTCCCAATTTGGAACCAGTCTCTTGTTCCATGTCCAGTTCTAACTGTTGCTTCTTGACCTGCATACAGATTTCTCAGGATGCAGGTAAGGTGGTCTGGTATTCCCATCTCTTTGAAAATTTTCCACAACAGTCTGTTGTGATCCACTCAATCAAAAGCTTTGGCGTAGTCAATAAAGCAGAAGTAGATGTACCTGAAGAGAGGGGACAGAAAAAGATGGCGACTTTTCCTTTTGATAATAAAGATGGGCCACCTCTTTGGCTAAACTTGTCTCTAATACTTCAGGGACCTCCTAAAGGCTGCAAGAAACATCCTAAATATTCCAGCATCTTAAAATTTTCTGAGATGCTCTAATACTCCAATCTCAGTGGCCCACCCCTGGTGGCTCAGTCAGTAAAGAATCCACCTGTGGTACAGGAGACCCAGGTTCAATCCCTGGGTCAGGAAGATCCCCTGGAGAATGGAATGGCAACCCACTCCAGTATTCTTGCCTGCAAAATCCAGTGGACAGAGGAACCTGGTGGGCTAGAGCCCCTGGGGTCACAAAAGAGTCAGACTTGACTTAGCGAATAAACCACTACAAGGACCCAACATACACAGGCTTCCATCTGACGAGGACGGCCAGCCCCTCAGCTGGGAATCACAAGGACATCACAGTCCCTGGCCTCCCTCCTCTCTTCCGCTGCGCTAGATCTCTTTTAGTATCCCCACCTCTGGTTCCAGTTCTGCTCCTCTCCATCTCATTTCACAGCACCATCCTGCACCCAGGTGCGTAAGTCAGAAGCACAGGCCTCAGGATTTCCCAGCCAGCACAGTGGCGAGGGCGCTGCACTTCCACTGCCAGGACCCAGGGGTCGATCTCTGGTCAAGGAACTAAGAGGGCTTCCCCTGGTGGCTCCGTGGAAAGGAATCCACTTGCCATGAAGGAGCTGCAGGGGACTCGGGCTCAGGCCTCGGGTCGGGAAAATCCCCTGCAGGAGAGGATGGCAGCCCACTCCCGTGTTCTTGCCTGGAGAATCCCAGGCACAGAGCCTGGCCAGCCACAGCCTGAAGTGTGGCCAAGAGTCCGACACGACAGCACGCACGCGCGCTGGGAGCTAAGATCCTGCAAGCTGTGCAGTGCGTCAAAAAAAAAAGCATCCTCCTTGCCCCCCACTTTTCCCCCTCCTACTCCATGTCAGCAAATCCTGGTGTCTCTCACTCCAGAATATGACCCATATCACACATCTCTTCATTTGCACCAACACTGGTCCAAGCCATTTTCCTCGTCTATCTGGACAACTTGACTCATCTCCCTGCATCGCTCTGGGCCCTTTTGGTCTAGTTTCCCTGCATCAGCCAAAATGATCTTTAAAAAGGAGAAATCCTGCCATGCTACTACACTGCTCCAACCCCTTCATCTGCTCCCCATCGCTCCCAACAGCAAACCTGGACTCTGGTCATGACTCCCAGGAGATGCTGGGTGATCGCGCCCTTGTTACCTTCCTCTCCAGCTCCACCATTCTCCACTCTCAGGAACAGACCAAATCCACTCAGTCTCAAGCTTTCCGCAAACTCCTCTCTACCTGAAACATCTTTACCCACAGATCTTTGCATAATCGGCTTCCTTCACTGACTCAGATCTCTTACTCACATGCCACCCCCAGCTGAGAGGCCCCCTCCCCATCATTACCTGTCATTCTGTTTAATTCTTTATTGTCTGTTTCTTCAAGTAAACTGTCAGCTCCATGGGAGTAAGGAGTCTGACACTTAGTCATGGCTGTAACCCAGGGTTACATGGCCATGCCCAGGGTCTGGGACATGGAAAGTGGGTGGTGGTTATCATCTGCAGACCCTCCAAAAGGAGGAGATCTTATCACAGACTGTGGCCCTGGCCTAATTCCTTCCCGAGCCTCTAAGCTCCTTTTTGCTTCCTGCTGGCACCACTGAGCTCCTTCATTTCCCCGGAGTTATCTGGAGCTGGTCTGCAGCCAGGAATGTCATACTTTCCTAATCTTTTGAGAGGCCTGAACAATCCCTGAGGTTGTGGGAGGTGCCCCCTGCTTTGAGATCTAAACAGGTTGTACAGAAATCAGGACCCTTGAACCCAACCCACTCTCTGGTCCCTTCACCTCACGTTTCAACAAGCCCATCTGCTGTGAGATTGCATGCACCTTTTGGGGAAGTTTCTCATTTCTTGTCCCCAAGCCCACATGTCTTCTGGTGTGGGAGAGTCTGTTGGCCAGCTTGAGCTCTCTCTCGGTGAGGTCGGACAGAACTTCAAGCCGAAAGTTAGATCACTGGTTCTCAACCCATCTGCATGTTAATAGTGGTTTTTCAAGCAGGGAGGTTTCTGCTTTGCTTTGTTACGTTTTGAATACCTATACCTGGGTCCCCGTTCCCAACAGTCTGATTTAACTGGTTTGGGATGGAGCCTGGGCATCCTTAGGTGTTTTTAAAAAGTTCCTCGGCAGGATATAACATAAAAGACGGACAATAATAAGTAATCACAAGGACATGGAGAAACCAGAACCCTCATATTTTGCTGCTAGGAATAAAATGGTGCAGTTGCTTTGGAAAACATCTCGGCAATTTCTTAGAAAGTGAAACACAAGTGTACTCTATATACAACAATTCCCCTTCTAGGTGTCCACTCAACAAGGAGGAAAACATGTTCACACAACATTGTACATGAATGTTCATAGACACCAATTCGTAATAGCCAAAAAGTGGAAACAATCCAAACGTCCATCAGCTGGTGAACAGACAAACAAAATGTGGTCTATCTGTAGAAGAGAATACTGTTCAAGGAGAAACAAAATGAGCTACTGATCAATGCTAAAGCTTGGATGAATCTCAGAAACATTCTGTAGGATACCCCTGGTGGTCCAGTGGTTAAGAATCCACCTGCCATGCAGGGGACATGAGTTTGATCCCTGGTCCAGAAGATCCCCCATGCTAAAAAGCAACTAAGCCTCTGCACCACAACTACTAAAGCCTCTGTGCCTAGGGCCTGTGCTGCGCAACAAGAGAAGGCACCACAATGCACCCCAACAAAGAGCAGCTCTGGCTCACCTCAGCCACAGAAAGTAGCAACAAAGCCCCAGTCATGTTGTTACGCGTTAAGTCACCTCAGTCGTGTCCAACTCTGTGCGACCCTATGGACTATAGCCCACCAGGCTCCCCTCTCCATGGGATTCTCCAAGCAAGAATACTGGAGTGGATTGCCATTCCCTTCTCCAGGGGATCTTCCTGACCCAGGGATTGAACCAGTGTCTCTTACGCCTAACCTGCATTAGCAGGCAGGTTCTTTACCACCAGCCCCACCTGGGAAGCCCAAAGACCCAGTGCAGCAACCCCCGTGAAAAATTCTACGAAGCAAAAGAACCAAGACGTAAAGACTACAATTTTTTTTCCCTTTTTAAAGACTACATTTTGTGTGATTCTCTTTTTCTTTTTGGCCACGCCGCACAGCCAAGTGGAGATCTTAGTTCCCAGACCAGGGATGGAACCCGTCTCCCCAGCAGTGGAGGCTCAGAGTCCCAACCGCTGCACCATCAGGGAAGCCCCTGTATGATTTCATTTACATGAAAAGGCCAGAGAAGGCAAGTCCATAGTGGCAGAAAACAGATGAGCGGCAACTGGGGCATTTGAAGAGGGGTTGACTGCAAACAGGAACAAGAGATCTTTGGGGGCAGAAATGTTCTAAAGACTGAGCTATGCTGGTTGCACAATTGTGTAAAATTACCAGAAATCACTCAACTGCTATTTGAAACCAGTAAATCTCGTGTTATGTAAATTATGCCCAAGTAAAGGATTGCGATCTCTGGGTGAGAAGGCAAGTGTTCTAGAAACCCCTCAGCTGGGACCCAGGGTCCCTTGGTGTCCTCCCCCTCCTCTGTGTAGCTCAGTGTTTCCTCTGATCTCAGACTTTTGAGGAAGCTGCCAGCTGACTCTCTGGCTTCTATTTTGGAGACGTCTGGGGTTTAATTCTGCAGACTCAGCTCACAAGGCTGTAAACATCTGGCTCCTGGCTATGCTGCCCACAGGAGAAAAATGGGCATCGGAGGGGATGGGTTGGATGGTGGGGGAGACCACCACAGATGCCCCCCACTCTATTCTGAGATGACTCTAACACCACCCGGGGATGCTGGGCCCTAAACCAGAACTGGGATTGGATTTGGGTTCCAAGGGCCTGGTACCCACTCCCTGGCAGCACTCAAGCTGGACTAATTCTCCAAACATAACACGTCTTTTCATGCCTCCAGGCCTGGCCGTACCCTCCCCTACCTGGAAAATCCTGTTCTTCCCACCAAGCCCATCTCATTGTTATCTCTTCTGAAGGCTTCTCCTTTGCAGCCCATTCCCCTGATCATCCCAACAGAACCCTTATCTTCCTGTAGAAGAGGGTTTATTCATGTGTCTGCCTCCCCCACTGCTCCGTGGGCTCTTGAAGACAAAGAGCCCATCTTACTTATCGCTGGTGCTCAAGTTTCTGGGGCAGGCCTCAACACGTATCGGGTAGTGGAGAAATGCAAGGGTGCCTCACACCACATCAGACACTCGCTGGGCCACAGAGACCAGAGGAGACGCCCCATCGCCCTCATCTATTCTCGGCCTAAATGGCTTCTCTCATCTGGCCCAGAATGGCTGCAGAGCCGCTCCCTGGGAAACCACAGCTCAGGGTGGCAGCCTCTTCTGCAGCTTTCCCACTGCCAGACCCACTCGCCTTGGAAACTGCCTTAGTGTTTTGGGGGTTTTATTAACTTCGCTGTGCTGAGTCTGAGTTGCAGCATGTGATATCTTCGATCTTCACTGCAGCATGTGAGATCTAGTGCCCTGGCCAGCAATCGAACCCAAGCCCCCTGCATTGGGAGCTGAGTCTTAGCCACTGGACCACCAGGGGAGTCCAAAACTGCCTTATTGTTACTTCAACTGCAGAACAGAGTCTCAGGGAAGCTGCGGCTTGGTCTTGGTGGGGAGAAAAGCAACCTGGAGTAGGGTTGGAACCTCCCTTCCCCAGCTGAACAGGAGGGAAGTGGGGGGAGCACCGCCTTTAGAAAAATGACATAGCCATAGGACGGGTGACGTAAACAGGTTACAATCAACTAAGTCCAAGATGGCGGACCAGATTTCCACTAGACCTTGAGCCTCACTGACCTTGAGTATTTGTTCATTGTCACACATCTGTCATTCATACTAAATGACACACCCACAGGTGCCAGGACAGTTTCATGGCACACCATTAAAGGTCAACAAGGGGCAGTGGCCCAATTCCCGGAAATCCTCATCCCCTTCCCCAAAATAGTTGGACTATTCATCCCACTCATTAGCCTATGAAATTCAGTTCAGTTCAGTCACTCAGTCATGTCCAGCTCTTTGACATCCCATGGACTGCAGCACACCAGGCTTCCCTGCTCATCACCGACTCCCGGAGCTTGTTCAAAATCATGTCCATCGAATTGTTGATGGCATCCAACCATCTCATCTTCTGTTGTCCGCTTCTCCTCCTGCCTTCAATTTTTCCCAGTGTCAGGGTCTTTTCTAAGGAGTCAGTTCTTTGCATTAGGTGGCCAAAGTATTGGACTTTCAGCTTCAGCATCAGTCCTTCCAATGAATGTTCAGGACTGATTTCCTTAAGGAAGGACTGGTTGGATCTCCTTGCAGTCCAAGGGACTGTCAAGAGTCTTCTCCAACACCACAGTTCAAAAGCATCAATTTTTTGGCACTCAGTTTTCTTTATGGTCCAACTCTCACATCCATACATGAGTACTGGAAAAGTCATATCTTTGATTGGACGGACCTTTGTCGGCAAAGTAATGAAACTATCCACACCTATAAAAACTGACAACCTGCACCTTGGTGCTGCTTTTGCCCTCTGAGATGGCCCCACACTGTCTGTGAAGTATGTTTCTCTCCAAATATATCCACTTCTTACCTATCACTTTGTCTCACTGAATTTTTTCTGTGATGGGACATCAAGAACCTGAGTTTCATCAAGTCCTAAGACTGGGTGTGATCTCAGTTTAAAGACCATGCGTTTGAGGCCCCAATCTGAGTTACACGGTTTCATAACTGCCAGGACCTCAGGGCTTGGAAATGTGTGGCTCTCTCTCAGCAGCTTCTTGCTGTAGTAGGAGAGAACAAGGATGTGAAGATATGTGGCGCTCTGAGCTTGTGTTTATGTTTTGACTTTAACATGTAGATAGATTTGTCCTGACTTGAGGCTGGGGTCCTCAGAGGCCCTGATAACAGGCTCCTGGCTGATGCTGAACATTTGGCCTCTGTGCACCGGTGCCAAATTGAATCTCTCAGAGTTTGGGGTGGAGTAGAAAAGAATAAATAACTTTATTGCTTTGCCAAGCAAAGGGGGTCACAGTGAGCTAGTGGCCCTCAAAACTGTGTGTCTCAGTGAGGGATTTGTTGAGGAGTTTTATAGCAATGGTTGAAGGGCCGGGTTGCTGATAAAGATTAAGTTGTTTGCTGGGCCTGTACTCCTTTAATCTGGCCTCAAGTGGTCTGCTCTTAATATGTCTCTCTGGTTCCTTTAATCTGGAATGAAGAATGCTAACATCTTCCATTTGTTGGGGGTTTTGGTTCTGTAAAGACTTCAAAGATATTGTTATGTGTATCCCTTGAGACAGAACCAGGACTCTGACCTACGGCTGCATTTGTTTCTTTTCTAAAAAAAATTTCATTTACTTATTTGGCTGCATCAGGTCTTAGATGAGACATGCAAGATCTTCGTTCCGTTATGCAGGGTCTTTCCCTGAGGTGTATGGACTCCCCAGGTGTGACGCACCGGCACGGGCTTAGTCGCTCCCCAGCGTGTGTGCTGTTAGCTTCCCAAGCAATGTAAAGTGAAAGTGTTAGTCACTCAGTCGTGTTTGACTCTTTGCAATCCCATGCACTGTAGCCCTCCAGGCTCTTCTGTCCACCGAATTCTCCAGGCAAGAATACTGGAGTGGGTTGTCTTTCCCTTCTCCAGGGGATCTTCCCGACCCAGGGATCGGACCCGAGTCTCCCGCACTGCACGCAGATTCTTTACCTTCTGAGCTACCAGGGAAACCCCCACCAGAGATCAAATCCACATCGCCTGCATTGCAAGACGAATTCTTAACCACTGGACCACCAGGAAAGTCCCTGCGATATTTTCNACAGTTTCATGGCACACCATTAAAGGTCAACAAGGGGCAGTGGCCCAATTCCCGGAAATCCTCATCCCCTTCCCCAAAATAGTTGGACTATTCATCCCACTCATTAGCCTATGAAATTCAGTTCAGTTCAGTCACTCAGTCATGTCCAGCTCTTTGACATCCCATGGACTGCAGCACACCAGGCTTCCCTGCTCATCACCGACTCCCGGAGCTTGTTCAAAATCATGTCCATCGAATTGTTGATGGCATCCAACCATCTCATCTTCTGTTGTCCGCTTCTCCTCCTGCCTTCAATTTTTCCCAGTGTCAGGGTCTTTTCTAAGGAGTCAGTTCTTTGCATTAGGTGGCCAAAGTATTGGACTTTCAGCTTCAGCATCAGTCCTTCCAATGAATGTTCAGGACTGATTTCCTTAAGGAAGGACTGGTTGGATCTCCTTGCAGTCCAAGGGACTGTCAAGAGTCTTCTCCAACACCACAGTTCAAAAGCATCAATTTTTTGGCACTCAGTTTTCTTTATGGTCCAACTCTCACATCCATACATGAGTACTGGAAAAGTCATATCTTTGATTGGACGGACCTTTGTCGGCAAAGTAATGAAACTATCCACACCTATAAAAACTGACAACCTGCACCTTGGTGCTGCTTTTGCCCTCTGAGATGGCCCCACACTGTCTGTGAAGTATGTTTCTCTCCAAATATATCCACTTCTTACCTATCACTTTGTCTCACTGAATTTTTTCTGTGATGGGACATCAAGAACCTGAGTTTCATCAAGTCCTAAGACTGGGTGTGATCTCAGTTTAAAGACCATGCGTTTGAGGCCCCAATCTGAGTTACACGGTTTCATAACTGCCAGGACCTCAGGGCTTGGAAATGTGTGGCTCTCTCTCAGCAGCTTCTTGCTGTAGTAGGAGAGAACAAGGATGTGAAGATATGTGGCGCTCTGAGCTTGTGTTTATGTTTTGACTTTAACATGTAGATAGATTTGTCCTGACTTGAGGCTGGGGTCCTCAGAGGCCCTGATAACAGGCTCCTGGCTGATGCTGAACATTTGGCCTCTGTGCACCGGTGCCAAATTGAATCTCTCAGAGTTTGGGGTGGAGTAGAAAAGAATAAATAACTTTATTGCTTTGCCAAGCAAAGGGGGTCACAGTGAGCTAGTGGCCCTCAAAACTGTGTGTCTCAGTGAGGGATTTGTTGAGGAGTTTTATAGCAATGGTTGAAGGGCCGGGTTGCTGATAAAGATTAAGTTGTTTGCTGGGCCTGTACTCCTTTAATCTGGCCTCAAGTGGTCTGCTCTTAATATGTCTCTCTGGTTCCTTTAATCTGGAATGAAGAATGCTAACATCTTCCATTTGTTGGGGGTTTTGGTTCTGTAAAGACTTCAAAGATATTGTTATGTGTATCCCTTGAGACAGAACCAGGACTCTGACCTACGGCTGCATTTGTTTCTTTTCTAAAAAAAATTTCATTTACTTATTTGGCTGCATCAGGTCTTAGATGAGACATGCAAGATCTTCGTTCCGTTATGCAGGGTCTTTCCCTGAGGTGTATGGACTCCCCAGGTGTGACGCACCGGCACGGGCTTAGTCGCTCCCCAGCGTGTGTGCTGTTAGCTTCCCAAGCAATGTAAAGTGAAAGTGTTAGTCACTCAGTCGTGTTTGACTCTTTGCAATCCCATGCACTGTAGCCCTCCAGGCTCTTCTGTCCACCGAATTCTCCAGGCAAGAATACTGGAGTGGGTTGTCTTTCCCTTCTCCAGGGGATCTTCCCGACCCAGGGATCGGACCCGAGTCTCCCGCACTGCACGCAGATTCTTTACCTTCTGAGCTACCAGGGAAACCCCCACCAGAGATCAAATCCACATCGCCTGCATTGCAAGACGAATTCTTAACCACTGGACCACCAGGAAAGTCCCTGCGATATTTTCTCTTGACTGCTCCTCCCTTGTCCCTGCAATGCCTGCCTTCCCTGATTAGAAACTGCTCAAAAGGGCTTCCACACCTAGGGTTCTGCTTGGTTTCTCAGCCAGGACTGGCTATATCCAGAGGAGCTCTGCTTACCCCAACCATCTCTCGTACCCCAGGCCTGCTGTCTGTTGAGGCTTCTACAGAGGAGTTGTTGGAGTGCTTGAGAGTTCTAGGATCTTTACTCAATCTGCTCATCCCCATCTTGGGAGTAAAGGATTCCAGGCTGCTGGCAGGGACTCTGCCACATCGGGCAGCTCATGTTTTTCTTGGTGTCCCAAAGGGCGCTGCCTTGGTGTCCCCACCACAGAAACCAGAGCCTGGAATAGATATGGGGACACCTGAAAAAGTCACCAAGACTTTAACTCGGTGTGGTCTGTCTGCGGTCAGCAAATATTCAGAGGCTTGGGCACAGTGCTAGGCTTGGGGACTGTAGGAGTGACGAGCCCTTCAGCAGTCCACAGCCTTGTGTTTGAAGAAAATGAACAAACCCTGAGCACAGGCTGTTAGGGGAATACAGAAGAGGTGACCTTCTGTATTCTAGGTGCCTATGACGTAGGCACCTAGTCTAGTCTAGGTGCAAGGAAATTCAGGGGAGACTGCCTGCTGGAGGTGACATTTCAGTTAAGATGAAGGTTGAACTAGGCAAAGAAGGGAGAAAAAGTGACAGCAAACAGCATATGCAAAGGCCCAGGGTCAAGAGAGAACTTGGCACATTTAGGTACATCACGGAGATCACTGGGACCAAATGAAGGACAGCTGGTTTGAAGGTCCAGGCTGTGAATAACATGAATGTATGTGAAATGCTTGGCGCAGCCCCTAGCAAATGCTCTGCCATTGTAGCTCTCATTTCTATCATCTTGGAAGCCAAGGTAGGGGTTTGAGAATTTATTGTGCAGTCAATGGGGAGACATTCCAGGGTTTTAAGGCCAGGGTGACTTGGTCAGATTTGCCATATGACCATGCTTAAATAGATGCCTGTGACTGGTGGATTATGTACTACCAGAAGGACAGATGGATGATCAGACTAGTTTGGGAACTGATCTCCAAACCAATAATAACTGAGGAAAAAGGTACAGGGTGGGGGAGCTTCAAATATACCCCAAGCGGAAGAGAAAAATATACAGTGGAAGACAGATACAGCAATGAAAATTAACTACAGCTACACACACTACTTAGATGGGTCTTGCAAGTACAGTGCTGAACAAAAGAAAGAAACACGTATACAATTCCATTTATATAAAGTTCGAAGAACAGGTGAAATGAAAGGATACTCTTTAGGGATGTGTGCTTAGGTGGTAAAACTATAGAAGCAAGGACATGAATGTCGCAAAAGTAGTGGCAACAGTGATTATCCTGTGCTTTGCAATATCTTGACCTGAGTGATATTTACCAGATTCACTCAGCGACAGATCATTTCTCTGTTTTATTCTCCCAGGTGGTGGTGCAGTGGTAAAGAATGTGCCTGTCAACGCAGGAGATGAAAGAGACGGGGGTTCAGGTTTGAAGGTCCAAGTTGTGAATAACATGAATGTATGTAATGTGCTTGTTGCAGCCCCTAGAAAATGCTAAATACATTAGAAAAAAGGTTTTAAACTGTTAGCAAGAAAAAAGGCTTTAAAATGCTTTAGGTAGTAGAAATGAAGATGGAAAGAAGGGATGAGGATATATTGGGAGGAACAAGTTTGGGGAGGCAAAAAACGTGAAGAGCAGTGTTTAACACTCTTGAGTTAGAGAACCCTGAAAGATACTGAAGTGGAAATGTACAGGACCACTGTGTGAGCTCAGAGAAGCCACTTGTCCCAAGTCCAGATTTCCTTCTCTACGAGAGAGAGAAGCAGTATGAATCAGCCTTAAAAAGTTTTGGTGTTGAGAACCCTGAACTTAAAATCCCAGTTCTCTCGCTTCATGGCTTTGAACCTAGACAGTCACTTCACCCCTGCCCCCACCCCAAGCCCCAGCTTCCGTTTCCTCAGGTACAGGTTTGACATAACCATTTCCACTCTCAGGGTTCTTGCAGAGGTGTGCGTGTGTGCTCAGTCCTGTCCGATGGCAACCCCATAGACTGGAACCCACCATGCTTCTCTATCCATGGGATTCTCCACACAGGAGTACTGGAGTGTGGAGTCATTTCCTACCCCAGATCTTCCTGACCCAGGGGTTGAACCCTCCTCTCCTGCATCTCCTGCACCGACAGGCAGATTCTTAACCACAGCACCACCTAGGAGAATCTTGCAGAGGACTACATGGTAAAAAAAGATAGGCACTTGGGTTATTTGGTGCTTTGATAATCAATTAAGAGACTCCAAACAAGGAATGAAAAATTATACTGAACACACGAAAGGACGAGCAGGTAACCATCACTAAATGATTTTACACTCCAGTGTTAACAAGAACTAGCTAGTGAGCTTGTAACACCGGGCATTCTGTAAGTCTAGAGTCGGACACGACTGAAGTGACTTAGCAGCAGCAGCAGCAATCATATAATTTATTGTCTGTACCAGGGCCCTTTTGAGAAGGCAAGCCATATTAATAACTATACCATGATAACAGACATAAATCAAGACTGTCCCAGACAAAGCAGGGTATGTGGTTACCTTGTGTCTGCCTGAGATGGAGCCCTTGCCTGTCAAGCCTCCCAAGTGAACGGCAGGCACTGTGAGGGCAGGATCACTGTACCTACTATGCCTACAAGGAGCCGGTTTACTTCCAGAGGGCTCAGATCTACTTTGAGCAACTTCATTTCAACTTCAGATCTACTTGGAGCAATCCTCAAACCCCGTGAGGTGATAATAGCTAACATCTGTTAGTGCCTCCTTGTAGCTCATCTGGTAAAGAACCCACCTGCGATGCGGGAAACCTGGGTTCGATTCCTGGGTTGGGAAGAGTCCCTGGAGGAGAGGATGGCAACCCACTCCAGTATTCTTGCCTGCAGAATCCCCAAGGACAGAGGGGCCTGGTGGGCTACTGTTCATGGGGTCGCAGAGTTGGACACCACTGAGCAACTAAGCACAGCAGAGTTCGTGCCATATGCTGTGCTGAGTACTTCCACAGGCACCATCTCAGTTAATTTTCACCAAATCTTGATGTAGACAGCCTTATCGTCCATTAAACTAAAGCTTAGGAGGTTGAGCAACTCAAGGCCATACATCTAGAATGCAGGAAGAGTTTGAACTCACACTGATGGGAAGCCTAGTTCTTAATTATTCGTTACAGTACTGTCTCTGGTTTGTTTGGCACGCCCAGGAAGCGCTAGTGGTAAAAGAAAAACACAAACCTTCCCGCCAGCACAAAAGTCATAAGATGGGGGGTTCGATCCCCGGGTCGGGAAGATCCCCTGGAAGAGGGGACAGCAACCACTCCAGTATTTTTGCCTAGAGAATCCAGGGACAGAGGACCCTGGCGGGCTACAGTCCATGGGGTCGCAGTCATACACGACTTAAGCGACTTAGCACGCTCCAATCCCACCAAGCTGCTAGGACCAGGCAGCACCGATACAAGCCATAGCCCAGCTCAGGCTGAGGCTCCACGAGGGAAGCGGGTCACAGCAGGTGGCAAGCCCATCTTCCTAAACTATGACTGGAAGGTCAGCTTCCAGAGGAGGCCAGAGGGAGGTGGAGCTAGTGTCTTCGGCCCGCCCCTACCAAAGAACCCTGCAGGCAGCCAGCCTTGGGCACCTAGCGATTGCCAGCCTCCTGCTGGGCTAACTTTTGTGGCAGGATTGAGTTCTCAGTGAGGTTTTGCACTGCAACTAGCAACCACCGATATCAAGTGTTGGAAAGTCCTCTGATGCATTTAAGTTTACAATTTTCCAGCTTTGGCAAAAGCCATCTTTATTCTAAGTCTCTCAGGGCTAATGTGAATTTCTTCTACTAAGTTCTTAGAACTTGTGCAGCCTCATTAGGGGAGACAGTTCGATGTGCATGCAGCCTGCATACGAGAAGTGGTTGGAAAACATGCTGGACTCACGTCCAGAGGACAAGCGATTGCTATAAAGTGGCAGAGCTGCCTGGGAGCTAGGACCCAGGTCCTCCGAGCATCCAGAACTTACGTCACCAGGACTCCGCCCCCGGGTGGGTGTCTGAGCCCAGTCCCCGCAGGTTTCAAACCCGCCCCGCGCCCCCTGGTGCGCATACTCAGTTCGACCTTGCAGCCGCACCGCCCACCCAAATCCTAGGGGGACACTCCCCCCACTCCTTACTCCGGGCGGGTGTGCTCGCGGGGGAAACTGAGGCAGGAAGCGTGCTTGTGGGTTCGTCCCTCAGTCCACACCCCAGGGCCTCCAAAGCTGCCTCCCGCCCCTTAGACCCGTCTGGAACAGCAGGGAAGGAAGAGGGAGAAAGGGAGGGGGCCCAAAGCAAGCGGGGTCTAAGGAGCCGGCCGGTCCTGCCACACTCAAGATGGCGGCGCGACAGCGGCGAAGTCCCTCAGAGGCGGTACCAGCGCATGCGCAGCGCGGAGTCCCGGCCCGGGACACAAGATGGCGGCAGCGGCGTTGGGGAGGGCG
>SJYX01016211.1:192442-268976 GCA_006410675.1 Oreotragus oreotragus
AAAAGCTTTTTCTCTATTATGCTGCTAGCTAACTCTTGAGTCTTTACCTCAAACCTATGAGTTCAAAGACTGTAAATGTTCATTTCAGGCAAAATTTTACACCTTTCCAGACTACCCTGTGCACATCAAAGGTGTCATAAAAAAATACATATATATATACAGCTACAGAATGAGACTGATTTTCTTGCGTGTGGTATGAAGCTGTTCTGAAGTTAGAACCTGAAAAGCATCCTCAGAAGCACTCAGAGCTAGGGCAGCACCACTGGGATAAGGGGTGCCTCCCAGTGTGTCCATGTGAGGGATGCCATCACCCAGATGTGCCAGGGCCCATCAGTCACAGACAAGGAAGAATGGACCACCAGGGTATAAGGCATCAGGGAATGGTGGGGGGCTGTGGCAAACTGAAGACTGCATATCACTAAATGCTAAATTTCCTCCATGGGCTCCCTTTTGCAAATTCTATTCCCCGGCACCTCTTATAAATGCTCTGCAAAACTTCTTGACCAAGGGCATTTATCAGAATTATGTGTTAAGAGCCTTTGAAAACATGCAATTGCTCCCATCCCATCCTGGACTCCCTGAATTTTTGGTGACTCCACAGATGATTCTAATGTGCCCTCCTACATAAAAGTGGCTGCAAGTTCAGAAAACTCAGAGATCCTTGGAAACTGGAGTAACGAAGAATGGCTTCCTAGAGATGTGACTCTGCCCTTGTTCTGACACGTTCCCTCCCTGGCTCACCTGGACTTGACCTTGGAAACTCATTTGGATTCCTCCTGGATTCCCTGATGACCATTCTTTACAGAAAAACTGCTAGGGTTAAAGACACGATGCTCTTCCCAAGGGGCCATGTTTTGATGGGCCCTGATATTGACAGTGTAGACAGGTATACAGAAAGTGATCAGGGAAAAAAGGAAGTCCCTGTGGAGGAGAATCTGTTTCCTTTAAATGCACAAAGCTTACATACATGTGTCAACTTGTATTGACCATCATTCCTATCATACTCTCACCCTTAACCAAGGCAATGGCACAGAGTTCATCTTGCCCACCCTCATGGGCTACTCCTTTTCATCTGTAAGAATGGCCTAGAAAGCCAAGCAGATTTTTCACAGATGCAAGAAGGTCAAAGAGAAGACGGATACTGTGATTTCCCAGGCCCTGCCCCTGCCCCTTTACCCCTCTATTCATCGTATAAGGAAGACTTGAGTTTCTCTTTCCTTCTGCTTCCCTCAATATCCACACCTGTCCCACCTTTCATTCCCCAACCAATCACTTGCAGCCCTGTGCATCACTGATCATCACAGGACCTTCAAAGGCTTCAAGACACAGGCTTATTACGGCGTGAGGATCCCCTTTCTCAGCATCCTGGATATGATTGGCTGGTACCCTGACCAGACCAGTTGATAATGTTTTCGAATATCTACCTGGAATACTTTTGGTCAAGTGAGCCAGTGCAGACAGACTTTGTGTGTCTAATGCTGGTTATAATTTAATGCAAAGCATTCTTTCTTTCCAGGCTGTGAGGTGAGGTCTAAGGACCCAGGATTCAGCATTAGGTGCTAGAGGGACATGAGGTCACACCTGGATCTGATCAGGCCAACACTACCATGATCTAAGTAAGAGGAGCCAAGACCCCAAGATGCTTCTACCAGCAGGCTTTCACCTGCCCTTAGAGCCTGAAATTTCTCCACTAAAGTCTCAGTGAAAGAACATTACATTGTGACGACAGCCATTTATTAGGATCTGAGATATTAAAGCCCCAGTGGAATTAGCGTATCTGGTCTCTTCTCACCTAATAGCTGATAAGAGCAAATCCTATAAGCAAGAGACTCTAGAAGGATTAGTTTTGACGGCAGATTCAAGGAAGATGGTATCTAGAAGTGAGAAAGCGATCGTACAAAGGAAAGAGGAGGGGAGACACATAAAAAGAAAGCAAGAACAATGCATGCTTAAAACACACTCCCCACCGAGCACAGCACCATGAAGAGAAAAAGCAGCAGGCAAGGGCCAGGGACTGCAGTCAGGCATGTGCCTGTGCCAGCAGGGCAGTGTATGGTGTCCATGTGGGTTAAGAAGCAGTTTTCCTCCTCATGCCATTTAGAACATGATTACTTCTTCTCGTCATCTTGAAATCCCAGNCCGAGCACAGCACCATGAAGAGAAAAAGCAGCAGGCAAGGGCCAGGGACTGCAGTCAGGCATGTGCCTGTGCCAGCAGGGCAGTGTATGGTGTCCACGTGGGTTAAGAAGCAGTTTTCCTCCTCATGCCATTTAGAACATGATTACTTCTTCTCGTCATCTTGAAATCCCAAGATGTAAAGGTCATTTGTTGTTTTTATCTCCCAGAGGTAACTTCCCACCTTCTAGTAACAGCACCTCCCTTTCCTCAGGAAATGTTTCCTCCCCATCCAGGGGATTCTTTCTAGCCTCAACATCCTCCTCTTAGGAGCAGAGGAGTCAAAGACTTCAGACTTGGTTTATCAAGTACTCTAATCCCCTGGCCACCGGGATTGGCCCAGGGGAGAGCCACCTGACCCAAGCAGGAATTCTTGATTCAGATTCTGCCCTGCAGGAATTTGCAATCCGAGCAGATATCCCAGGATAGAAAGAAATTGGAGCAAGTTCTGACAACAGTGATCTGGAGGACACCTCTGAAATACTCAGGTCAGCATAGCTTCTTCCCTCAGCCCATGCCCTGAGGCCAGATTACTGTGACTTTCATGTAGTGAACTATCTCACCAGTTCAGTTCAGTTCAGTTGCTCAGTCATATCTGACTCTTTGTGACCCCATAGACTGCAGCACACCAAGTTTCTCTGACAATCACCAACTCCCAGAGTTTACTCAAACTCATGTCCACTGAGTTAGTGATGCCATCCAACCATCTCATCCTCTATCATCCCCTTCTCTTCCTGCCCTCAATCTTTCCCTGCATCAGGGTCTTTTCAGTGAGTCAGCTCTTCACATCAGGTGGCCAAAGTATTGGAGCTTCAGCTTCAACATCAGTCCTTCCAATGAATATTCATGACTGATTTCCTTTAGGATGGACTGGTTGGATCTCCTTGCAGTCCAAGGGACTCTCAAGAGTCTCCTCCAACACCACAGTTCCAANCCTCCCCTCCCCATTTCTCTACGATGTGGAGTGACGGACAGGGATCTGAGGGTTTTTTAAACAAGTTCCCTGGTGTTTGGGATGCACAGCTCGTTTGGGAAACACTGCTGTGTCGTGGTTCGGCCTCACTAAACGGCGAGGCCACTAAACTGCTTGTTCCTTCTCTGCTTACTTGACCTACCTGGTGCACCAGTATCACACAGTATTGCTCGGGGAAAAATATTTCAATAAAGGTGAACACGCTCTGTTGTTTAATGCATTTGCATGTTTTATTGTCTTTAGAATTAAAGACCTGATTCAGAGAAATGTTTTTTCACTCACTGTAGGTGGCTTGGGGCCGTGCCCACCCCTGATCTGTGATATGTATGCTTGTTTACTTTTGTCTCAGCACTGTGGTTGGCCAGACCAGTTTACAATTTGTGGCGTCAAGTTTCCAAATGAAAGCACAGGCCCTTTGTTAAATATTTATTAAAAATGTGACAACCGTCAGAGCAGGGCATTAAAGCAGGCTCAGGGCCTTCCTCAGCTCGGCGCTGGGGGACTGTGGGCTGCAAGTCCGTGAAGGTGAACCCGTTGGTTGTTGGGAAGCTTGAGAAATGCTGTTTTCATCGCCTGAATCCCCGTGTCTCCCAGTGTGTCCTGCCCTTTCCCGGGGGCTCCCGGCGTGCNGCTCGGCGCTGGGGGACTGTGGGCTGCAAGTCCGTGAAGGTGAACCCGTTGGTTGTTGGGAAGCTTGAGAAATGCTGTTTTCATCGCCTGAATCCCCGTGTCTCCCAGTGTGTCCTGCCCTTTCCCGGGGGCTCCCGGCGTGCTCTCTCCTTGCCTCTGGTGCCGTTGTCCCCGTTCTACAGCATTTCACAGGTCTGCGACTCTTGTCTTCTCTTTGCTCTGCAGTTGCTGATGCAAGGAATCCCCTGGGCCCCCGTTCACTCCACTGCTGACCAGCCCATCCTCCTGCGCTGTGCTTTCCTGCAGGCACCCCCCCTACTGCCTCTGTGGGACCTGGTGACGTGGGGGTCCATCTGGCCGGAGAAGAAAACCCTCTCATGCTAGCGTTGCAGACCCCAGAGGGTGAGAGAAAGAGGGACCTTATTCAGCCTTGAGACCTGGGGGTCAGCCCTAAGGCACAGGGCGTCCTTTTCCCCAGAGAACCAAGGCAGCTTCCCTTGGTCGGTGGTTCCAAGCCTTTTTGTTATCCTGGCCCCCTTTTGTTGTGTGTTCTCTTGTTCCCTGCATTTTTATCTGCCAAACCATACAGATGAAGTGACCACTTTGCCTTTTCCAAATTAACAATGATGTCTTTGACTGAATGTACAATAAAAAGCCACCACCCAATGATTGCTATGCTGTTGTCAACATCAGAGCTTCTGATCATCATGAAATAATCAGTGTGACCACAATGAGTTGATAAAATTTCAGCAGCAGAGAAAAACCAGTGTTTATGCCTTTGGGGTCTTTTTGTGGGTAAACGTTTGATTTCTTTTGGGTGTCATGACACTGAAACTTTCGGAGCATCAGCCTGACCTCAGTGGCCCCCCTAAGAGTCTGACAGCCGGGCTGGGAACCACTTTGGCCATTGAGGCTTGAGCCGGTGTGCTTTGGGTGGGGTAACAGGGAATGCTAATGGGAAGGAGCTGACCCTCCTGTGGGTGTTTAAAGTAAATTTTCACCTGGGGATTATGAAGGACTAAACTCAGTGTTCTTCCAGCCTTCCTGGTTCTTTTAGCAACAGATACCTTCCTGCTCTGTAGTTAGGAGGAGACATCTGATTCGAGCCCATACTCCTTCCTGCGCTGGGCTGTGTTCCAGTTAGATTTTACTGGGTAGGGAAAGGGAAGAGGAGCAGTTAACTGCTGCTTCTTATGGGAACAACTTTCTCAGGCGCAGACCATTTCATCTTGTCTGCCACTCTTGGTGCTTTGCAAACATTGGCAGAATGAATACAGCTCCGCTGGTCCTCGGTACCATGCTGAGCGCCAGAGAGCCAAACTGGACCCACTTCTGAGGCCTGGGAGTTCTGACAGTCTAATGGAGGGGGGCAAACTGAGTTGATGGACCAGAGGATTTGAGTGCTACAATCCTAGGGAGGGGCTCTGACCGCCTAGACTGGGAAAGGGAGCAAAGGAAGGGTTCCTGGAGGATGGAGGACCTAGTGGTAAGCCAGGCAGAGACATAGATGGGGAAAGAGTATTCCAGGCCAAAAGAACACCAGGAGCGCTCCCATTTGACAGCTGAGAGAGCAACTTAGGCCTGAGGGCTCCTGTGGCAGCAGGCTGGCCCTCCAGTATGGGACTGGATCAGCTTCACACGTGTAGGTGGTCACTGGGACCCTTGGTGGATTGTAATTCGGGTGCAGTTGCGGGGAGCAGGGCAGGGGGGATTGACCTCCACGCCCTGCTGGCCCTGACACCTTTCAGTCCTCTGTGTGGCAGGTCCGGTGTGGGTGCTGAGATGGCCAATGAAAATCACGGCAGCCCCCGGGAGGAAGCATCCTTGTTGAGTCACTCCCCTGGCACCTCCAGTCAGAGCCAGCCCTGTTCTCCAAAGCCCATCCGCCTGGTGCAGGACCTCCCAGGTACCGGCAAGGGGCCGTGGCAGGGCAGTGGGGTCGGCAGGGTGCCCAGGAGCAGCCGTGACCCTGGCTGGGTTCCGTGCTTGTTTGCAGAGGAGCTGGTGCACGCAGGCTGGGAAAAGTGCTGGAGCCGAAGGGAGAACCGTCCCTACTACTTCAACCGATTCACCAACCAGTCCCTGTGGGAGATGCCCGTGCTCGGCCAGCACGACGTGATTGTAAGTGCCAGCCTCGGGACGGGGCTGGCGGGGGGTGGTGTCTCAGCAGCTTCTGGCATCTGGGCCTTCCCCAAATGTACCCTGAGCAGCTGTTAACTCACCTGGCACTGTGTCAGGGCCAGGGGACACAGTGCCCAGCAAGACAGACACACAGTCCTGCCCGCCTGGCAGCTGTCCTCCAGTAGCAGAGACTGTCTTACACAGGAAGATGAATCTATGAGTGGGTGTTGTTGAACTTGGGTTGCACGTTGGGCACTGTGCCTGGGATGCGGTCGTGAGCAAGGTAGACCTGGTCCTACCCTTGCCTGCTGGGGGCGCCCAGCATTACAGTGTAGCACCTGCAGGAAGAACTGGGTCAGAGCCCAGCAGGGGTGCCGAGCGGGTCTAGGGAAGGAGGGGCACAGGGAAGTCTCCCTGGAGAACCAGCGTGTAAGGTGAGGTTAGCTGAGTGAAAGTGGGAAGCGGTGAGCAGCATTGTCTGGGAGCCCATGTCGACGTGATGACGTGTGGGTGCAGGCCATCTGTCTGGGTCCCTGTCACTTGAGGACTTTTCTGGGCAGTCCACCCCCATTTTGCAGATGAAGACACTGAGGCTCAGAGAGGGGAAGGGACTGGCCCAAGACCTCAAGGCAGTAAGAGGCAGAGCAGGACTTGCACCCTGCCCACCATCACAGTCATCCTCTCAATGTCACCACAGGAGTTTCGAGTGTGTCTTATTTCCCCTTTATTCCTGTCGTTCTGGTTCTTTCTGGTCGTGCTGTTCAGCGTGCAGGATCTTTGGTTCCCTGACGAGATCAAACTGTCACCCTCAGCAGTGAAAGCACAGAGTTCTAGCCACTGGACTGCCAGGGAATCCCCCCATTCTGGTTCTTATGCTAGGTGTCATTTTAAACTGGCCACATGCATTGAGGGCTCAGCAGGGCCCGCCTTAGAAGGCCCTGGCCTGGGGCACACGGTTGCAGGGCAGAGCCCAGTGTGGTCCTGCACCCCAGCCCCTGTGCTCTTCTCCAAGGAGGAGGAGGGGCGGGGGCGGGACTCGCAGTACTGGGGCTCTTAAGCCGCCGGCCCTGGTTGCAACTCTGCTGGTCTCCCTCCACCAGTCGGACCCTTTAGGGCTGAACGCGACCCCCCTGCCCCAAGACTCAAGCTTGGTGGAAACCCCCCTGGCTGAGAACAAGCCCCGAAAGCGGCAGCTCTCAGAAGAGCAGCCCAGCGGCAACGGCGTGAAGAAGCCCAAGGTGAGTTTAGGCGGCCCGGGGCGGGCAGGCAGCCGGCAGGGCCCCTGTGCGCTGGGCGTCGGCAGTCAGTCAGGAGGTGGGGCTCACAGCAGTGGAGCCCGGCCAGCTCCCCTGACCTCAGACCTTTGATTCTTGCTCCAGATTGAAATCCCCATGACGCCCACGGGCCCGTCAGTCCCCAGCTCCCCCAGCATCCCAGGAACCCCGACGCTGAAGATCTGGGGCACGTCCCCTGAAGATAAACAGCAGGCAGCTCTCCTCCGACCCACAGAGTGAGCCCTTGCTGCTGCCCATCCTGGCTGGCTTGCCTTGGACTGTGTGTGGGGGGGCCAAGGGGGGAGCAGGCAGGACGTCCGCCTCCTCATTGCTCTGTCTGTGCCCCCAGGGTGTACTGGGATCTGGACATTCAGACCAATGCAGTCATCAAGCACCGGGGGCCTTCGGAGGTGCTGCCTCCACACCCCGAGGTGGAGCTGCTCCGCTCCCAGCTCATCCTGAAGCTCCGGCAGCACTACCGGGAGCTGTGCCAGCAGCGAGAGGGTACTGCCTCCCGGGCCCACCTGCCTTGTGTGCGCCCACCGTGAGCTAGAGCTGGGGTTTGGCCAGCGGGGCTCGGGGAGTGGCATCGTGGAGCCCGGGGGCTGCACCTGTGTTCTGGAGGGGTCCCAGCTCCAGTAACTGCTGCTCTGTGACTCTGGGCTTATTGAACAACCTCTCTGCGCTCGAGTTTTCTCACCTGTAAGGTAGCGGTATTAACAGTGCCTACATAAGGGAGCCTACCTAGCATCAGCAACACCCAAACGACAAAACAGTCATTGACACTTGGCAGCACTCGCTATCTGCCAGGCACTGTTCACAACCTTTTTATTTATCTGCTAAAGGGCATAAGAAGCCGAGCTCCTACCCCTCACACAGTTACTCCAGGGAAGAAGTGCTTAGTAAACTGTAGCTTTTATTAATAAATAAGCCTGCTTAAACTTGGCTGAGATATGGAATCCATCCGTCCCCTCGTTGTTACCTTGTGCCTTTTATGGAACTAGCCGTTCTCAGAATGCCCTTCGGGAGATGTTGCCTGGGACTGAGCTCCTGATGTAGCGGGGGCTGTCCCTTGCTTACTGCGGCACCTCTGGTGCCCACGCCACACCTCCGGTGCCGCCCCGTGGAGCCTGCTGACTGAATCCGGACTTTGATCTGCTGTCCTGTCCCACAGGCATTGAGCCCCCCCGGGAGTCCTTCAACCGCTGGATGCTAGAGCGCAAGGTTGTGGACAAAGGCTCTGACCCCCTGTTGCCAAGCAACTGTGAACCGGTGGTGTCACCTTCCATGTTTCGCGAAATCATGAACGACATTCCCATCAGGTACGGCCCCCTGCCAGGCCAGCCGACCCCAGCCTCTTGGTGTGTGTGCCCAGGCCAGGGGAGGCAGGCTCGCTCTCCTTGCTCTCTGACCCAGGTTATCCCGAATCAAGTTCCGGGAGGAGGCCAAGCGCCTGCTCTTCAAGTACGCAGAGGCGGCCAGGCGGCTCATCGAGTCCAGGTTTGGCTCTTGTCTCCTGACCCAGCGTGACGGGGCTCTGGCCAGCGCGAGGGGAGGGCCTAGGCCTTCTGGCCGCCTCTGGGGCCCGCTCCTGATGCTTGGTGGCTAGAGTGGGGCCTGCTCCTGCAGACAGCCAGGGTTGCACCGTCAGCCTGGGTGTGGATGCCCAAACGCCAGTGGCAGCGGAATGGGAGAAGGAAGGCGGGGCCGCCCAGCGGGTGCTAACAGCGGCCCCTCTTTATGCGCCCTCAACTGGCAGGAGCGCGTCTCCTGACAGCAGGAAGGTGGTCAAGTGGAACGTGGAGGACACCTTCAGCTGGCTTCGGAAGGACCACTCTGCCTCCAAGGAGGACTACATGGTGAGTAGCCCTGGGTGGAAGGCCACTGCTTCCAAGAAGCCCACTCTGCCTGACAAGGCCAGGTGGGCCTCCACAGCAGCCGCCTCCTGTGCATTTGGCCGACCTTTGACACTCATCAGGCCCCCAACTCATGTCTGTGGAGCTGCTCCTCTGAGCTCCTGGCTTTCTCCCAAAGAACACTTCTGTTACGGCTCTTACTGGAATCCTGTGCTTGGCCACACACCATAAGTAGGTGCCTTTTCAACTTAATGAATGTTCAACACCTCCGTTTAGATTTTTGGAAAACAGATGGACAGACTGCCTTTGCTTGGTGTGTATGGCCCTACTGCAGTTCAGAGCTACCACCAGATTCAACCACCCACTTTAACGAGTCCAAAACAATTCTGTTTTCTGGCCCAAACCCATCACTCTTCAACTCTCCACCAGCACTAGCAATGGGCTTTCTTTTCAGGACCATTTTTCACAAGAGACAAGGTTTTGCACTTCACGATAGTAACTGTGTACTTGACACGTAGAGAGTGATAAAGGTAGGTGACCTCACTAGCAAGAGTGACTCGTTTTCACCCATCGCTTTGACGTGCAGTTCAGCGTAATTACAAAGGCCTACAGTTAACCTTACAAATCACTGAAGGCTCAAATCCCAATCTGCAGTGCCCAGAGAGCCCGTTTTACAACAGCCATTCTCCCCATAAACTGCAGATGCCTCATAAGCAGGGATTATGCCTGGTTTGTGTTTCCCCAGCAAGTATCAAGAGATTTGCCCTGGTGTAACCCCAGCAGTAAGTGCTGGCTTTTATTAGATATGTAACTGTATTCCAAGGGCGTGGCAGATCCTTAATGGGAATGACTGCATTTAATATTCAAACTGCCTTGTTAGGTAAGTATTTTGTGTTCCCTTAACTGTTGAGGAATAAGATTCAGTGATGCCAAGGGATTTGTCCAAGTGACACAGCCAGCAAGTAGCAGAGCCTGTTTCAGGACGAGGACAGTTGGGATCTGACAGCCCTCTTGCGCCAGACCCCAGAGCCTGACGAGGAGTCTCCCCCCCCAGGACCGCCTGGAACACCTGCGGAGGCAGTGTGGCCCCCATGTCTCGGCCGCAGCCAAGGACTCCGTGGAAGGCATCTGCAGCAAGATCTACCACATCTCCCTGGAGTACGTCAAACGGATCCGAGAGAAGCACCTTGCCATCCTCAAGGAAAACAACATCCCAGGTAAGGCACCAGGTGGTACAGAAGGGACAAGTAAGGCTGAGTTTCAAGGCCACGGACTGGTTCGGGGAAGCCCGTTTCTCCCAGCAGTGAGACCTGCTGTGACCTTTGGCTCTGGGGTTTCCGCGCCCTCTGGGAAACAGAAGTGGTGAGAAAGGGAGGGCTGGAGGTGCGAGAGACAGACAGGGAGAGAGGTAGGCGGCCTGCCTTCACACTGTCCTCTGTAAGCCCCACTGAGGGGTGACACCTAGCCACAAGAGCATGTGAGGATTTGGGGACCTCCCAGAAGAGCCCCACGCAGTCTTGTGGCTGTTACAGGCAGGCAGTGTAGTTCTCATACTTCTCCATGGCAGCAAACCCCCAGCTTGCCCACCACGCCCCAGGGCCTGGTGGCCTGAGTGGGTTCAGAGCGTGTTGATGTGGACCCCCGCTTCTTGCTCTTGCCGGTTGCCTAGCTGTCTCCTCAGTTACTGAACCACTTGAGCTGCTGTTGGGCTTCCCTTGTGGCTCAGCTGGTAAAGAATCCGCTGCAGTGCGGGAGACCTGGGTTCAATCCCTGGGTTGGGAAGATCCTCTGGAGAAGGGAAAGGCGACCCACTCCAGTATTGTGGCCTGGAGAGTTACCTGGACTGTATAGTCCATGGGGTCACAAAGAGTTGGACACGACTGAGCGACTTTCATGTCACATCACTTCCCTGAGCTGCAGTGCACTCCTCCCCGGGATGGGACTTACCTCTCCTGGTCACTGGGATGCACGTGGGAAGCTCAGGGCTGTCAGAGGTGACGGCCCTCCCCGCGCTCCTGCCCGCAGAGGAGGTGGAGGCACCCGCGGTGGAGCCCCGCCTGGTGTACTGCTATCCAGTGCGGCTGGCCGTGCCTGCGCCCCCCGTGCCCAGCGTGGAGATGCACGTGGAGAACAGCGTGGTCTGTGTCCGCTACAAGGGCGAGATGGTCAAGGTCAGCCGCAACTACTTCAGCAAGCTGGTAAGAGCCGCGGTGGGAGGCGGCCCCGGGGGGAGCGCGGGCCAGCCCTCTGGGCCAGGGGCTGCTGCGGGGGCGCTGGCCGGGCTGCGGTTGAAGCCCGCTGCTTTCTGCCCCACAGTGGCTCCTCTACCGCTACAGCTGCATCGACGACTCTGCCTTCGAGAGATTCCTGCCCCGGGTCTGGTGTCTGCTCCGCCGGTACCAGGTACTGGCCGGGGCGGCTGGGGGCGGGCTGACCCGGAGGGCGGGGAGGCCGCCCGAGGCTGAGCCAGCCGCTCCGCAGATGATGTTCGGCGTGGGTCTCTACGAGGGCACAGGCCTGCAGGGCTCGCTGCCGGTGCACGTCTTCGAGGCACTGCACCGACTCTTCGGAGTCAGCTTCGAGTGCTTCGCCTCGCCCCTCAATTGCTACTTCCGCCAGTACTGCTCCGCCTTTCCCGACACAGACGGCTACTTCGGCTCCCGCGGGTGAGCACCCCATGCTGCTGGGCCTCCTGCCTGGGTAGCGTCCTCCAGGGCACACAGCCCACCGGGGTCAGCTGCTTCCTGACGCTGGGGGGCTTCGGGCCTGGGCGGTTACAGAGCCCGCCTGGGTCAATTGCTTCCTGATGCTGGGGGGCTTCAGGCCTGGGCAGTTTCGGGTGGAGTCCCTGCCTCCCCCGTCAACAGCCCTGTAGCCGTGGACGCGCTGCTGCAGGTCTGGGAACCTATGCCAGCCCCGACCCAGCCAGTGGTGCTCAGTAAACTATCCTGGGTCAGGAAGCAGAGCACCTGGTCTCGAAGTGAGTGGATGGGTGGACATGGAGGCAGCCAGGCCAGCGAGAGGGCAGCCTGGTCACCACTGGGTTTGGGCCCCACCTCCCCTAACCAGCTCCGTGGACTTGGCCCCCAAGCCTGAGCCTCTCTGTCCTCAGCCGTTCAACAGAGCAGGGCACCTCTTGTCCCAGGACAAACCAAGTGTGGCCCTTGGCCCCTGGCCTGACCAGAGCCCTCTCTCCAAAGGGCTGCCTGTGGTGGGGGTGGCACCTGTTCTTGGTGGAGGGGCTGGGTCCTGGTGGGACCTACACGCTCGCTCACCTCTTCCCCCAGGCCCTGCCTGGACTTCTCCCCACTGAGCGGCTCCTTCGAAGCCAACCCTCCCTTCTGTGAGGAGCTCATGGACGCCATGGTCTCTCACTTTGAGGTGGGTGTGTGACTGGGTGTGGGAGCTTGGCCGGCAAGCCAGAGGGCCAGTGGCCTGGAGTGCAAGCCCCTGATACCCTCCCTGGGACCCGTCCCACAGAAACTGCTTGAGAGCTCGCCAGAGCCCCTGTCCTTCATCGTGTTCATCCCCGAGTGGCGGGAGCCCCCAACCCCAGCGCTCACCCGCATGGAGCAGAGCCGCTTCAAGCGCCACCAGCTGGTTCTGCCTGCCTTCGAGCACGAGTACCGCAGCGGCTCCCAGCACGTCTGCAAGAAGTGGGTGCTGGGTGGCCGGGGCGGGGGCGGGCCCGGGCTGGGCTCACCCGGCCGGGCCCTGCCTTGAGCCACCGCTTTTGCCCGCAGGGAGGAAATGCACTACAAGGCTGTCCACAACACGGCCGTGCTCTTCCTGCAGAACGAGCCCGGCTTCGCCAAGTGGGGGCCCACACCCGAGCGGCTGCAGGAGCTGAGCGCTGCCTGCCGGCAGTCGGGCCGCAGCCATGGCTCCAGCGGCTCCGCATCCTCAGAGGCCAAGGACCGGGACTCAGGCCGGGAGCAGGGCCCGAGCCGAGAGCCACACTCCACTTAACACAGCCTGCGGGGAGGAGGAGCTCCTGGGTGCTGCTGTGGACTGCTGGGGCTCTGGGGGCAGAGTGGACCCCAGGACCTGCCACCTGGGGCGGCCGCCGATGACATAGGAAGACGTGGCTCTGCCAGGGTGCCCTCTCCCTGCCCACGTCCCCCCAACTCCCCGCCTCACGCTCACTCCAGGCCCCCTGTAAATAGGCCCTGTCCTACCCGCCCTCCCTTCCCTCACCCCATCCTGTTGCCACCTTGTTTCATTTGTAAAAGGAAATACAGAAACCCCCCACCCCGAGAACGTGTGAGGGTCTTGAGGGCAGAGCAGGCTGAGGAAGCTGGAGTCACTCGCAGGACCGCAGCCCTCCACTGCACACCCAGGCGCACCTTCTTATGGCCTCTGGGCCTTCGCACCTGGCCCCGGGCTCCAGGGTCTAACTTCTCATCCTGCTGTTCTCTGCTTGTGCCCAGAAGTCTGAAGGGTCCAGAGGCAGCATCAACCATCTGCAAGCCCCGAGCTCCCACAGCCAGTAGCAGCTTCACTGACACCTCTGGGGAGTGGAGGGCAGCTAGAAACCTAGATGCCTGGAGCCACCAGTGAGTGGGCAGCCTGCTCTGTTTTAGTCAAGGGCCAGGAGGAAATGCAGCTCCGAGGCAAGGGGCCAATGCTCCCCTGGGGCTGGGGAGGAAGCAGCATCTGAAGGTGCTGTCCACTTTTCCCAGCCTAGCCGTCTTTTCGGGTACCAGGCCGCTGCCCCAGGAGTCTGCCCTCCTGGGCCACTGTACTTACAGAGGCGAGGCAGGGTGCACCTCTGGCCGGGCAGCTCCCACCTGTCCCACCCTCATGGGCTCTAACAGGCTCCTCTTCCTGCTTCCTAAGGCCTTGCCTGGTTCCAGCTGTAGCAGCACGTGGACAAAGGGAGCGGGCCAAGGCTGGACTCTGGTCCCTTTATTGAGCCTGAGAGACCAGTGGGTACATACCAACAAAAATAAATTTCTCTCCTGAAGCCTGCCTGCAGGCTGGGGCCCCCAGCGTGTCCCAGCTGGTGCCCATGGCTGTCCCCAACCCCCGCAGCACAGGTCTGGCTCCCCAGGAGTGACAGGATGCTGTCTGCTCAGTATCTGGAGATCCTAGGTGGAGCAGGGAGGGAGTCCCTGCGGGCCTGCACCGGCAGCAGGGCGGGCAGGCCCCATCAATCAACATCCGTGGTCTGCGCTGGGCTCCTGGGGCTCACTCAGTCATCGCTCAGGGTGATGACGTCGTATTCGATGCCCTGGTGCTGCAGCTGTTGGATGTGTTCAGGCACCGCCTCCTCCGTGCCAAAGAGGCCCTGGGCTTGGGCCATGGCAGCGTCAGCCACCGCTGCCGGGGAGAGGAGAGGACGGTGACCTGAGGTCCAGGGACGAGGCCTGGCTCCCAGGCCCCCGAGGCCTTCAGGGTCTAGCCCCGTACCTGTGACAGCGGAGTGTGCCGCAGCCTCAAGCTGGGCCTGGGTGACCAACTGCTGGCCCGGGGACACAGGCACATACTGGATCTGGAGAAGAGAGGCCAGTGAGACACGGCCTTGGAGGCCCCCGCCCGGGCCTCTGCGCCCCTGGGTCCCCAGGGGCTCTACCTGGGACTCCTGAAGGAAGGGGGCCCCTTGCTCATACTGGATGTGTGTGATCTGGCCCTCCTGTACCTGGAGAGAGGAAGCCTGCGTAGTGATCCCGGAAGGAGGTGTCGGTGCCTCTCCGCCTCGCTCCCCTGGCCTTGTCCCAGGCCTGGCCTACCTGGATGTGGTGGCCCTCGGGCACCACCACATATTCCTGGGGAAGGAGCTGCTGCACTCCATCCGGCGAAATGATGTACTGTACCTGAGAAGGGAGAAGAGGCAGGTGCTGACAGCCCGCCCCCCAGGAGCTTCACAAGGAAGGCAGAGCAGGGTGCCCAGGGACACCCACCCCATCAACAATGGCAACTGCAAGGATGGACCCCCAGAGGGGTCGTTTCAAAGTACTGTCCCCCCCCCTCCTGGGGGGAGGATGGGTGCCCCAGCCCGGGTGGTCAGCAGCGGCAGCTCACCTGGCTATCAGACGCCACCAGGTGCTGGACCATCTGGCCGTCCGCCGTGGTGATCTCTTGGATGTAGGTGGCTTCCTCCTGTCACGGCCAGGCCAGCTCTAGCTTCAGATTTCTGGGTGCCCCCACCCTTGTCCCCAACCTGCCAGCGGGGCCCCCAAACTCAGGCTCTCACCGGGTTGTTCACTGTCTGTTCCTGGGCCACGAAGATGTGTTCCTGGCCCAGTGCCTGTTGGAGCCGCTCCGGACCCAGGACCCCATGACTGGACTGGAAGGCAGCTGGGCAGAGAAGAGGGGGGACACTCTCTCAGGGGTTCCAGGGAAACCTGACATGGCCCGGCTCCACCCCAGCCCGAGGGTGTGCACTGGGGCAGTGGCTCCAGTCCCGGGTCCACCCTGGGGTCCTGCTCACTCTGCAGTGTGGCCAGCGTCTCGTCATCACTGTTAAGGATGATGGTCTGGGTGGGGGGCCGGGCTGGGGCCCGTGCAGTGGGCGCCGCCGTCTTCCTCCCGTCAGGGCTGTGGAGCCGCTGGATGTGGAACTTGAGGTGCCCGTTGCGGTTGAAGCTGAAGGAGGAGGATGCAGGCTCAGGGGCGCCCCCCAACCCTCCGCAGGCCCAGCACCCCCGGCAGGCTTCGCCCAGCCTCACCGCTGCCCGCAGAGCTGGCACTCGAAGGGCTTCTCGTTGGTGTGGGTCAGCATGTGCCGCCGCAGGTCCTTCTTGTTCTTGGAGGCGAAGCTGCACTGGCTGCATTGGTGGGGCCGCAGGCTCAAGTGCTGTGCCATGTGGGCCTGCGGGCGGGGCGGGGGCAGTGCTGCTCAGGACAGACGGCCCCCGACGCACCAGGCCTGTGGTCATGGTCTGGTGCCACCTGCTGGCTCCACCATGTGGCCACTCAGCCCAGTTCCTGCTCACCCTCAGGTCACCCCTGTGAAATGCACTGGCTCAAAGAGAGGCCTCTGAAGGTCACCCCCAGACCTGACACTCTGGGTTCTGGCCCCCCTCCCCTCACGGAACTGTGTGAAGATTCAGCATGCAGTCAGATCTGAGAACTGGTCCTTCTCAGGGGATGGAGTCCCAGGAACCTCCCTGGGATTCTGTGTTCTCAGTCTTCTGGACGACTCGTGTCTCCCCAGCTGCCTTACGTTACCACCCCTCTGCTCCTGCCAACCCAGCTCAGCCATCACCTCCAGGAAGTCCCCCCAGTACCCCAAGTCCACGTGACTCATTTTCTGTGTGTGGGCCCTGATTTCACTCTGGGGACACTGTCAGGTGTTAATCCCAGGCTGGTGTGTCTCCCCAACAGATTGAGCCCCCTGAGAGCTGGGGCCTTGCCTCGTCACCTCTGAGCCCAGTGGGGAGCAGAAGATCCGGCCTGGAGGGTGCTCAGTCAAGCTGTTACACAGACAGGGGCCAGCAGAGGAACGGGGCACCTACCCGGACCTCGGGCCACTGGCGAGCGCTGAAGGGGCAGTCAGGGCACTTGAAGCCTCCCGGCCCAGCGTGGGCCCGTTTGTGACTCTCCATCTCTGCTCGGCCGGTGAAAGCCTCGGCACAGATCTTACAGGAAAACTTCTTTGATGAGGCAGTAGCTGCAGATGGCGGCGAGGGGGGCACTACCAGGCCCAAGGGTTTGCTGGCTGCAGGAGGTGGGGAGGCAGAGCCCTGAGGGTCTCTTGACTGGTGGGTCCTGGCTGGAGCCGGGGGCTCAGGACCATCTCTGGGCAGCCCCCCATACTGCAGGAGGGGCCACTTGGCGCCAGAGGCCAAGGCTTCAGTACTTGGGAAAGAGATGGAGCCGTCTGCAGTCAGCTGTGGAGAGGGGGCGGGGTGTGAGGGAAGAGGGCGGTGAAGAGGGGCGGTGAAGAGGGGCAGGAAGATGGCCAGGGGCGGGGCATGGGGCGGGGGCGGGACCGGCCCCCCTCCAGCCTCACCTGGATGTGGTGCAGCTGGGTCCCATCGGCTGCCATTATGAAATGCGTGCCAGCTTCTTTCAGGGTGTCACCCACGACCACGGTCTGGGCTGCCTCCCCCGGGGGCTCCTCGCTGTGGGCACAGATGCCAGGAGTGGGAAGCAGAGCTCCAGGGGAGGCTGGCGGGCTACGGGAGCCCCTTCCCTAGGACAGCCCTCCTTTCACAGTGGACCATGGCCACCACAGGCTGGCCCCAGCTCCTCCCTTTAGCAGCTGGACCTCTGCTGCCTTTTTCACAAGCAGGGACCAAGTGTCCAGCGTACCGTCCAGCTTAGCAGTGGTCATCCCCACTCCCTCACGGGCATGGAGTGATGAGATGAAGGGCTCCAGGAATCAAGCCCAAGTTTGCCCAAGCGGGGCAGGAGGAGAGGGTGAGTAGGGGAGGCAGGGCTCCTGACTCCCATCCCGTATGGAATTCAGGGCTTCCTCCGATGGCCCAGAGGTTCAGTGAACGTGGAAAACGAACATTTCTACCCTAGACTCGCTCAGCCTAGAAGAACCCAAGTACAGCGGTGGGGCCTCTGATGTCACTGAGGAGCCTGAGCGTGTGACGAAGGTCAGAACTGGCCAGACCCCAGGGATCCAGAACCAGGAACACGTGGGCCACAGGCCAGGCTCAGATCCACAGCGCGTCTGACCTTCAGGGCACTACTGCACTCCCTCCTCACACGTAAAGTGAGGGAAACACCCTGCCCACAGGAATCCACAATTGTCAAGTGCCTGGAATTTCTTAAGTAGCCCTTAGCCTGTGAGGGACACCACACCCCTAGAGCCCAGTGTTTCACATGCATTAGTGTTACCTCCAGCCAACTAGGCGTCGGTGGGCGGGGTGCTCCCCTCACTCCCCTCACCACACCTATTAATGGCCGCAGGGCTCACCTGTAAGGCGTGCCGGGAGTCGAAGTGCCCTCCTCCACGGTGGGGGCTGTAATGACACTATAGCCAGCCCCGCTGAACGGCCCAGGTGCCAGGGTGATCTGCTGCAGGTCAGGGGGCCCGAGCTCACTCTCAGCGGCCACGCTGCCTCCTGGGTCTGCCACATGGAGGGTGACCACCTGGGGAGTGGCGCCTGCTGGGGAGGGCTGCCCCCCAGAGGACGCTAACCCTGTGTCCACGTCCTCTGACTTCACCACGGCCACCTGCAACGGCATGACAGGCAGGCTGGGTGGCAGGAGCTGGCCTTCGAGGTCCTTTTATATGTCCGGATCTCAAAGCTTGCCCACGCTCCAGCCGGATCCAGTGCTGTGACCACTCACGGACACAAGCCCAGCTATGTGTTCCTGGCAACTGGAGAGACTCTAAACAAGGATGGCATAGAGCCTTACGGGGCACTGGAGAGAGACTTAACAAGGACAGGATAAAGTGTTATTGCCCCCTAGGGCTATTTCAAATCCTGAAAGATGATGCTGTGAAAGTGCTGCACTCAATATGCCAGCAATTGAACCCGGGTCTCCTGCATTGCAGGCCGATGCTTTATCCAACATGGAATTATCTAGCCCAAGTGCCATGGTTAAGAAATCCTGAGGTAGAAGAACAAGCGACAAACCAGTAAGAAAAAACAAACATCAGAGCTCTACCTCACATCTTACTCCAAAGTCTGCTTCAAATGGATTAAAGATTGAAACATAAGGAATAAAACTCAACATCGATTAGAAGAAAATACAGGTATCTCTGTAATCCTTGGGGTGAGAAGATTTTCCTAATCATGACAGAAGATGTTAAAACTTACAGCAACATGAATCAGAAAATGAGACCAGAAAACAAAGACACTTGGGGTTGGGGGGTGGTATTTAACAACGCATATTAATGCATGTATGTGGCGATCCCGTACATACAAAGAGCCCTTGCAAAGTGGTAAGACGACGTTATTTACAAGCAGGTAAGTGAGAGAAATAAACTGGTCTATGAACATACAGAGACTCGATCTCTCTTCTGATCACAAAGGTATCAGTTAAGATCCTGACATACATGTCTGGGACATGAAGAGACGGATGAAGACTGCCGTGCAGCCCTGGCGAGGCAGTGGGAAGCACGCTATAGTGGCAGTCATGTAATGACATGTGTTTTCATTTTTAAAATTTTTATTTATTTGGCTGCAGCAGGTCTTAGCTGCCGCGTGTGGGATCCAGTTCCCTGATCAGAGATCAAACCTGGCCCCTGTGCCCTGGAAGCAAGGAGTCTTAGCCACCAGACCACCAGGGAAGTTCTGACACATCATTTTAGAAGGGGTCACGCTTGGGGTGGGGCCCACTGATGCTGTTTCTAGGAGGCTTCTTTTAACCCCACCACTAAAATACATGTTTATGAACACCCAAAAAATACATGTTCACGGAAGCACTGCCTTGAGCTCCTGAAAGACTGGAAACCATGTGCAAATAAAGGACTGACAAGATAAGCTTCAGAACACCCCCGTGATGGAATGAGGTGGAGACGTCAGGAAGGAGTGGACATGTGTGCGCAGCCAGGCTGCGGAGGGAAGAAGAACTAGGCTGTCCATAAGCGCAGATGCCATGACCCCACTTTTTAGAGATCAAAAGGTGTCTGTGTTACCAAGCACCTGGACACAACTCTGCAGAAATGCTTATTAACCTGTTAACAGTGGAAATGAAGGCGAGGGGAGGAAACTTAAAGATTTCCACCCTCTGAATAGAACATTTCTTAACACTCATTTTGGGTTTACAAAAACAAGCATATGTTTTTGTAATCAGAAAAACAAAGCAAAATGCATGATACTGGCATGAGAATGGCAAACAGATCAAAAGAAAAGACCTTGTCTAGAAACAGGGAAATCTACTGCATGATAAAGGGGATGTTTCAAATGACTGGGGAAATTAGAGGATTCGATCTACTGCACTGGACAACTTTTGGGAAAAAAATAAAGTTAGTCCCCTACCTTTATGCATATACCAAAAATAAATTCCAGGTGGAGTAAAGACTTAAGTGTAAAAAACGAGACACTAAGAAGAAAATACCAATGAATCTATATATGATCTTGAGGTGAAGAGGCTTTTCTAAGGATGATACCACAACCAAAAACTATAAAAGCTTGATACACTGAACTATCTAAAAATCTAAAACTTCTCCCTACCCACAAATGCTACAAACTAAAGCCTATGAAGATTTCCAGGTTCAAAACAGGCTCCCTCGTCCACAGAGCTCTGCCCCCCTGGCAGCATGTTACTGTTCCAAGTTCTTGGAATTTATCATCTCAAACACACAGTTTCCATCCTTCCAAGAGGCTAAGAGACAGGAGGTGCTGAAAGACCTTTTCCTGCCTTAGAGAAGCATGGAGAGGTCCGGGGAGGCAGCTGGGTGCAGCGAGGAGAAGTCAAGATGACGAACTTGGGGGCAGACATGCTGGGTTTAAGGTGCGTGAACCCCCTGAGAGGTCAGAGAAAGCTGTGGGAGCCTTTGGCCTGTGGGGAGGTGGCACGGAGTGAGGGCGCTGGGCTAGCTGGGAAGCTGGTTCAGAGCCCTCCGGAGCCCCTCTATGCACTTACTGCTCAGCATGCTGGGTGTCACTGGTGACTCCAGGGTGGAGAGTGGAGACCGTCTGCCCTCTCTGGTCTCCTGGGGCCTCCCTGGCATGGTGGTCCCCTCCCCTGCACCCACCCACTGGGGTCCAGTGGCTCCGCCTCCCACTACCTGCGAGCTCCCTGAGGGCAGGGCATGTCTGCTTCACCATTTGCCTCCGCTCCCAGTGTCCAGCGCAGAGCTGACACCCAGGGTGCAGCCAGGCTGGGAAGGAGCTCACCTGCAGGGCTGTGCCACTCAGCTCCCGCTGAGTGCTCATGTTCAGCAGCAGGTCCAAGGCTGTCTGCGTGGCCACGGCTGTCGACTCCGCAGTCCCTGGGTGGGGTGGAACCTGAGCCTTAGAAAGGGCTGGAAAACTGGCACCCAAGCCCCCTCCCCACCAGCTTCTGGCCCCCACCAGCACGAGCCCTGTCCCTGCTCCCACTCTCCCACAGAACTCACCTGGTTGATAAATGATGGTGGCGCCACCCAGGGTGTCGGAACAGAGCAGTGGGGGGGTCTCAGGGGACTGGAAAGGCGCAGCCTCTGAGGGAATCTGCGGGGTAGGAATATGGCCAAGGGCGACAGGGGGCAGCTCAGATTCAAGACACCTCCTCTGTCTGGAAGTGTCAGACACTTCACATCTATTGGCTTGTTTGATCCTTACTCTCTTCAAGATATTTACCAGCTCCACGTTACAATGAGCTGACTAAGGTTAAGGATCCCCTGGCTAGTGAGGAGGAGAACTGGGGCTTGAACACAAGGCTGGCTGACTCCAGAGCCCCTCTATGCTCTGCCAGCACACTGTGGTGGTCCATCTTTAGGGGCTAGGAGGGGGCAGGCAACATACTCAGCCATGAGACTGTATTTCTCAGCCTGCTTTGCAGTTGGATAAAGTGTGGCCATGTGGCTAAGCAGGAGCTTCTGGTAAAGTTCATGAGGAAGATAAGATGGATAGATGGCAGGCATCCTTTTTCCTCTTCCCCAATCCCTTCCTCCTGCTTCTTGTCTGGGATGGTGAGAAAGGCTGGAGCTCCTGCAGCTATACTGGACCACGAGGCAACCACAAAAATGGGAACCATACACGTAGGAAGATACATTGAGAGAGTGTGGTCCTTGATGACTGACCAGGGAGCTGCCACAACAGCCCTGGGCTGCTCCCCTTTGGACTCCTTTTGTGTGAGAGAATAATAAACTATCACCACGACCTGGCTACTGACACTTTCGTTCTCTATTACTAGCACTGGAAAGCTCACCCCTCCTCGGAGCTTAGGGATGGCACCCTTCACCCCCGTCGAGGGAGGCAGGGCTCATTTCATTGTACCCAACGTGCTGACGAGGACCCTGGGGCTGGGGAGCACACAGCCTCGGGGCCCATGTCCCCCACCCCTTCTACCCGCTGCATGTGCTTACCTCAGGAGGTCCTGGGGAGCTGGCGGGGGGCCCAGGGGCCGTGCTGTGCTGCTGCTTCAGCTCCTCGATCTGCTGCAGGGAGAAGAAGGGGCGGCGGCGGGAGGGGGGCTCCTCAGGGTGGCGCCGCCCCCACTCCTCGAAGCTGCTGGCGTGCCGGCACCGCACATGCAGCCGCAGGTTCTTCTTGTGCCGCGTGCTGAAGTGGCAGTACTCGCAGGCAAAGGGCTTGGCCCCTGCAGGCACACCAGGAGGCGTCCTTGGGATCCCCGGCCCCCTCGGGGAACCCTTCTGTGACCCCAAGGACCTCTCTAGCTGACTGACTCCCAGCACCGTGCTCCCAAGCGCAGGGAAAGCACGCTCTGTCCTTGCTGTGGGCAGGACAGAGACCGGCCAGTCTCCCTCTGCACTCACGGCCTTCCTCCGAGCACCTAGTTCAAGGTCACGTGACCACACACCTCTCCCCCGACTTGCTTCCCCACAGGGAGCTGGGAGTCCGGCTAAGGGCACCCCGGCTCCCTTTCTCTAGCCTTCCCCCGTGTGCCTGCCAGAGGGCCAGGCACCAAGCAGCAGCAACTTCTGCCATCCATCTTCTGTGGCTTCCTCTGGTGAGGGCAGGGCCCATGTAAGACCTGTCTCGAGTGCCAGGCCCGGAATGGACAGGGCTCAGGGAAGAAACGGTTTTATAATCACCACAGGGTTGGCACTTCTGATTCTCTCCTTTCACAGCTAAGAAAGGCTCAGAGACGGCAAAGACTGACTCCGGGTCCTACAGAGAAGAGCTGGCTGAGCTGGGATCCGAGCTCAGGTGAGCGACAGTCCCGGGTAGGGTGGGGTGGCAATTCCCTTCCACTGAAGAGCTGGGGCTGCCGGGGCTGGGGGGTGGGGGAATGGCTAACAAGACAGAGCCGAGCCTCCACTACGGGGCCCTGCTGTGTTGAGGCGTGGGGCCGGCCGGACCTGTATGCTTGACGGCCACGTGGGATAGCAGGAAGTCCTCTCGGAAGGTGCGATAGGGGCAAAAGCTACACTTGAAGGGCTTGTCGCTGACGTGGGACAGCTGGTGGTTGAGCAGCGCCTTCTTGTCCTCGCAAACAAACTCGCAGAACTCGCACTTGAACCTGGAGGTGGTTGGAGCAGCGCGCTCAGCAGTGGGGCACGGCAGGGCGCTGCAGCCCCAGGGGCTCTTCAGGGCTGTACCTGCGGTTGGCGACAGCCTGGATGTGCGTGAGCAGGTGCATCTTGAAGGTGTAGCGCTTCTTAAAGGACTTTCCACACTGCAGGGGGTGGGTGGTTAGATGAGGGAGCCGGCCCCCAGCAGGGCCCCCTCAGGCGCCAGCCCTGCACTCAGCCCCACCCACCTTGTCGCACATGTGGGGCTTCTCCGTGCTGTGTGTCTTCATGTGCTGAGTGAGTCTCTTTTGCATGGGGTAGACACGGCCACACACGGGGCAGGGGAAGGAGCTCAGCTTTGGGGTCTGGGAAGGGGCAGAAGGGGCCAGGTGGACACAGAAGGCAAGCAGGGAGGGTGAGCCTGTGAGCCTCCCGCCTCCGCCCCTCCACCCCACGGGCAGCCCGCAAGCAGGCGCCCTTCCCAGGCCCGAGCCCCCAACTTACCGGGTCTGGCCTCTTTTTCCTAGGGAAGAAAGATGCAGGAGTCAGACCATCACGTGCCCAAGCCCACCCCAGACCCTCTCCCATTGACAGGACCCAGTCTCAGCCCTGATCCTAGCCCCCTTCTGTGAGAAAGGCATCCCCCACTGGAGCTTGCTGGAGAAAATGTGAAGAGGCATGCGGTAAGTTCTGCAACTTAGGTTTAGGAACAAGCCATTCTCTCTCTGTCACAAAACACATTTGTGTTTTAGACTGAGAAATTATGCAGCGATAGAAAGCTGCCGAACCAAGTGCTTGTTCAGCCTGGTATCCCTAATCTTCATGTGGACAAAGGACACCTCCTTCCTTTTTATTTGTATTTTTAAAGAAAAACCTCTAAGAGGGAATACCCTGACGGTCCAATGGTTAAGCCTCGACACTTCCACTGCTGGGGCCTGGGTTCAGTTCCTGGTCAGAAAACTAAGAACTTGCAAGTCATGCCAAAGAGAAAGAAAGAAAAAGGTGTAACAGAGAACTGGCTTTAGAGCCTTTTCCGAGCCCCTTTAGGTACACGATTTCCTTTAACCACCTCGACAATGACAGTCCCCAATTTACAAAGCTTGGAGAAGGAAAGAGACGGGATTAGAGACCTCTAGGCGGCCCTGCTGCCCTGCTCTGAGCCGAGTGATCTGGGATGAACTGTCTGCCGTTCCCATGTCTATCACGTGCTGCGAAGGGGCTGACCCAGAGCAGGGGCTGACCCAGAGCAGGGGCTCGGTACGTGGGAACTGGGGTCACCCTGGGCCTCTGCCTCCCCAGCCCTACTGACCGATCCCGGCTGTGCACAGCCGCGTGCCGGATGACGTCCTTCCGGTAGACACTGGTGTAGCTGCATTTGTCACACTTGTAGGGCTTACTGCCCACGTGGTTGAACATGTGCTCCTAGGAGACAGGCAGGACAGGGCTGGGACATAACCTCCCTTCCTGCCCACCTGCCCTGTGCCTACAGCCTTAGAGTTGTCCCTCCCCACTGCACCTCGGAACAATCCCTGCTCCCCAACCTTCCTGCCGAGGTCCAAAGAACAACCTTTAGGCCCAGTCTGAGGGAGGAAGCACCGTGTGTGCAGAAAGCACAGAATTCGGGCCATCGGAGCTCGAGGTATTCCCAGCCCTGACGATGGCCAGTTCCACCTCACTCTGGCCAAGCCAAGCTGTAGCTTTCTGGAGCAGTAAAATGGGACCTTTCAACTCTCCTGGTGGCGCAGTGGAATAAGCATCTGCCTGCCAATGCAGGGGACACACATTCAGTGCCTGGCCCAGGAAGGTTCCACATGCCACAGGGCAACTAAGCCTGTGTGCTGCACCTATGAAGCCTGATGCCTGGAGCCTGGGCCCCCGATGAAGAGTAGAGCCCGCTCCCAGCAACTAGAGAAAGGCTACACAAAGCAACAGTGACTCAGTGCAACCACAAATAAAAATAATCATAACGAAAAATGGGATTCCTAACACTTAAGACCTCATGATCTCACTAGGCTACATGAGGATGACATCAGAGCATCTACAAGGTAGAAGGCAGGCTTGGGCGGCTACAGGCCCACAGGCACCCCTGGGCAGATGGTGAAAAGGACATGCTGGAAACTGTCTAACACAGTGAAGGCGATTAAAGCAGTTTTCCGGCCACCTGCCAGGTATGCTGGTGGTTAGGCAAGTCTAAGACATGATGTGACTCTGCAGTGTGCAGCCTGCAAAAGGACACCCTCGGCCTGGAGACGGGAAGGGGCCCGTCACTGCCACTCCCCTTCAGGGCCTTCTCCCAGCCAGCGTCCCTTCCTGCCCCGGTCCCCCCGCCACACCTTGAGTGAGGACCAGCGACGGGAACGGTAGCTGCACTGCAGGCACTTGAAGAGCTGGGGGTTGCCGGCCTCGTGGGAGCTGACATGGAAGCGCAGATCTTCGTGGGACAGGAAGCGGGAGCCGCAGATGCGGCACAGGAAAGGCCGCAGGAGCGGTTTGGGTGACTTGTAATAGTACCTGCTGGGAGGATGTTGGAGGAGGTCTGGAAGGGCCGGGCTGCCACCCCCCACCCTCAGCCCTCATCTCGGCGCCCGTACTTGCGGTATTTCTTGCCAAGGAAGCGCCTGGAGGGCCGACCACGGCGGCGGGGCAGGGCGTCAGCCTCATCCTGGTAGGACGAAGCCGCATTCCTGGCATCTGACTGGCTCACACTGGGTTCCACAAGGGCCCGGTTGGCCTTGCCCAGGGCCACCAGGCGTCCCCGCCCTGAGGAGCTGGGTGCCTCAGGGTCTTGTGGCTCCAGAGGGCTCTGTCCACTTTGTGAACTCACTAAAGGCTCTCCTTCCACACCTGCCACGGACACACCAGGACAGATGTGGACAGGTGTGTCAGAGGCCAGTCAAGATACACCCCCCCACATACCGTCACAGACCACTGATGGGCACAGCAGGCTGCGGGACAGATGCAGGCAGCCATGATTAGACAGCATCCCCTCCTGCAGCTGTCAGCACTGCACACCTTAAACGGGACAGTCTGGAGCAGCACTGGGAGAGCTAGGACCTCCTGGCCAGAAGACCTGCCTGTAGGCTGAACTCGGTCACCAATTTGCTGTGTGTCCTCAGGCAAAGCCCTGCCCCTCTCTGAGCCTCCTTTCCCCCCATCTGTCAAAAGGAGGTAACTGTTGCTCTTGTGACCTCACAGGGACATTCTAAGATCTGGGGAGCAACAGCAACACCTAATCACTGGCTTTCCCGGAGGAGGCTGCGAGGCTGAACAGCAGATGGGAGGGAGGGAGGGAGGAGACATCACGGCACAGTTGCAAAGCCTCTGTCATCAAAACATCAGAATACGTTGCCTATTCAAAAACACTATTTCACTGTAATGTTTTAAAAATTCAAAACATATTAAAAACAAAATATTTTACAGGAAATGCTGGTAACATCTTGTTTCTCACAGGATATTCAGGTGTATTCACTTGTGGAAACTCACTGACCTGGGTAAAGAATCTGGCAGCCAATGCAAGGCACACAGGCTCGATCCCCGATCTCGGAAGATCCCACGTGCTGTGGAACAACTAAACCCTGCGCCAACTACTAAGCCTGTGCTCTAGAGCCTGGGAGCCACAGTGACTGAGCCTGCATGCGGCAAGTACTGAAGCCCGTGAGCCCGCAGAGCCTGTGCTCCGCAGTAAGAGAAGCTGCGGCAATGAGAAGGCTGTGCGTCACAACTGGGGAAAAGCCCTCGAAGCGAGCAAGACTCGGCACAGCCAAAAATAAACACATACAGAAAATTTTTTTAAAATTCACTGAGCTGTGCAGTTAGCATACATGTGCCTTCCTGAACATATACCTCAGTAAAAAGGTACTTTACAAAGACGACTAGGGACTTCCCTGGCAGTACACGGGTTAAGACACGGTGCTTCCAATGCCAGGGGTGTGGGTTTGATCCCTGGTTGGGGAACTAAGGTCTCACATGCCGTGAGGTGTAGCCAAAAATGAAAAGAAAAAAAGAACACCAAAAAAAATAACCACTCCTACACACACACAACTGCATGTACAAAGACCTTGTATTTCTGGCATGTCTATTTAGGCTTTAAAACAATCCTAAGAGGCAGGTACCATCACCTCATTCACAATAAGGGAAGGAGAGATTCAAGAGGCAAAGCGACCCACTCCAGGTCACATAGCTGGTAGGAGGCAGAGCTGGCATTCTGTCCATGGGAGTCTCCCCCATCCCAAGCCTGTCACGGTCCAAATCCGTGCTCCTCTGATATCATCTCAGACCTCAGACTTATTCTTGTTTTAATATTAATTAGCTCAGTTGTAAATATTTCAACTTCCATGCTGTGACAGCTTCTCACCGAAAAGCCTTATCGGACAGCTGATGTATCTTAACCCTCAAGCTTGGCAGGGGAGGGCTTTCCCCGTCACCAGGAGGCCAGTAGGTCATCCTGGTGGGCCTGAGACTTGCTGTTTTGCACAGCACACCCCGTCCCCAGGCTCCACGGGAGCAAGTAGGGAACGAGGCCACCCCTGGGCCCCACCCGCACCCCTAGGCCCCACTCTCACCATCTGGGAGATCCAAGGTCTCCAGGCAAGGCAGCTTCCGGGGCCGGCCAGGTCTCCTGCGCGGTCTCAGGGTACTGGGGGTGGGGCGCTGGGGCCGCAGCTGCCGGCCCCGGGGCTCATCATCTGCAGGGTTATAGTCGCTGTCTTCTGTGGGGAAAACAAGAGGAGGAGGGCCGAAGCCTTGACCTTTCAGCCCTGACCCCTTGCCAGCTTCCCTGGAAAGAGGCCCACTTCCCCATCCCTGCCTGCTCCTCCTTCCAAACCCACCAGTGATGCTGCTTCCAGGAAGCCCTCCTGATGTTCCCCTAGCTGACTGTCAGTACTCGTCTTTGAGGCCCTGCAGTCCTTTCTCTGGACCATTCTTAACACCTACCATTAGCTCATATGTACCTTAATGTAATTCAGGAAAAAAGTGCCCTTTCCTCAATACACTTTATAGTCATTGTCTAGAAAAAAAGTGTCTAGTCATTCAAGTCTACAAAGTATAACTATGCTACCGATTAAAGGAGCTGCTCACTGTGACTCTTGAGCATTCAAAATATACCTAGTCTAAACTGAGGCATAAACTGAGGCATAATTAAGTATAAAATACACATCAGATTTCCAAAAATTAGAATGAGAAAAAGTAAAAATAAATTTGCTAATAAAAAATGAATTTGCTAATAATTTTTTATAATGATTGCATACTGAAATTAGATTTTAGACATAATAGGTAAATAAAATATACGACTGATTTAAATTCATCTTTTTACTTTTAACACAGCTACTAAAAAAGTACACACGTGGCTTGCATTCTGCTTCTGCTGGACAAATGGGCCGTGACCCTTAGACACAGTGCTGTTTCTCAGTGCACAGAATGGGTAACTGCACATGAAGCTCCTGGTCCCAAAGCCCCAACTCCTCCTATCTTATGCTGGAGGCGCTCCTGGCTCCGCCTGTGCCAATTCCTCTTCCCTGGCCCTTCACGTGGGCCGGAGGGAGCCCAGCATAGGCAGATGTGGGAGGGCAGCAGGCCTGGGCGCCTACCCTCCAGGTCATCGATGGCTCCAGCATCCACGATGTCGTCATCGTCTTCCTCCTCTGGGCCCTCTTCCTCCTGGGGCTGGGCCAAGCTGCCCGACTTGCGCGGGCGCCCCTTCTTACCAGCTGCCGCTGCTGGGGGTGGAGGAGCAGGGTACAAGGAGCCTGTCAAGGCTGGCGCTAGGCTCCCCGGGCGGGGTGGGCAGGCCAGCCGCTGTCAACGCACCCGGGCGGAAGTGCCGCTCCCGCATGTGGCGCAGCAGCGCGGCCTTGGCGCTGCTCCGGCGCCGGCACACCTTGCACTCGAACTGCTGCACCACCACCACCTCCACCATGGCCTCCAGGCTCTGCAAGTCCGGCTCCTCGGCGCCAGGACCCTGGGGGCGCTGCGCCGGGGCGCTGGGCCCACTCTGCGCGGCCTCCGGCGGCTCCAGGCACGTGGACGTGGGGCCATCGGCCAGGGCCTCGACGGCTGCCAGGCTATGGGCCAGGGTGGAACTGGACATCGGTGACGCCATGGGGGCGCCTGGTGGGGGTGGTGAAGGAATCAGAGGGAAGCGGAGAGGGAGACTGGCCATGAGCTACCGCTGCCCCTCCCAGGCAAGCCCAGGGGTCCTGGAACCCACGCCCACCATAGTAACCACGGGGAAACCGAGAGGCCAGGGGCAGCGGATAACCTGCCAAGATCACACAGTGAGTCCGGCAGAGCTTGCCTGTCCTACCCCCACCCACGGCAGGGCTCCCTGGGCCTGGTGCTGGGCTCTTACCATCGTCTGGTCCCTGCAGGATCAGGTACCGTGCGGCCTCGGCCCCGCTGCCCTCCGCACTGGTCACGGCGATGCAGCCTAGGCAGACAGGAGGAGCGGATGCCCAGCTGATAAGGACAACTGTCATGACAACACTCACTCCGATTCACCCATGCGACTGTGAAATCGGCTGCCCCGTGACCCACCTCCCGTCCAAGGCAGGGCTGTCGGGAAATCTGGGATGTGACATGCTGGCCCTGCAGCCAGTCCACAGCTGCCCGCCTTTAACCGCTACACCTGGGAGGTCTCCCTCTTTTCCTCCCCAGTCTTCTCTAAGGTTAAGACCCAGCTGCTGCACCACTTTCTTAGAACTGGCTTTCAAGACCACCTCAGGGCCCTTCCAAGTGCTAGGACCCTTACACAGATCCCTGATAATAGAAAGTAGTGTGGCAAACCATGAGCACCAGCTCCAGAGTCAGACTGAGCTTATGGCTCAACACGTGCTGATGACAGCGGCTGTGTTGGTTTACATCCCCTGTGCCTCGGTTTCCTCATCTAGACTGTGAGAACAGGAACAGCATGTACTCTTTAGGGTTACCAAGAGTATCAATGACCTGCTGCTGCAGGCAGAGTGCTTAGAACAGACTCCAGTGCAAAGTCAGGTATTTTGTGCTGAATCGCTCAGTTGTGTCTGACTCTTTGCGACCCCATGGACTACAGCCCACCAGGCTCCTCTGTCCAGGGGATTCTCCAAGCAATACTGGAGTGGGTAGCCATGCCTTTCTTCAGCGGATCTTCCTGACCTAGGGATCAAACTCGGGTCTCCTGCACTGCAGGACTCTCTACCATCTGAGCCACCAGGAAAGCCCCAAAGTCAGGTAAATCCTCACGTCATTTAGTACTATGAGATGGGGTTACTGCTTCCCCGTTACAACCTCAGAGTGATAAAGTTATCTGCCTCAGTCTGCACAGCTGGCTCTGTAGGGAAACCCTGGAGGGGCAACTCTTGCCCACCAGGGCCTGACTCACTCCGGATGAGGTCGGGCCCAATGGTGGACTCGATGATCTTGTCAATGGCCGAGCCCAGGTCCGAGGAAGAAGCCGCACAGCCGGATAGCAGCATGTCGGGGTCCGGGGGTGCACTGGAGTGCAGCAGGGCTGGGGGGCGGCCCGCCACCCCTGCCACTGGCCCGCGGGGAACGGAAGATGAGTCAGGGAGGCAGCCATGGGGCAGGGGGCCTGTGCTGGAGCTGCTCTCAGACATCTCCTCCTGGGGGCCGGGAAACAGGCAGAGAGGGAGCTTAGGAGCCAGGGACGGGGCTCCCTAGGGGCCCAAGGATATGGAGAGTGGAGCCACCCAACGCCCTCATGCACACAGAAGACCAGTGGGAGAAGCCCTCTAGTCACGGAGCCTCCCCCAAAACAAGCCCTAGGGTCCCTGGGTCTGATCAGGTATAATGCCCCACATGTCCTGCCCGCACACAGCAGTCAGGTGAAGCTGGTTTCCCCATGCTGTCAATGAGCTGTTCCCTCTGCCCGAAACGCTTCATAGCATCACACCACGGCTAATTCCTACTCAGACACTCAGCTGGTACCTCTCCTGGGAAGCTGATCCTGACGCCCAAGGCCAAGTTAGGACCCCTCTATCCTCAGCATTTTATTTGCCTGTGTCCCCCCCATCACTTGATGGTTCACTCTGCAGTATTACGGCTCCCAAGTCAGATTCCATGAGGGCCAGAACCACTGCTCTCTCGTCTCTTGCTGTAACCCCAGGGTCGAGCACAAACCAGGCACATACCAAGTCCATCTCTGCTGAGCCAACGAAACCCCTGGAGCCCCAAAGTGGAGGCTGTTGTTGTGTACCTCTATGATGTGATGTCCTGAAAATGATCACTATTTGACAAATGACAATGGTGAGGGTATGGATATTTACTGAGTGTTTATCACGTGTTGAGCCCCACGCGATATATTCATATATATTTTTTCATATATTCATTTAACCCTCAAAAAGAAAAAAAACCTTTCTGAGGCAGACATTTATTATTCCCACTTTACACATAAGAAAACTGACAGCTAAAGCCTGGGGAGCTTATCTAAGACCACAGAACTAGGAGGTGGCAGAGCCATGAGACTATTTTATAAAGCGTTTCCAAGAAAATATCTGGTGGCAGCTCACAACGGAGCACCCTCAGGAGTAGGTATTTCTGCTCCATTTTACAGACAGAAGCCTGAGGCTCCAGGAGATCTCCCAGTGAATCAGCAGAAGAGCCAAGATGTGAACCAGGGCAACAGTGGAGAGCGCAGCCCACACACAGCCTAGATTTGAATCCTGACTCTGCCCGTTTGCTTCTCCGTAAGATGTGGAAAGAGTGGTATGTGCCTTACAAGGTATGAGATTTAAATGAGAAAACCCATTCTAGGGGCCTGGCATGGGGCCTGGGTCACAGTAAACCATAAACCAATTATTAGCTACAAGCAAGCCTGCTGGCTGCTACCCCGATTGCCAAGCACTGCTGCCTGCGGTCGCTGCCTCCACCCAAGTGCGGTCCATACCAGCGAGCTGCTGCCGCGGTCCGAGCTCTGCCCCACGCCGGAATCGTCGGCCTCCGCTGGCCCAGGGGCGGCCGCGGCGTCGCTGCTGTCGGCCGACACAGCTTCCGAGGTGCCCACACCCAACCCGCTCTCTGAGGGCTCCTCGGGCCGGCCAGGCCTAGGGGCCGCGTCGCTACTGCTCTCCACCTCGTTTTCCTCCATCGGTTCGGGGGCTGCCTGACAGGGGGGCCCAAGGTCCGGGGCCTTCACTCTGTGAGAGGAGGTGATCGGGTCTGGAACCGGTGGGCCTCATTCCCGGTCCCCGCGGCCCACTCAGCTGCGCCCATGTGCCCATTTCGCAGATGCAAATACTGAGTCGCCGACGGGGCGGGGCCTTCTAGGGTAAGGCGACGGGTTTCTACGGAAAAACGGGACCAGGAAGCCTTGCCTCCCAGGATCCGGCCCTTCCCTCATCCTTGGGAGGGTGGTCAGTGGCGGGGAATCTTGACCCCTTTCTCCTCCCCTCCCGGATTCCCGCAGAGTGGTTCCCTCTACGGGCCCCATGTGGCCTCAGTGGTTCAGCCCTCCGGCCCCCCGAGTCCCCCCGGGTGGAAGGTCGGTGGTACCGCCCGCAGGGCCCATGGGTCAGCGGCTTGCTCCCCCCTCCCCTGGCGCCCGTGCGGAGGGGGCTGACAGAGACGGTCCCGGGGCCTGGCGACTAGGGGCTGTCCCCGGCGCTGCCTGCGCTCCAGGCCCGACGCCATCTTGTGGCGGCGCCAGGTTTCCGCTCAGGCAAGTGCGAGAGCGACTAAAGGGCCTGGGACCCCGGGGCCCTGTTCGGACAGCCCCGCCGGCCCGGGACCTCGCCGCCGGGTCTCCCCGCAGTGTGACCCCACTACTTGGCAGGGTGCGGTGTGGCGACCTGACTCTCACCGAAGCTCACCTGACGCTTTCGTAGCGGTGTTCCTCTCCGACTCCGGCATCGACGAGGTCGCCATCCTCTTCCCCCCCGTGGCGGAGGGACCCATCGGCCGGCCGGAGGCCGGGACTACTTCCTACGCCGGTCAGGGGAAAGACAGGCTTCCAATGTGCTGGAAGGTAGCCCCGAGGCCTGACAATCATAATAGAGTCGTAAGAGAATCTGAGATTTTATATGTCGCTTAGTACGAGTGGAAGAATCCGCTATGGTTAGGGGCTACTTTATCTCAGGGCGGAGGAACACAGAGGAGTGGCTATGTGACGTCACGGCTGGTCGGCTGGTCCGCTGGTCCGCAGGCCGGGGCGCGGCTGAGTCTGGCCCCACTTCCGGAGGCGTGGCTCCTGGGGGGCCTGGCCACGCCCCTCCCGGAACAGCTCAGAAAAACGTGAAACTGAGTGGTTGGTGAGAGAGAAATAAATGTTATCTATCGGTCTTTTCGCCTGCCTTTTAAGCGGTTACTTTACGCTTTTCTTCGAACCTAATCAGATCCTTCCCGATTAGGTTTGACTTGTCTTGAGAAGAGGGAAGCATATAATCCTTGTTTTACAGATGGGGAAACTGAGGCCCTGAGATGGGAGGTGGCTGGTTCAACCTCAGGTCAAGTAGAGGGACTTGGGATGCAAGTCCCGATTGCTGGAGTTGGGGAAACGGAGAAGAGTCAGTGCCCACCCTTGCTGAGCTTTGTACACATATTTATTATATAATGGAGCTGGAAGTGAAGACATTCTCCATATTCTCCTCTGTTCAGTGTAGATGTTGTAGATGTACTTAAAGGTCTACCACCTTTCAGAAAGGTATGATCGCCCTTCTGATGCCCAAAATGCCACTTTTGGCAATACCCTCTGTTTAAGCCTTTTTAGCATTTTGCGAAGAAGCCTGGCGCCGGGGTTTCCCCCAAGTCTCTGTGTTGCATAAGTTGCTTTTGTCAATTGAAAATTACAAATTTGCCAGGGGGGTGGGGAGGGGGAGGAAATCAAAAAAAAAAAAAAAAAAGTGCGAAAAGTTTAAAAAGACAGAGTGCTTTGAGCTGTTATGATCTGTTATACCCGAGTATGAGGCATTTCCCTGGTTCTTTCCTAGGAGTAGGTTTTGTTAAGGGGAATAGAGCATGAGGTCTCTGGATTGGCTATGCCCCCTCATTCCCCCTCATCCCCATTCAGCAGGACCAGGCTCCCAGAGCAGCCCTGGAGAGCTGGGTAAACACGGGCATGACAGCAGGTTGGTTTTGTACCCACTAGGCAGTTTTCCAACCTGATTCCTCAGCCCTGCAGAGCTGCCTCCAACTCCCCACCCCGACCCCATCCCATGTGAGTAGGATGTATCTTGCTTCCAAACAAGTCACCTCCCTCAAGGATGTTGGAGGACTCAGGAGGATGCCATTCATTCTCATCCCCAGCTGGACTAAGTCTTCATCCTAACCTTGGCCTTTGCCACCAGGTCACAAGATTGCAGAATATTATGATAAAGAACGGGGAAGGCAATGGCACCCCACCCCAGTACTCTTGCCTGGAAAATCCAATGGACGGAGGAGCCTGGTGGGCTGCAGTCCATGGGGTCGCTAACAGTCGGACAGACTGAGCGACTTCACTTTCACTTTTCTCTTTCATGCATTGGAGAAGGAAATGGCAACCCACTCCAGTATTCTTGCCTGGAGAATCCCAGGGATGGGGGAGCCTGGTGGGCTGCCGTCTATGGGGTCACACAGAGTCGGACACGACTGAAGTGACTTAGCAGCAGCAGCAGCATGATAAAGAAAGAGCTTTGTCATGGAGCTCGAGACCAGAGAGGGAAAGCTCATGGCCCGAGGTCATGACTCTGTTTTGCCAAAAGTTTTACTGTCCTTTTAGGTTCAGAGTATTCATTAACAAAAGAAACTACTTGTCACATACAATAAGTAATATCAATACTTTATAAAAGACTATTTGACTTAATTTCAGTATCCAGTCATTAAAAGAAATAGAAGCAATAGAGCAACAGCTCCTTCATCACCAAATGGGGCCAACCAACATCCAGACTTATGCTGGCAAGTCCCTCATTAATAGCAATCTGGAGTCCCAGTTGGAAAAAGGTCTTGGGTGGTGCATCCACCCCCAGGAGAGACTTCAAACTGAAGTTTCGGGGGTTCCCCCTTATAATCCCAGGCTGCAAACTGATAGCATCATTTATTTGCGTAGAAAAATGCAACTCTGGTTTTATTTTAACCTTTTTTACAGTGCTGTTTGTTTCACCTTGTGAGTCATAGGATTTTTGTTAGACCCCAGGGTGATTGGCCAGACCTCCAGGGGCTCAATTGACAGACCCACTCCTTTTCTTATCTAAAGTCTCGCCTGACCTGCTGTGCTTGCAGGCAGACATGGAATCCGAGCAGGGTCCAGGCAGGTCAGAAGCAGGTCAGAGGCCTGCTCTCTAACTTCTGAAGCCTGAACAAGACTTCCTCCATTTTAATTTTCCTAACAGTCTCCTTGAAACAACATATTAGAATTCTTCCATTGCAAAAACAAAGAAGCCAGTCTGGTTTTCTGACTACCAATCGAGAATTCTTCTCACCAGAACATGCAGTGTGTAGTCACGGCCTCAGCTTTGATAGGACGATTTCTAGAAGCAGTGATGGGCTCTGGGTCAGGACATTCAAGAAGACCGTTGAGAAGAGTGCTGAGGAGAGGAGCCAAGAGGAAAAGGAGAGGAAAAGCACTTTCCTTGTGCATCTGACTCAAGCCAGGCATTGCACGTGTGCTTTGCTGCATCACAGTACCTTAAAGAAGCTGGGCTGTTCCAGTCTTCAGCTGTAGAGAGGAGGAAGCTGAAGCTCAGAGAGGGAAAGTGACTTGTCCGAGGTCATACAGCCTAGAGGATAGAACTGGCATATGGGTGCAGGTCTCTCTGATTCCAAAGCCGCAAGCAATTTAGGTACCATATGAGGTATGACAAAGCTATGACAAACCTAGACAGCGTATTTAAAAGCAGAGACGTTACTTTGCCAACAAAGGACCGTATAGTCAAAGTGATGGTTTTTCCAGTAGTCATGTATGGATGTGAGAGTTGGACCATAAAGAAGGCTGAGCACCCAAAAATTGATGCTTTTGAACTATGGTGTTGGAGAAGACTCTTTGAGAGTCCATTGGACTGCAAGGAGATCAAACCAGTCAATCCTAAAGGAAATCAACCCTGAATATTCATTGGAAGGACTGGATGCTGAAGCTGAAGCTCCAAAACTATGGTCACCTGTTGAGAAGAACTGACTCATTGGAAAAGACCCTGATGCTGGGAAAGATTGAAGGCAGGAGGAGAAGGGGATGACAAAAGATTTGAGATGGTTGGATGGCATCACTGACTCAATGAGCATGAGCTTGAGCAAGCTCCAGGAGATGGTGAAGGACAGGGAGGCCTGGCAGGCTGCAGTTCATGGAGTGTGAAAGAGTCGGACACGACTGAGCAACTGAACTGAACTGAACTGAACTGATGAAGTACGGCTTGAGAAACTCAGTGCCAGTGATTGTATTAAGCGCTTTACCTGTATTTATTTAATTGTCACAACTACTCTGTGAAGTAGTTGCCATCATTATTTCCATCTTAGATATGAGGAAACAGGCCCAGGACAATAAAGGAATAGAAGCAAGGGTGGAGCTGGGATTGAGAATCAGGCAATCTGGCTCTAAGCTCTGTACTTTTTTTGGGCAGCACTGCTTTTGGGGTCTAACGCAGGCACCCTGCATTGGAAGCATGCAGTCCTAACCACTGGACAACCAGGGAATTCCCTACCTGGTTCTTAGACGATCTTTGAACTCTCTTTTCTTGAGCCAGGCAGTGTAGTTACTATTTTCCTGTTTTAGGAAAAAACTGAAGCCCAGAGAGCAAATAACTTGCTCAGGATCAATCACACGGTACATTTCCTGGTCTAATGGAGAGAGCTGGGATTCTAGGCCAGACCTCCTGCAGCAAATAACAATCATATTAGCAAATGTTTACTGAGCACTTAGCAGATACCAAGTGCTTCATATGCATTTTAAACCTGTAATCATCACAACCAGAGATCCTCAGTACTCTCAGCTTTCCCAGGCTGCAGAGGAGGACACTGAGGCTTGGGAGCAGTCAAACGACTGGTCCAAGGTCATGCACTTGATGGTCGGTAGAGCTGGGGCTCAAAGCCTCGTCTCCTGACTCCCAGCCCAGTCCAGGGTTCCTGCCACTGCTGGGTGCCCCAGGCGGGCAGCATAGCTATGGGCAGGCGGTCAGCAGGGGAGTGCTCTGGGGCACCTCTCTGCCTTCTCTGTGTCATTGCTGTCTATGGGTTTAGTGAAACCTGTTCTTGAAAGATCTATTTATAGCTTAAAACCGTACCACCACTCAGGATAATAAGTCCCTTAAGTTGACTCCCCATGGTGTAGATTAAGAATTCATTTTTCTTGTCCTAAATCTTTCTCTGTCAGGATTAGAGGCGGGGGAGGAGGAAGTGGGAAAAGGCCCCAGGCCCAGAACACTTAGAAAACAGGCTCTAGTCCAAATAGTGTTTACCCGAGGCTGGCAATTCCTGAGACCCAGGCAGCAGGTGCGTTTATGCACACACCTCATCTGATCAGTACAGAGACATGAGGGGTAGGCAGTGCCTGGGTTTTCATGTCTTTTAATCTGCCTTGTTTCCTGTGAGCTTCCCAACATTTAGCACAGTTTTGTAGTTACAAGGAATCTACTAGATACTTGTGAAATGATCGAATGAACCTCCATTTTATGGACAAGGAGACAGAATATCAGGAGTCTGGCTAGGAAGACAAGACGGGAGCCCGACAATTTTAAAGAGGGAATCTGGGACTTCTTGGTGATCCAGTGGCTGGGACTCCACGCTCCCAAGGCAGGGAGGCTAGGTTCAATCCATGACTGGGGAACTAAACTAGATCCCGCATGCCGCAAGAGTTCACATATGACAACCAAAAAGAACCGCTAAGACCCGGTGCAGGCCTTCCCTGGTGGCTCAGTGGTAAAGAATCTGCCTGCCAATGCAGGAGACGTGGGTTCGATCTCTGATCTGGGAAGGTCCTACATACTTCAGAGCAACTAAACCCGTGAGCCACAGCTATTGAGCCTGTGCTCTACACCCCAGGGGCCGAATCTACCGAGCCCACAGAGCACGACTGCTGAAGCCTGCGTGCCCCAGAGCCCGTGTTCTGCAGCAGGAGGGGCCACCACGATGAGAAGCCCGCGCGCTGCAACTACAGAGGAGCCGTTGCTTGCTGCAGCTGGAGCAAAGCCCGCACAGCACCAGAGAGCCAGCACAGCCAGAAATAAGATTTTTAAAAAGAGACCTGGTGCAGTCAAATAAATACCTTTTTCAAAAAAAAAATTTTTTTTAAAGAGGGACTCTAATTTGGAGGATTAGAAACAAAATTTTTAGAAGGGCTGAAGGAGTGACTAAGGGAAATTGAAAACCTGAGATTAGCAACAGAGGAAGGCCATGCCCTCCCCGAGGGCCAGCATTATAAAGACAGGAGCTGGCACCACCTAGACCAGGAACCGAGGGCCACCCAGAGAAGAGCTGGGACCACAGGCCTTTCTAGCAGTTTCTGCAAACGTGGAGGAGAGACTCGGGCTACTAAAGTCATCCCCTCCCTTCCCTCGAGGCTGAGAGAGATGGGGTTAGAAACTCTAGCTTTTCCCTTAATCTTGTGGCTCAGACAGTAAAACGTCTGCCTGCAGTGCGAGAGACCCGGGTTCGATCGCTGGGGCAGGAAGATCCTCTAGAGAAGGAAATGGCAACCCACTCCAGTATTCTTGCCTGGAAAATCCCATGGACAGAAGAGCCTGGTAGGTTNTTTCCCTTAATCTTGTGGCTCAGACAGTAAAACGTCTGCCTGCAGTGCGAGAGACCCGGGTTCGATCGCTGGGGCAGGAAGATCCTCTAGAGAAGGAAATGGCAACCCACTCCAGTATTCTTGCCTGGAAAATCCCATGGACAGAAGAGCCTGGTAGGTTATGATCCATGGGGTCACAAAGAGTCGGACACGACTGCACTTTCACTTTCACTTTATTCTCTGATCTCTTGCCAAAGTTTCCCATTGGCTGAACGGAGCCAGAAGCTAATTAGCAAGGGAGACCAGGAAACATGGTTTGCCATATGAAGTGGAACAGGAGAAGGGCAGAGAATGAATTTGAGATAAACAGAAAAATTGGACTCAATAGTCCCATACCTAGGAGAAGGCCATGATGTATGTGTTGTCAGACAACCTCTCTCCCTCCCAACAACTCCAAATGATTCTCCTCCGTTCTTCATCTTTCCACTTCCAGCTTAAGTATCACCACCTCCAGGAAGCCTTCCAGGACTCCTCTGCAGTTACTATCATCCTAGTGTCAGTTCCCCTAGCACACTCCAAGTGTCACTGTCATAACATATACTGCAGTGCAAAGTGGTCAGTTACCCACTGGCCTCCTCAATAGATTGAGCCTCTCAAGGCCGACGAATCTGATTTCTTTCTCTATTGGGAAGAAAATGGTTATCAAATGAGTCAGCTCTCTGCAGGGGTGAAGTGGGATCTGGAGTCAGGCCAAACCTAGCTCCAAATATCCTAGAACCTACATTTATATGTTCTGTGACCTTGGACAGCATTCATTCCCTCTGAGTCTCAGTTTCCTCATCTGTAAAATGGGAACAACATTAGAAACTTGGAGGAAGGAGTAAGAGGTAGACGCTATGGCAGCCCAGTGAAGCTCAGGCTCTGGGATCTGACTGTCTACAGTCAGCCCCCGTCTCCTCTTTTTTTTTAATTTTGCATTCATTCCCTCTGAGTCTCAGTTTCCTCATCTGTAAAATGGGAACAACATTAGAAACTTGGAGGAAGGAGTAAGAGGTAGACGCTATGGCAGCCCAGTGAAGCTCAGGCTCTGGGATCTGACTGTCTACAGTCAGCCCCCGTCTCCTCTTTTTTTTTAATTTATTTATTTTTAATTGGGGGATAATTGCTTTACAATATTGTGTTGGTTTCTGCCATACATCAACATGAATCAGCCATAGGTATACATATGTCCTCTCCCTCTTGAACCCCCCTCCCACTTCCCAGCCCATCCCAGCCCTCTAGGTTGTCACAGAGCACTGGGTTGGGCTCCCTGTATCATACAGCCAATCCCACCAGGTATCTATTTCACATATGGCAATGTATATCCCCTACTCCTCTTATGTTACTTAACTTTCCACATCTCTATTCCCTCATGTTTAAGTTAGAGATGATATTCATACTTCAGGTGGAATCTTTGAGGATTACATGAAGCCGTGAATGCGAAAGAGTGCGAGTGCTCAGGAAGTGGGTGTAGTGCATCAGGTTGGCCCATAGCCCAGGGGCTGAACACTGACTAGGTAAGTTCTCAGTGATATACTTCAAACTGGGCTCTTGTCTTGTGAACCACTGCTCCCCCATTCCCAAGAACAGTTTCTGGGAACCTTCCCTGGCAGTCCAGTGGTTAAGACTGTCTTAAAAAAAAAAAAAAAAAAGACTCTGTCTTGTAATGCAGGGTACACAGGTTCAATCCCTGGTCAGGGAGCTAAGATCCCACCTGCTGTGGGGCAAGCCCTTGCACCACAATGAAAGATCTTGCATGAGGCAATGAAGATCCCATGTTCCTCAACTAAGACCCAATACAACCAAAGAAATCAATAGAGTTTTTTTTTTTTTTTAAGAACAGTTCCTGGCACATGTGTGTGTTAAGTTGCTTCAGTTATGTCTAACTCTGCGACTAGAGACTCCTCTGTCCATGGGATTCTCCAGGCAAGAATACTGGAGTGGGCTGCCAGTATTTTCCAGGGGATCTTCCCGACCCAGGGATTGAACCCCGAAGCCGAGTCTCTTGTGACTCCCGCACTGACAGCGGGTTCCTCACCACTAGCACACCACGTAGCATGTGCTCAATCCATCTCTGATGGACCACTAAACAGTGGCTGAGTTACATATGGTGATGTTATTCTGCCTGTGAGCTAGCACCCCAGGAAACACAAAGGATGTGGCTTCTACACCAGCCCAACCCTGGCTCAGAGACATCTTGGAAGAGGAGGTGGGGACTTCTGGGACTGTGAGGTGGGGACATAAACAGCAGGGGACAAAGGTCTGGAGCAAAGGAATCTAATATTTCTTGAGCACCTACTGCGTACCAGATGCTGTACACACATTATTGCATTTCATCCTCACAGGAGTCTGCAAAGCACTGATCGTTACCCCATTTTAGAGGTGATGAAATAGGAATGCAGGGAGGTGATGAAACTTACCCAAGGTCATGCAGAAAGGAAGGGGCACAGCTGGATTAGAACCCTGGACTATCTGGCTCCAAACTCCTGTTCCTTCTACAGTACCAGCTGCTTCCCAGAGGGCAAGGCGATGGAGTCTGACCTCCTAGCCCTACAGAAAGCCCCAGGAGCCAACACTGAGGCCAGGCTCAGGCTGAGTGACAGCTAAAGAGCACAACTTTGACAGCTGTGCTGAGGCTGGCCTGGAAGCGAGTGGTGCTAAACTCGGGTGCCTGGGAAGAAGAGCTGTGATTATAAAGACAAGAGCTGTTCAGGGGCTGCAGCAGGGAGCCGCAGAGGTGCTGGGCCCCTAAATAGAATAACCTTGAGTCCCAGCCCCCAACAGAAAAAGCTCCCTACTAACTGACTCTGTGACCTTGAGCGGGGCACTCGGCTGTCTTAGTTCAGCATCCTCATTTGGCACACAGGGTCACCACAGCTGCTGGGGTGCCATGGAACCACATAAGACAATGCAAAGAGACAGAAACGGGGAAGTCCAGGCCAGCTGTGTGATGTGCGGCAAGTCGCTTCACTCCCTGAGCCTCAGTGTCCCCCGCTGCATAATGGGCATAGTACATGCCTCCCCAGATTGCCATGCATGCATGCTAAGTCACTTCAGTCATGTCCGACTCTTTGCAACCCCTTAGGACTGTAACCCTTCAGGCTCCTTTGTCCATGGGACTCCCCAGGAAAGAATACTGGAGTGGGGTTGCCATGTCCTCCTCCAGGAGAATCTTCCCAACCCAGGGATCGAACCTACACCTCTTATGTCTCCTGCATCGTAGGTGGGTCCTTTACCACTAGCACCACCTGGGAGGCTTTCCCCGCCCCCGGTTGGCATGAGGATGTAGCAGTAAGGTACTGTGCTGTAGACTACAGCTGCCTGTGTTCAAATAACACTCCACCAACAGCAAGCTGTGAGCCTTCAGGCAAGTTGCCTGATTTCTCCATGCCTCAGTTTCCTCCTCTGTAAAGTGGAGGTGAATATAAGTGCACTCACCACATGAAGTTGTGACGATTAAAGGATATAATCAATGGAAAGAACACAGAGCAGCTGCTGATACAAGTAAGCTCTGTGTCTCCGTGAGAAACCATCAGGCTTGGGTCTGGCATCTAATAGTAAGGAGTCCTTGCTGCATGTCAGGCACCACTTTAATCCTCAAAGCAATCCTATAAGGTAGGTGACATTCCTGTCCCATTTTATTCGTAAGGAATCTCAGAGCTTTTCAGAGGTCCAATGACTTGACAGAGGTCACACAGAGATCAGAGGATAAACCAGGATTTGAGCCCCACAGATTCTCAAAGGTATTGCTTTATCGCTAATAAAGCCTCCACGAAAGGGAGCTATTAGAATGTCTGTTTTATGTGTGAACGTTTTTGGAAAGCAAAGAGATGGCTGTTATTTGTGTCCCAGCGGCGCTAGAGGTTGCGGGGAAAGGCTGGGGAAGGGGCGAGGGGCGTGGAGGGATGGGGAACAGATTGTCTCAGCTTTCGTTTGTTTCCAGCAGGGGGCGTCCGCTGCCTCCCTCACGGCTCCCAGACCAAAACCAGGCCTTTGGGCTGGTGGCCTGTGCAGCAGCCGGTCCAGGCCGACCTTGGGGACCACAAGAAAGGGCAGCAGCAAGCTTCTGAAAGATGCTTTAGCCCGTGAAGCAGCTCTCCTCCGTCAGAATCTTCTCCGTTAAGGGCCAGGGGGTCTGAAACTTTTAAAACTTCAAAGAAATACTGTGTGAGAATGAAAATCAATAAACTGGAGCTCTAGATATTAACACAGATAACGCTCAAAAACGTAATGTTGAGTGGCAAAGCAAGTTGCCAAAGGCACAGAGTTTCGTGAGGGACATGGGAGAGTCCAAGGCAAGAATAGTAACCCCCACCTCACCTCCTCTTTCGTGTGTGGGCACGCCGGCTCCAGGTCAGCTCCATTTACTCCCTACCCCATCCCTCACCAACAGCGGGTTCTTGATCACACCTGCCTGGGGGTACCCGCCTAGGTAGATGGCCCATCCTCAGAAGGATGGACCTCGGAAAGAGTCCCGCAAGGGCGCTGGAGGCAGGCTCATTGCTGTGGGGCTGGAAGTTCTGGGGTCCCCAGTACCCTGAGTGAGACCTCGAAGAGGCTCATAGGCCCCAGGTGTGCAAATTCCCTTGACCTCCTTATCCCATGGAAAGAAGCACAGACAGAGAAGGGTCAGAAGGAGACCCCCCCCTCTAAAGCCTGGGGACCAAGACTGAACTTGCTGGGTCTAAGAGCCTTACTACACAAATTAACACTATTTTTATATAAAGGCAAAGCGTGCAAGACAAGATGTTGCTTATCGGTAGATGTGGAAGTTATAAAAGATGTTTTTAATGGAATAAAAACATGTGTGTCTGACAGCATCACATTTAGAATGGTGCTATCTCTAAGGGAGGGAGGAGGGGAGTGGATCACAGAAAGGTACACGGAGGTCTTCAAATTGCATCTGTCATGTTAAATTACTTAATCTAGATGGGGGGCACCTGAGTTTGTTTCATGATTTTCTATAATCTGCCTATGCCTCAACGATTTCACAATTTAAAAACCTTCAAAAAGTAATATATACAATAATTAATCTATGTTCATTTTTTAAAAAATTTGAGAAGTACAGAAAGATAGGAAGTTTAGGTAGAACTCTCTCTCCATGTCAACCCGTCTCAGTGTGACTACCTAGAGGTAACTGCTCTCTTCGGGTCCTTTTGTACTATCCAGAAATGTTTTAAGAATCTGCCAGGGACTTCCCTGGTGGTCCAGTGGTTAAGACTCCAAACTTCCACTGCGGGGGGCATGGGTTCGATGCTTGGTCAGGGAACTAAGCTCCTGCATGGTGCAGAAATAAAAAAAATTAAGAGAAAAAGGCTCTACACACACTGTATATATAATACTCATTGTAGACACTGTTCCCCCACCCCAACACACACAACAATTCTTGTCTTGGCTAGTTTTCCATAAGCACATCTAGGCATATCTCATTCTTTTCTAATGACTGGGTAGGATTCCACTTTATCAAAATACCATATATAATGGGCGCTTCTGTTCCTTGTTTGCTATTATAAACAGTTTGGCAATAAACAACTTTGACCTATATTTGCTTGAGTTGCAAAATACAATGTATACATGTGTAAAGTACAATGAATACATGTGTAAGTACACTTGTAAGAAAAAAATCTTAGCAGTAAAATTGCTGAGTCAAAAGGTATGTGCGTTTAAATTATTTCCAAATTACATTCTCAAAAGTTCCCATTCTATTTACATTCTTAGCATTCATATAGGAGAAGGAAATGGCAACCTACTCCAGTATTCTTGCCTAGAGAATCCCGTGGACAGAGGAGCCTGGTGGGCTGCCATCTGTGGGGTCGCACAGAGTCGGACATGACTGAAGCGACTTCACAGCAGCAGCAGCAGCAGCATTGATATAAGATGTTGTCTGTGGCTCCATGCCCCTATTGATTTGTAGGTACTCTTTGTATATGAATTATTTGTCTCCCCTTTGTGTTGCAAATTTTTCCCATTCAAGGATTTGTTTTTTTTTTTTAGTTGACTTTAAAAATTATATTCTTATTTATCTTTATGGAAGTAAAATTCACATAAATGAATCATTTAAAAATTTACAATTCAGTAGCATTTCATACATTCATAACATTGTGCAACCACCACAACTATCTAGTTTCAAAACATTTTTTTATCACCTCAAAAGAAAACCTCGTATTCATTGAGCAGTCTAGCTCCATTCTCCCCGTCCATTAGGACCATTTTGAGTTTTGGCTATTTATTTTTCTGTATTAAAATCCATTAATTTGTGTGTGTGTGTGTGTGAGACCATACCATATGGCTTGCAGGACCTTAGTTCCCCAAACAGGGATCAAATCCTTGCCCCCTGTAGTGGAAGGGCAGAGTCCTAACCACTGGACCACCAGGGAGTTCCCCAAATTTATTAGTTTTTTCTGTAATAGCTTTTTGATTTTCTCTCATGCATAGAAACAAATGCTTTCCCCACTAGAAGGTTATTAAACAGCAAATAATTTAAAAATTACTGTGAATGGTTAGTGAAATCTGAGGACCTGGAAACCACTGCTTTGAACCACCCTCTTTAGTGTGCGTTCCCTGAGAGCAGGGGTCTCCCCTGGTCCCCATCTCTAGCACCAAGCACAAAGTTAGAGAATAAGTATTCAGCAGTATTCAGCAAATGTTTGTTAAAGGCAATTCCTAACTCAAGATTATAAAAAGAAAATGTCTCACATTCTCTTGTAGTCCTTTTAGAGTGTTTTTTTCTTAATTAAAATTTTTATCCATCTGGAATTTATTTTGGTAATTGGAAGGAGGTAGAGATACAGCTTTATTTTTTTTCCAAATGGCTAGCCAGTTGAACCAACACCATACTGAATAATCTGTCTTCCTCCACTAATTTGAAATGCCACCTTTAGCAGATACTACATTCCCACATGTTGTCAGCTCTATTTCTGGCCTCCCTCTCCCGTCCCGGTGACCTCTCTGTCTGGGATGCTCTTTCAAACCTCCCTAGGTGATTCGGGTACAACCCATCTGCAGTTGGGGCTTATCTACCATGAGACATGTTTTCAGATTCTTGATATGGGATGTAAAATGAAGGGTCATTAAGTTAAATGTTATTTGATGGGCCCATCTTCTATTCTGAGATTGTCTTTATGAAACTGTTTCTTTAACATTTTTCAAACAAATGAATGCCAAGGGAATTCCCTGGCAGTCCAGTGGTTTGGCCTCTGCACTTACACTGCAGGGGCACAGAAGAGAGTCATCCTGGTTTCTTTATTTTTAAGTGCCTTTTAAAGGAGTTTAATGTACATAAAGAAGCACACACAAATCTTAAGTGTGCAGCTTGATGAATTCTCTGTAAGTCAAACACACCTCTGTGTGTGTCTTAGGGCTGCTGTAACAAACGACCACAAACCTAGTGGCTTAAAACAACAGAAATTCATTTCCTCAGTTCTGGAGTCTGGAAGTCTGAGATCAAGGTGTTCCCAGGTGGGCTTAGCTCTGAGGGCTCCAGGGGAGAATCCTTCCTTTTGCCTCTTCCAGCTTCTGGTGGTTCCGAGAGTTATCAGCTGTGGCAGCATTGCTCTGATCCCTCTGCCTCTAGCCTTCTTACCTGGGTCTCTGGTTCCCAAATTTCCCTCTGCTTTTCTCTCAAAAGGACAGCAGTCATTGGATTTAGCGCCCACTCCGATCCAGAATGATCTCATTTCTAACTCCCTCACTTAGTTAACCTGGAAAGACCTTTCCAAATAAGGTTGCATTTACAGATGCCAGAATACTGGAGTGGGTAATCTATCCCTTCTCCAGGGGATCTTCCCAACCCAGGAATCAAACTGGGGTCTCCTGCATTGCAGGAGGATTCTTTACCGTCTGGGCTATCAGGGAAACCCCACAGGTGCCGGGAGGATGTATCTCTTTGGCAGGGGGTGGGGGTGCTGGAGGGGGATGAGGAACAAGGCAACCCACTCTACCATCATGTAACCAACATCCCATATCAAGAACCAGAACATCAGCACAGCCCCCCAACACCCATCATCTCTGCCTGGCAGGGGGTAAACCGCCATCATGACTTATTTTCCCCTCAACTTTTTGTTTTGAAAAATTATCAGACTTTCAGAAAAGTTACAGGAATAGTACATCAAACAATCCTCTAAGCTCAGCTAGATTCACACATTCAACTGTTAACACATCAACACACTTGCTTTCCCTTTGTCTCTCTCTCGCTTGCTCTCTCTCTATATATATATACATATTTATATAATAACATTTTTTCTGAGCCACAAGGAAGTTAGTTGCAGATGTCATCATAGTTTATCCTTAAATCCTCCACTCCCTAATCTCCAAAAAACAAGGGCAGTCTCCTACCCAAAATGAAGTGAAGTGTTAATTGCTCAGTCATATCCGACTCTTTGGGACCCCATGGACTGCAGCCCACCAAGCTCCTCTGTCCATGGAATTCTCCAGGCAAGAATACTGGAGTGGGTTGCCATCTCATTCTCCAGAGGTTCTTCCTTACCCAGGGATCAAACCTGTCTCCTGCATTGCAGGCAGATTCTTTACCGTCTAAGACACCAGGGAAGCCCAGTCTCCTACATACAACTATCCAATAAGTAATCTATTTTCAAATTTTTCCAGTTGTCCTACACATATCCCTTAATGTGGATTTTTAAATTTATTTTATTTTTTCTTTTGCTTATTTGGCTGCACTGAGTCTTCCATCTTCATCGCAGTACACAAGATCTTCGGTTGTGGCCTGCAAACTCTTAGTCACAGCATGCAGGATCTAGTTCCTCCAGCCAGGATCAAATCTGGGCCCCCTGCATTGGGAGCACAGAGCCCCAACCACTAGACCACCAGGGAAGTCCATTTAATGTGGGCTTTTTTAAAACTGAGAATCCAATCGAGAATTTCACATCACTCTTAGCGTTCATGTTCTGTTTTTAAAATCATTGCTATTGCTTTTGTAATTTTCTGGCAAGACGGAGAGTTGGCAATCTTATGTCAATTCCCAAACACTTTAGGAAAAGTACTGGTCCTGGGAGTCCCTGCTCTTGGCCAGCAGCACAGTCCAAAGGACATTTGTGGTGATGATCTATGGTTTGAGCTGTTCAGTATGATTGCAAACAGCCACATGTGGCTTTTGAGCATTAGAAATGTGGCTAATGAAACCAGGGAATGGATTTTCAAATTTGATTTAATTTTAATTAAAACAGCCACACGAGGCCTACGGCCATCAGTTCGGATGGCTTGGGTCTAAACCAACTAGAGCACAAAGCTCAGACAGTGTGGGTCTGAGTTCTCTTGTTCACCCCCACGGAGGTGCTGAATGATGGGAGGAGGGGAGAGGGAGGGGCCCTGAGGTCTAAGGTGGCTTTCCCATCTTGCTGGCCCAGCATCCTCATGTCATTCCTTCCTCAGTGCTCCATGCATATTTATTGGGGACCTACTATGTGCTAGGCCTGAGAATAAGGCTTGAACAGTCTCTGATGTGGTTTTGTCAGAAAGTGAAAGTGTTAGTCACTCAGTTGCGTCCAACTCTTTGTGACCCGGGACTGTAACCCACCAGGCTCCTTTGTCCCTGGAATTCTCCAGGCAAGAATACTGGAGTGGGTTGCCATTTCCTTCTGCAGGGGATCTTCCCAACCCAGGGATTGAACCTGGGTCTCTCGCATGGCAGGCAGACTCTTTACCAGTTGAACCATCAGGGAAGAATTGGTTTTGTCAGAACGGATGATACAAGTCTGGGGACATGTTTGTCTCACACACCCACTTGCCTCTTCCTGAGGTCAGGGGCCTGGCTTGGCTCAGTTACTAGTTAGTTTTTGGAATGAATGGATGAATGGGATGAATGAAAGTGGGGGGTAGAGTTTGGGGTGGTAGAGGCTTCCAGATTTCATCTGAGAGACCAGAACAGGATGGACAGGAGAGATAATGCTGTTTATTGAGAAAGGGCTGGCTCAGCTCAGGAGACCATACTTCCTGTCCAGGTGCTGGCCCTGACTTGCTCTGTATTCTTGGCAAATCTCTTCCCTCCTCCAGGCCTCAGTTTTCTCAGCAGTAAAAAAGAGGTGGTTGGGCTAAAAGGAGAGTTCAGGACTCCTCTCGGGGTCAAGGTCAGGGCCAGCAGAGATGGGGAACTGCCCAGCACTTCCTCTCAACCTTTGGTTAGGCTGCGGTGCCCTTGAAATCAGTTCCTTGAAAGGGTTCGGGGGCTTTAAAAGTTGGGGAACCCCTGAGCCAGAAAAGGCTCCCAGAGTTTGTAAGGTCAGACTCAGGACAGCTTGAGCGGGGTTTTGGGGAAACTGTTCTGGCTCTCTGCTCTGGGGCTGCACCTGCCGGAAGGTGTGCTTGCCAGGACCTTTCCTCTGAGATGACGGTACAGTCTCTGCAAAGCATGAGGGTGCGGTTTGGGAAGTGAGCCTTGGATCTGGGGGTAAAAGGGGAGGGGTGTGTACATCTCACCCACATAGGGACTGAAGAACTGGAGCCTCAGGGTTTGTGCAACTTGCCTCGCCCACCCATGGTGACTCAGGCTGAAACTGGATGCCGTGTAAGGCACACACACTGTCTAAGCCTCCTTGGACAGTATCTAGAGAGTTCTTATTGCCTTCCACTAACACTGCCACTCTGACAGGTGGGCCCAAACTGGAGGCTGTCAAAGCTGCAAAACTCTGCTCCATTTTCACATGGCAAACTCCTATTCACTCCTCAAAACCCTGCTTGGGTATTGTTCCCTCTGAAGACTTCCCTGACCTCTGTCCTCTCCCAAACAGTTAATCAACACCGTTTTCCAGTGTGCACACTCCGGACCCAGACTGCCTGGGTTTGAATCCCTACTCTGCCACCTAATAGCTGTGATATCTTAGAAAAGTTACTTAAGTTTTCTGTGTCTCTATTTCTTCCTCTGTGAAACGGGAAAAATAATAGTACTCACCATATTGTATAGTCATAGGATTAAATGAATTCATTCATAGAAATATTTAGGACAGTGCCTGAACTCAATAAAAAGCCAACCACTATTACTATCTTTTTTTTAATGTTTAAGAAATACCTGTGAATATAGTGAACACAGCAGATAAGGGTCCTGCCCTCATAATGATCTCAGCCTGTGGGGGAGAGGTAGATGAATAAACAGGAAATTCAGTCTGAATTATGAAAAATGCCACAATAAGGGAAGTGGTGAGTTGAGAGGAATCATGGGAGCACGGAAGAGCCCCCCTTCCCGGGTCTGGGTGGTCAGCAGCATTTTTTTTCTGGAAGAAATGACATCTCAGCTGAAATCTAAAGGATGAGTAAGAGTTGGCCAGCACAGGGGGAGGGTAGAGAGAGGAGACGTGGGACGGGTTTGAGGTGGGGGGCGGGTGGAAGGTGCGAACGCCCAGAAGCCACAGGATGAGTCTGGAGGGCTAGAGCAACACAGCGGTGGGCGGGTGCCCTGGACGCGTACCCTGGTTATTGAATTATTGAACGCAGGTCTTTGTGGCCTGTCTCCGTCCTTGTTCGTGAGCTCCTTCAGAACAAAGCTCATGTCCTCTTTCATTCCATCTTCCCAACTCCCAGCACCCAGCCTGGCACTCAGCAGGGCCTCCATAAATGTTTGCCAAATGGAAATGAGAGATGAGAACCTTGCCTTTCCCATCAGGGAGCCATCTCCGGCAACTTTTTCCTTTGTTTATACTTGTGAGTTAGGCATTCTTAATAGTCTTGCAGCGTCAAATTCATTTGTGTGTTCAGAATTGTCATCTGCTGTGCACCCCAGACTCCTGTGAGTAGGATGGTTCTGTCAGGACAAAGTCAAGTTTCTGACCCAACAAGGTGACCACAGCCCCCACTCCTATGAGGCCCTCTCCCTACACCTTCGGTGTCTGTCAGCTATCAAGCTTCAGTGTGAATACAGGTGGCCTGGGGTCCATGCAGGTGATGCAGATTCTGACTCAGCAGGTCTGGGGCTCAGCCTGAGAGTCTGCATTTCTGACAAGCTCCGAGGTGATGCAGATGCTGTAGGTCCACGAATTATACTTTGAATAGCATGATGCTAGACAACAGCTGGGGCTTCCAAGGCAGCTCAGTGGTAAAGAATTCGCCTGCCTAGCAGAAGAGGTGGGTTCGATCCCTGGATCGGGAAGATCTCTTGAAGAAAGAAATGGCAACCCACTCTAGTATTCTTGCCTGGGAAATCCCACGGACAGAGGAGTCTGCGGGCCACTGTCCACACAGTCACGGAGTTGGACGTGACTTAGAGACTAAATGACAAGACGACAACTGCTGTGTTTTCCTGGCCTTGATGACTGTAAGAGCAGACTGCAGCCAGGTTCTGAAGGGGACTAGCTGCAGCCAGATTCTGAAGGGGACTAGCTGCCAGGCTAAGAAGTTCAGTCTTTATTCCTGAGACCCTAGGGAGCTATGGAAGCTTTCTGATCGAGGTCAGGGAGAGCTGATCCACCAGAAGAATCTGGAGTGTCAGCGCTGGTACAAGAGAGGCTGAGCTACTGTACCACCAGGTGGGGCGTGGCAGGGCTGCAGCTGGAGCAGCCGCAGCGAGCAGGCTGTCACCAGCTGAACTGTGCACCCTACCCCCATTCACATCTTCAGGTTTAAACCCACAGCACCTCAATTGTGACTGTGTTTGGAGAGAGGGTCTTTAAAGAGGTGATTAAGTTAAAACGAGGGCATTAGGGCAAATACGAATCCAACATAACCGGTGCCCTTGTAAGAAGAACACGGATGCACAGAGGGAAGACTCTATGACGACCCAGGGAAAAGACGGCCATCTACAAGCCAGAGGCCTCAGAAAAAAACCACCCTGTCGACACCTTGATCTTGAACTTCCAGCCTCCGGGACTGTGAGAAAATAAATCTCTGTTGTTGAAGCCCCCCAGTCTGTGATACTTTGTTTTGGCAGCCCTCGCAGACGGATACAGAGGGAATGGATTTAAGAGGATTACACAGGTTGTCATGTTTGGATGGCGTGGGCATGGGAGAGCACCCTAGGATTACATGCAGATGGTTTAGAAATTGGGAGGCTCAGGGAGGAGAGAGTGCTGTGCACAGAAGCCGGAAGGGGAGCCCACAGGGAGGAGCAGAGCTGCAGGGAAGTGGATTTGGACCACGTTGTGCTAGAAGTGGCTCCTGGAAATGAGGTGGGTGGTGCTTGCAGTCGAAGACGCTCAGCAGGTTGAAGCGAAGGAAGACAACGGTCCTTGTGTCAACTGGGGCCCTTGGTTGTGAGCAATCAAAACTGGTTCAGGCTAACGTAAGCAAAAACGAAAGGCATCGAAAAGGTTTCTGGAGCCTCCCAGCAGTAATGGGAGGCCAGACTAAGAAAGTGAGCTGGAGGTAAGGGGAGCTGGTCCGCCGTGGGCAGGGATAGCCATGAACTCTCAGGGCCGCTGGGCCTGCAATGGCACTTGAACTCAGCAGATTCCTTCTCAGCCTCAGATGGGGCCTAAGAAAGACTGCCCATTACTGGGTAATCAAATAAAGACATGACTCTCATCACGTAATGAGCTCATTGTCGCTGTTTAGTCGCTAAGTCATCTCTGACTCTTTGAGACCCCATGGACTGTAGCCCACCAGGCTCTTCTGTCCATGGGATTCTCCAGGCAAGAACACTGGAGTGAGTAGCCATTCCCTTCTCCAGGGGATCTTCCCAACCTAATGATCCAACTCGCTTCTCCTGCATTGGAAGGCAGATTCTTTTTTTCTAATCCCTAAGTCTCCTGTGTCCATAGAGGAATGCTAGAGAAGGATACTGGATTAGGTTTGCTGGAAGGCAGAGTCTTTACTACTGAGCCACCAGGGAAGCCCCCAATGAGCTTACTACTCCCATTCATGTGGAAACTGTGCTCAGGGAGCGAAAGGTCATTTACACCCAATTCAAGTCCAGGGCTGTCAGATTCCAGCCCCTTCCACTGCACCAGTTGTCACATGGCTGGCTTTTCATGGAGCGTGTGGTTGGAGCTGGAAGGGCTTGGTGGTGGTCTCCAAGCCAGGTCCCTTCTGAAGCCAGGAAGGAGTCTCACCAAGCCTCTGAAAAGCGGAGCTCTCTCGCCCTATCTACTGGGCTCCCCGTCTTTTCCCGCTGGAGATATGCTGCATCGCCTCTCCTCAGGGGCTAGGCTGTGGTTCCAGAGCTCAGGAGGCTTCCGACGCTTGCTCTCCGCCGGCCTTCCCCCTGCATCCACGCCGAGCCGGGGCCACCCCAGCGCCCGGGCTTCAGGCATAACCAAGTCCCAGCGCTGCGTGAGGCTCGAACACATCTCAGCGGGCTTTGTGAATACATTAGTTTTATTTTACCCTAACATGCCACGGGAGGGTGGGGCAGGGGGAAGGGGGTGCAGCACTGGAGTTAGATATGCAAATATATGCAGATCGCATCTAAATGAGGGTGTTTCTAAAGCCCAGGATTAATGGGATTGGAAGGCACTCAGCCGGCCAAGGGCACTGCAGCGGAGCAGCCAGAAACCAGCTCTCCCGGGAGGGCGTCTCGGGCTCCGATTCAGAGCGTGTGCTTTGAAGCAACGTCTCCGCAGCACAGGGGAAGGAAGAGCTGCGGAAATCGGTTCTGGATACTTCCTGGCAAAATGTTCTCCATTGCTTCAACGATGTTGGGGGCTGTCTCTTATACACATCTGCGTCTCTTGTATTGGCAGGTGATTCTTTACCATTAAGCCACCTGGCAAGCCCAAGGTGGCTGTAGTAAACATTAACTTACATAGCTAGTAAGATTCTGGTAAAGAACACAAGCCTAAACACAAAGACACACATAGGTCAGGCATAATAACTTCTAAAAGTCCAGAGGGCTTAAATTGCAACTTTCTCCTTGAGTGAAGACATGCTTGTGTCACTTGTTTAGAAACCTGGGGAGCTTGCTAACATCCAATTCCGGGCCCCACTGATTACTGAATCAGAGTCTCTTGAGAATCTGTTTTTTGTTTTTGTTTTTGTTTTTAATTCCTCAGCCTTGGGAAATACTGATGCAAATTACAGGCTCTTAATCTGGAGTCTCTTACAGGTTTCAGGGGCTCTGTAGGGGTTGCTCTAATTCCTAGCTGCATATGAGAATCGTGGGGGGCTTAAAAAAAAAATCCCAGTGCCCAGGCCGCACCCCAGACCAATTAAATCAGACTCTCTGGAGGTAAAACCCAAGCATCTCTGTTCAAAAGAAAATCCCAAGAGACTCCAATGTGCAGCCAAATTTAAGAAACACTGATGAGTGGATATTCTCAGGAGACATTAGTTATACCTGTGTTCTCTTCCGGGCTAAATTTAGCTCCAGGTCCTCTGCCCTGGTGGTAAAGAAGGAGCCTCTCCTTCTAGGAAGGGAATTGTAGTTAGGGCTGAGGTTCAGCAGGTAAGCACCTGTTGTTAAAATATTGAAATATTTCCCTACCCGCTGGTAACAGATGTTACATGGAATCCTTTAAGTGCCCCCAGAGCCCCTAGCCCTCTCCTCCAGACCCCAAGGTCTACAGATCCAGGAATGAAAAGGTTTAGAATGGTCACACACGCATACCCACTCTCTGTAGGGCCTCCTGGAGTTCCTCGGCTGGAGTCACTGCTGACTGGTGTGGGGTGGTAGTGGTGGTGGTTGTTAAACATTTGAACGTTGATCCTAGTGATCATACTGGGGTGAGATTATCAGTTTTGCAGTCATAAAGGGCTAGATCTAATTTGGGTGTGACCTTGGGCAAGCAGCTTCATTTCTCTGAGCCTCAGTTTCCTCATCTGCAAATAGGGTCAAAAGCTCTCCCTCTCACCCTTAATAGACTTGGCTGTGCTGGGTCTTCACTGCTGTGTGGGCTTCTCTCTAGCTGTGGCCGACAGGACTACTCTAGTTGGGGTGCAAGCGCTTCTCACTGAGGAGGCTTCTCTTGTTGCTGAGCACTCAGGCTTCAGCAGCCCCTGGGCTCTAGAGCATAGGCTCAATAATTGTGGCTCACGGGCTTAGTTGCTCCAAAGTGTGTGGGATCTTCCCAGATCAGGGATCGAACTCACGTCTCCTGCGTTGGCAGACAGATTCTTTGCCACTGAGCCACCAGGGAAGCCTGTCCCCTTCCCACTTCGGGTGAAGCTCAAGTAAAGCCGGGGTCTCAAACTTGAGCACACCTTGGAATCGCTTGGCAGATTTGTTAAAACAGAAATTGCTGGGCCCCGCCCAGAGGTGCTGATTCAATAGTCCTGGGGGTAGGGGGTGGCAGGTGAGGGTCTGCATTTCTAACCAGTTCCCAGATGGTGCTGATGCTGCTGGTCCCATAACTACTTTGAGAACCAGGGAACTGAAAGACACGTGAGAAAGTGTGCCCAGCCAAGAGTAGAGGTGTAACCCAGGCGTGTAAAAGGGCCAAAGAGGCTGCCAGTTGCCCTGTGTGCTGTCTGGGTTTTTTTCTCCTGCTCTGTTCCCCAGGGTTCTGCACGTATCTGGCCAGGACAGCTTAGTGACCATTGAATGTTTAACCGGGGGTTTCCTGAGAGCTAGCCGCCACCCCCCCCCCCCACACACACATTGTGAACAGCACCAGATTTAGACCTTTCGAGGCTGTGAACACTAAGAGTATGGCTCACCTCCCCCACGTCATCCAAAGAAAAGCAACACTAAAGCCTAAAATGACTTTATAAGGAAGTCCACCAAAGATCTGACGTTTCCCATGCTGGCTACTTTAAGGTTTTTTTCTTCTTCAAATATCAAAAACAATCTTTGTGGCAGGAAGGGATGAATAAGTGGAGCGCAGAGGATTTTTAGGGTAGTGAAACGACTCTGTCTGATAGCATAATGATGGATGCATGTCATTGCATCTTTGACCAGATCCATAGAATGAGCACCACCAAGAAAATAGGGTCAAAGCTTCTAAAGGAAGCCCCCTTCTCCTCCTGCCCTCAATCTTTCCTAGAATCAGAACCAGAAGCTATGGACTTTGGGTGACAGTGATGTGTCAAGGAAGTTTCATTGATTGAAACAAAGATACCCCTCCAGTAGTGGATGTTGACAACAGGGGAGGCTGTAAGGGTAGGGGTATACAGTAAAATGTCCGTACTTTCCCTTCAAGTTTCCTGTGAACCTGAAGTTGCTTGTGCCCGGTCACTCATGTCCACTCTTTGCGACGCTATGGATTATAGCCCGCCAGGCTCCTCAGTCCATGGGATTCTCCAGGCAAGAATACTGGAATGGGTTGCCATGTCCTCCTCCAGGGGAATCTTCTCGACCCAGGGACTGGACCCCAGTCTGCTCTAAAAAAATTAGTCTTAATTAAGCAAATACAAAAAAAAAAAAACAACCATACAAGCAACCTTTTAAATGTGTATTTAGGGGCTTTGCCTGCTCTGCTGGGACCCCAAGCAAAGTGTTCCTTGCCAGTGGCTAATCCCATGCCAGAGGAACTGGTCCCAGGTGTGTCCTGTTTCCCCCTCAATTCGCACACCGTTCTCTCCACAGTATCATCACTTCTCAAGGTCATGAACTCACCTTAAAGGAAACTCTACTTGACTCTTCCTCTGCCTCTTCTAGCTACCTTGATCTTTTCTTTACCCTCTTTTATTCACCCCGCCCCACTCCATTTTCTTTTTTCCTGCAGAGCCCAAATAACCCACACTTGTCCTCTCTGTTGGTTCCTAGGCTTTAAGCCCCTTCAGCCTGACTCCTAGGCATCTTCCACCCCCCAGGTTGCTTCCCCCATTGACTTCCTTCTTGCCAGATCCAGTGACCGGTTCTTAGCACGAGATGTGGAGTCAGAAGGCCTAGGCAGGATCTCCGCCACTCATCAGCTGTGTGACGGCGAGTAACATGAAGCGCTTCTCTGGGCCTTGCGTCCATCACCTTAAAAATGGCTTCCAATCTGTGTCTCCTGCGAATGCCAAGGGATTCTGCAAGCCCAAACTCAAATAGGATGTTAAGAAGGTCAGCCATAAGGCACTTGGATAAGCTTTCAAGTGTCCCCACTCCAGCGTCGACAGAACCATAGGGCTGAGGTGGCTGGGGAGTGCATGCACAGCAAGGTGGAAAGAAAAGGGTGCTGGTGTCAGATGTGGGTTGAGTCCCAGGCCAGCTCCTTGCTAACTGTGCAGGCAACTCCTTGAGTCTCACAGATTCTTTGCCTGTAAAATGGGCTCGTGAATCCTAATTTGTGAAGTTAACTGGGATTGTGAGTCCTCATTGTACAGGGGAGAGCACTGTAGTGACAGAATCCTAAGAGCTAATATTCTTCCCACCTCCATACCCACAGTGTGCTGAAAACTTGCAGTGTCTAATTTTGCTTAATCCTTCCACAACACTGTGAAGTAAGGAGTATTCTCTTTCCCATTTTACAGATGAGGAAATGGAAGCAGAGTGAGACAAAGTAACTTGCTTAAGGCTGCACAGCCTGAAGGAGTAGAAGCTGAAACTTGAGTCCAGGAGGGCTGATCGCAAAGTCTGTACTCTGTGACTTCCTATATTGTTGCTCAGTTGCTCAGTCCTGTCCGACTCGTTTCGATCCCATGAACTGCAGCACACCAGGCTTCCCTGTCCTTCACTATCTCCCTGAGCCTGCTCAAACTCATGTCGATGGAGTCGGTGACGCCATCCAACCATCCCATGCTCTATCGCTCCCTTCTCCTCCTGCCCTCAATCTTTCCTAGAATCAGGATCTTTTTCAATGAGTTGGCTCTTCACATCAGGTGGCCAAAGTATTGGAGCTTCAGCTCTAGCATCCAGGACTAGCTAGCATCAGTCTAGCTTCAGGCCTTCCAATGAATATTTAGGGTTGATTTCCTTTAGAATTGACTGGATTGACCTCCTTGCAGTACAAGGGACTCTCAGCGTCCTCTCTAGCACCACAGTTTGAAAGCATCTGTTCTTCGGCACTCAGCCTTCTTTATGGTCCAACTTTCACATCCATACGTGACTACTGGAAAAACCATAGCCTTGACTAGACGGACCTTTGTCGGCAAAGGGATGTCTCTGCTTTTTTAACATGCTGTCTAGGTTTGACTTCCTATAGAAGGAGCTCAATACAGATAGGTGGTAAGCACAATGGTGTAATTATTATTAGCATCACTGCCAGTCAGCATGGGAATTGCCAACACCCTGGAGCTAGAATGGTAGGTGTGTTTGTTGTGGGGGCGTGGCTGGCACTGGAATGATGCTCTCCCCTTGGGCAGGTGGCGTCTTGCAGTCCACACACCTTCCCGCTTGGTCCCAGACACCGATGTCTTCCTCACATCCTGCCAGGGCCTCTCAGGGCTGCCCCTCCCCTCTTGGGCATGTTTGGGAGAAACAGGCTTGGAGTTCCCCCTGCCTGGAAGTGGGGAGTGAAGCCTCATCTCGTGAGGCTGACCTCGGTCTAGGGGCCTGGAGTTATTAATAGCAGTCTGCAGGGCTGTGTCATCTAGCTGGTGACTCAGGGCTCCAGGATCAGCCCCCTCCCCAGCCTGATGGGGCCTCCTCCTGGGTCAGGGGCTTCGAGTCCAAGTTCTGACTCCAGACAGGGCTGGGGGCTGCCTCCCTGGGGGTGGATCCTGCTCTCCCAGGGCCTTGGCTAAATTCTGTTGTGGTGTTGGGGAAGGAGGGGCTGGGGGAAGTAGGGAAGGGATGTGGTGACAAAACCGCTTCCTGCCATCGCTGTGTTGAAGGCCAAGCTCCCCCAAGTTCCCCTTGGTGGGGGTTGGGGAGCCCAGAGGTAGAGGAGGAAGTTGGGAGGAGTGAGGAAAGGAGGGTTGGATTGACTCCAGGAACCAAGTTCTGGGGTTCGTGGCGGGGTTCCCTCTGTCTGTTCCCCAGCTGGCAAAAACAGCCAGCTGGCCCGGAGGGAATCATAATTAGAACAGCAGCAAGCACTTGTTACCATGGGTCAGGCACTTTATCTCTGTGAACTCATTTGATTTGCACAGTCCCACGAGGTAAGCGCTGTTATTGCCCTCATTTTACAGATTGGAAAACCGAGGCACCGGCAGCTTATGTCAATGACTTACAGTAAATTGGTGCCAGAGCAGAGACTTGAACTTCTCAGCTGATTTCCAGAGCAAGCCTCTTGGCTACCACTCCTTTTTGCCCCCTCCCCACTCTGTCTGTGGTGTCACACAGTTGGACACGACTGAAGCGACTTAGCAGCAGCAGCAGCTCTCTGTCCCTGGCTTGCTTGGTGACCTAAGGGAGGTAAAGTCACCACTCTGGGCCTCAGTTTCCTCATCTGTATGACACTGGAGAGATAAACATGCCTCCTTCTTGTGGTATATGTCTCTCCAGTGCTAATTACTCATTCAGTTTTTCCCCTACTGGACTTTCAGCTCCATGAGCTTGGGGACAAAGCCTATTTTGGCCACTGCTATATTCCCCAATCTTAGCACGACGCCTGGCCCATAAAAACTCAACAAATATTTCTTGAGTAAGTGGTCTTTAAAGGTTTGAGGATCATCATCAATGGCTTGAGTATGCGATAAAAGTTCTGGACCCTTTACATTAAAAAAATCAACATGAATCAGTAGTTCTCAGCTGGGGTTGTCTGTGCCCCTCCCAGCCACCCAGAGGGCATCTGGTTGTCACAACTGGCAGGGGGAGGTGCTACAGCATGGCACAGGGGCAGGGGGTGCTACTCAGCTTTTTACACTGCGTAGCAGAGAGTCTCCAGACAAGGAATGATCTAACCTCAAACATCAATACCCTCAAATCTGAGAATATAACATATATTCTCATATATAAATCTGAGTACGTGACAGATATACACAGATCTGGCATTTTGTACAACTGATGGCAAGTTGGGAGTGGCTCATGGATTCTCTTAAAGTCTGTCTCTGCCACCAGCTGAAGATCCCCTGGATTGGAGGGTCTCCATGTTTCCGTCTCTAAAGTCAGTCATTCCGCTGAACTTCCCTGGTGACCAGTGGTTAAGAGTCTATCTGCCAATGCAGGGGACACAGCTTTGATCCCTGGTCTGGGAAGATCCCACAAGCCGTGGAGCCACTAAACCCATGTGTCGTGACTGCTGAGCCCACGTGCTGCAACCGTCGAAGGCCGTGTCTCTAGAACCTGTGCTGCATAACAAGAGAAGCCTCTGCAACGGGAAGCCTGCTCGTCGTAACTGGAGAAAGCCCACGAGCAGACGCAAAGACTTAGCGCAGCCAAAAATGAATTAATCAATAAAAATAAAGTCAAACTGTAGTGCTGGATGATTCCCTACTCTCAACTCTGGAATATAGCTCCCCTGAGGCCCCTGTTGCAACCTCTGATCCCCAAAGACCTGAGCCTCCTCTCTGATCTTCAGTGGGCACCAAGGATTAGGGAAGAAGGGTCCTGGTTTTGTCTCCCATCTCCCACAATTCCCCTCTAACCCTTGGTCATCTCAGTTCCTGTAAATGGTAATGAAGATGAAAATCTTCAGAACCAAACAGCCCTAGGCTTGAGTCCCGATTTTGTGTATTAACTCACTGTGTGATCATAGCCAAGTTCCTTAACTACTCTGAACCTCAGTGTCCTCCTCTAAAAATGGGAGGGGTACTCATTAAATCTACCTCATGAGTGGTGGGGATGAAACAAGATGCTTATGGGGAACTTAACAGAGTACTCGACACGGTAAATCTCTAAAGACTGCATTATTATTATGGTTCGGAAGTGAAACGACTTGCCCAAGGTCACACAGCCTGGAGATGGCAGAGCTGGGGCTGAACACCAGAACAGTGTGATTGCAAAGCAGCTGCTCATTCACTGTGAACTCCAGGGCTTCAGTTTTCCTATAAAGGAAGTTAACTGTCTCCATCTCAGAGGCCGAGTTTCGAGATAAGCAGGTAAATGTAGCACATAGTAAGTCCTTTAGACACGGCTTGTCAGGTTGTTGCTGTCATCCTTCCCAAATAATGCTTTGAAGAAGGCAAATACAGACCTCGCCGCACACCGGCTGGCTGGGAAGAAGGGAAGGGAAGGAAGGAGTCTGCTGGTTATTGGCATAAGGGCTGATAACTGGGGCTGGAGTTTGTGCCAACTTCCCTCTGCTGCTGCTGCTGCTAAGTCACTTCAGTCATGTCCGACTCTGTGTGACCCCATAGACGGCAGCCCACCAGGCTCCCCCATCCCTGGGATTCTCCAGGCAAGAATACTGGAGTGGGTTGCCATTTCCTTCTCCAATGCATGAAAGAGAAAAGTGAAAGTGAAGTCGCTCAGTCTGTCCGACTGTTAGCGACCCCATGGACTGCAGCCCACCAGGCTACTCCGTCCATTGGATTTTCCAGGCAAGAGTACTGGGGTGGGGTGCCATTGCCTTCCCCTGCCAACTTCCCTCTACTAACAAAGAATTTTACAGGCTGAGGGAAGGGGCTACATGCACAAACAGCGCAGTCAACTCTGACAGTCATCTTGACAGTGGTCATCGGTGGTCTGACCGGCATCACCTTGATTGTTTGAGGTACAGTTAATCTCCAGTTCCAGGGTCGATTTGTTTCCATTTCTTGAGGCCAGTTTTCGGAACTGTGGCAGCTGATGTCATGGCTACGTCATGTAGTTAACTTTTCACCTGGTGGAGGTTTCAGTACCTATAAGACAGCTCACAGGATATGGCTCAGAATATTATCTATAGCCCTTGAGAAGAAATTAAAAGTCCTTGACATGCTTAATGACTAAACTATGATCATTTGGTCTCCTTGGGCTGCTTTCCTTTGTTTCTGCATATTCTCACTTTTCTGATTAAACTTATTCTTTGGCTAAAGGTTTTCCCCTGGTAGCTCAGACGGTAAAGCGTCTGCCTACAACGCGGGAGACCCGGGTTCGATCCCTGGGTTGGGAAGATCCCCTGGAGAAGGACATGGCAACCCACTCCAGTGTTCTTGCTTGGAGAATCCCATGGATGGAGGAGCCTGGTGGGCTACAGTCCATGGGGTCGCAAAGAGTCGGACACGACTGAGCGACTTCACTTTCAAAGGCAGGCNGTTGGGAAGATCCCCTGGAGAAGGACATGGCAACCCACTCCAGTGTTCTTGCTTGGAGAATCCCATGGATGGAGGAGCCTGGTGGGCTACAGTCCATGGGGTCGCAAAGAGTCGGACACGACTGAGCGACTTCACTTTCAAAGGCAGGCTGAAGACATGGGGGTGGGGGAGGGCGGCGGCAAGGATCATAGAGTCCTGCTCTGTTTCAAAGTCACACAGCAGATTAGAGTCCAAGACCCCCCTTCTTCCGATTCCCAGATTCCTGGTTTTGGCCCAAATCATTAAAAGTGATCACAGCCATTTCTTGAATATTTGCAACATACACAGTCCAAGGTATTTTATGTGTTTGATCTCATCCTCACATCAATGTAGGGACCAAGAACCCTTTTAAATGTATTTTTACTTTTTTATTTTTTTGAACTTCGCATACATTTATTCAGTTGACACTGATGGGCAGTGTGGGGGATACAGATTTTTCTTTTCTTTCACACAAACCATTAGACAATTTCACACCATCTCCCCAAGTGGAGAAGTCTATATCAGTGCATACCTAGTGGACAGAGAATGTAGTCAGCAGCCTGCTGCACAGATATTTACACATAATTACAGGGCCCCTGGGCTTCCTTGGTGGCTTAGTGGTAAAGAACCTGCCTGCCAATGCAGGAGATGCAGGTTTGATCCTGGGCAGGGAATATCCCCTCGAGAAGGAAATGGCAACGCACTCCAGTATTCTTGCCTGGCAAATCTCATGGACAGAGGAGCCTGGTGGGCTGCAGTCCATGGGGCTGCAAAAGAGCTGGACATGACTGAGTGACTAAACAACAACCGGACCCCTGCCACAGGATGTGCCAGGCTTGCCCACCTCACCCCACCTCTCCAGTCTCTGCCCAAACCCTCCTCTGCCATCCCAACCTCATTGCCTTTAGCTACAATAAGTATCCCAGGGCCTGGGACATAGCAGACCACTGAAAAGGCTGCCAGCCCTGAATGGTAGGACCCAGCCAGCTATGGGAAAGGGGTAAAGTTCAAAAGGGCCCCTTTTTACAGCTGAAGAAACAGACTCACAGTGGTGAAGACATTTGCCCAAGGCACTGAAGGAATGAGGCCATGTCTGCTGGCTTCCAGACACCACAACACTCCCACTGTCCCCACCTGCCCCTCCCCCGACCCCCAACGCTGTGCAATTCTCTAGGATCCAGCCTGTTGAAGACCAGGAATTGTCTCCATGGAATTCCCCGATTTCCACCAAGCGGAGCTCACTCCTTCTGCCCCCAGGTGGAGCAGGGAGAGGAAGCTGAGTCAAGGCAGACTTCCAGGGAGAAGAGGGCAGAGCCTGGGAATGTGAGGAGGGTCCACGGAGGGCGTCTTTTCAGGAAGTGGGGATCGTCTGGCTCAGACAGAAGTCTCGGGATCCTTCCATTCTTTTTCCTTAGGCTGATCTCTCGGGGGTCTTCCAATGAGGGCTCAGGGAGTCCTCCAGCCAGCCCTGCCTCCCTCCCTCCCTCTCACGCAGTTCTCACAAGCTCTGCAGTTTGCAAAACCCAATCCTTCCCTTGTGGGCCTGTGGTTTCCTGTTGGGTCTGGGGTCCTGCCTGACTCGGCAATGGGGGCTGTGGGCAGGAGGGAGGGGGGAGAGGTGGTGAAAGCCCTTTCCTTGCCTTCTCATGCTGGGACTGCCCGACACACACACACACACACACACACACACACACACACACACACACGCCATGCCCTGAGTCAGCTCTTGCCAGTGGCCTGTCAGAGAGGGGCGGGGTCTCTGATTCAGTTGACAGCCTCTTTAAAGCCCCCAGGAGGGCAGCTGCAGCCAGACCAAGTGCTATCCTCACCATGAGCCCCCGGCAGCCCTTGGTCCTGGCACTCCTGGCACTAGCCTGCTGCTCTGCCGCCCCCAGACCACGCCAGCCCACCGTTGTGGTCTTCCCAGGAGAACGACGAACCAACCTCACCAACAGGCAGCTGGCAGAGGTAGGCACACTCCCCCATCTAGAGCTGGGAAGGGCTGGCCTGGAGTCCCAGGAAGGGCATGGGGTCTCAGACGAGATACTCTGGGGCTTGTTGTGTGTGTGTCGGGAGGCGGTGATGGGCACCTCTGGAGAACAGAGCACTGAGAACGGGCCCTGGGAGATTCTGGACAGGGACTGCTGGAAACAGGCTAATGAGGATTTCCTAGATGGGCATTGGGAAATGGTGAAGGGGCACTGGGGGGTTTTGGAGCGGGAATGGGCTGAGGGCAAACAGGGGGAAACCCTAGGGGGCCCTGAGGTAGGCACTGCACAGGGGCATCCTGGAGTGGAACGGAGCTGAGGATGTCCACATGGAGGGGAGATTCTTGGGGTGGGCACAAGCCCTGGTATCCAGGGTACCGAGTACTGGATACAGTGTCTCGTTGCTAGTCCCCAAGAGCGGAGAGGGATGGAGTCCTGGCCCAGTAAGGCAGAGAAAGGGCGTCGGGGCTCTGCCACATCTCTGCCCTTCCTTCCGCAGGAATACCTGTACCGCTATGGCTACACCCCTGGGGCAGAGCTGAGCGAGGACGGCCAGTCCCTGCGGCGAGCTCTGCTGCGCTTCCAGCGGCGCCTGTCCCTGCCCGAGACTGGCGAGCTGGACAGCAACACCCTGGACGCCATGCGAGCCCCGCGCTGCGGCGTCCCAGACCTGGGCAGATTCCAGACCTTTGAGGGCGACCTCAAGTGGTACCATCACAACATCACCTACTGGTGCGCGGCTGGGCCCCGCGGGGGCGAGCGGGGCGCAGAGGGTGGCGAGAGGCGGGTTCCCGAGTGCCGCCCGTTGGCGAACACATCCCGTCTTAGGCCAATCCATGGCTTTCACTGAATGTGCCCGCCTCGAGGCAAGTGGCACCCCTTCAGAGCCTCCGTCTCCCCCGTCGGGGGAAATGGACCTCGCCAACTGACTCCATAGAGAAAAATGCGTCTGAAAGTGCTTTCGAGCTGAAAGCGTGGAGCGCAGGCAGCGCTGTGTATCTGAAGTCGCGGAGACACCGGGTGGCGCTGCTGGCCCGGCTCCCGCCTCTCACTTCGGCCCTTTATCCTCCTGCCTTTCCCCTCCAGGATCCAAAATTACTCGGAAGACCTGCCGCGCGACGTGGTCGACGACGCCTTTGCCCGCGCTTTCGCGCTCTGGAGCGCAGTGACGCCGCTCACCTTCACTAGAGTGTACGGCCGCGAAGCCGACATCGTCATCCAGTTTGGTGTTAGAGGTGAGAACGCGAAGAAGGGGGAGACCGGGACAGAGGTGGGAGGATCAAAGAGAGACAAGAGGGGGGCCTGGACCTGGATTTCTCTTGCCTGTCCCCGGAGCCCTGGCGGCCGCTCGCCCTTTTGTCTCCCCCTCCTGACCGACACCTCACTGCACTGGGACAGCAAATGTTGGACAGCGGCTCTCAGACCGGATTTTAGCTCGCAGTTAGGCCAGCATCCTTGGGCAGTGCGCAACCTGCGCAACCGTACGCGGCTCACTCTCTTCTCCACCCGCTTCTTCAGAGCACGGAGATGGGTATCCCTTCGATGGAAAGAACGGGCTCCTGGCACACGCCTTTCCTCCTGGCGCAGGCATTCAGGGAGATGCCCACTTCGACGATGAAGAGTTATGGTCTCTGGGCAAAGGCGTTGGTGAGATCCCGAGCTGCCCCGGCTCCCATTCCCTTCTCTCACGCGCATCACCAGTCCCCCTGACCCCAGTCCCTCTTTCCCGCAGTGATCCCGACCTACTTCGGAAACGCTAAGGGCGCCGCCTGCCACTTCCCCTTCACCTTCGAGGGCCGCTCCTACTCCGCCTGCACCACGGACGGCCGTTCCGACAACATGCTCTGGTGCAGCACCACCGCCAGCTACGACGCCGACCGCCAGTTCGGCTTCTGCCCCAGCGAGAGTGAGTGCCCGCCCTCCCGAGGGTCCAGAGCGCTGGCTCTTAGTCCCAGCTCTGCCACTGATGCTGAGGGTGGCCTGCGAACCCCTCTCCTGTTCTCTGGGCCCAGTTCCCTCATCTGTGAGAAGAGGCGAGAAAGGGGAGGAGGACACAGGTGGCTCGTGGGTCAGTACACTCGCGGCACCTTCAGTTAATGGTGTGGGCCTCCCAGGACTCTACACCCAGGACGGCAATGCGGACGGCAAGCCCTGCGTCTTCCCGTTCACCTTCGAGGGCCGCACCTACTCTGCCTGTACCTCCGATGGTCGCTCCGACGGCTACCGCTGGTGCGCCACCACCGCCAACTACGACCAGGACAAGCTCTATGGCTTCTGCCCGACCCGAGGTACCTCTGACCCACCTACCTGATTCAGCCTCGCGCCCTCATTCCGCCTTGGTTCCCGAGCGTGGCCCTTCCACCCGTCCTTCGTCTTCCCGCTCCTGTCGGTGCTCAGGACGGCCTTGACTCGGCCTGCCGTCGCCGCATCTCCTCCCCCAGCCTTCCAGATGCCGCCGCTGCATCCGCGGAGGCTTGGCCTTTCAGCCAGGCTTGCAGCCTCCTCCTAGGTCTGTGATTCCCCAGGCCCCGCCCATTATTCTAGCCAGATGTCGGCGGTGCCCCACAACTCCCCCTTGGGCTTTTAAAATAAGCCTCTCAGTTTCTCTAGCTTCTCGATTGGCCCGCCCCTGGCTCTTCATTGCCCCCCACACCCCGCCTCCACTTGGCTCACCCGAGGCTCTGGTCTCTCCAGTCGATGCGACGGTGACAGGGGGAAACGCGGCGGGAGAGCTGTGTGTCTTCCCCTTCACCTTCCTGGGCAAGGAATACTCGGCCTGCACCAGAGAGGGTCGCAATGATGGGCACCTCTGGTGCGCCACCACCTCCAACTTCGACAAAGACAAGAAGTGGGGCTTCTGCCCGGATCAAGGTGGGCGGGGTGCCGAGGTTCTGTGGCTGGGCCTCAGCCAGGGCGGTGGTGACCGGGAGGGATGCCCGGGACCGAGAGCTTGGCCCAGGGCTCCGAGCTCAGGCTCCCTCCTTTCGTCCAGGATACAGCCTGTTCCTTGTGGCCGCACACGAGTTTGGCCATGCGCTGGGCTTAGATCACTCCTCCGTGCCAGAGGCGCTCATGTACCCCATGTACAGATTCACCGAGGAGCACCCCCTGCATAGGGATGATGTTCAGGGCATCCAGCATCTGTATGGTGAGGGCATGGGGCAGGGATGGAGGGAGGAGAGGGAAGGGCTAGGTTCTGCCGGCTCGGAACATCCCGAGAATAGGGAGGAGGGGAGAGTTAGGACTCTAATATCTATCTTTGAGAGCCCTTGAGGCTGGTGGGTACAACTGCTGCCAAGTCAGTGCTTGGAGTTGGTAATAAAGAGCCCGGACTCTAGAGTGAGATTGGCAGGTTCAAAAGCCGGTCCAGCCACCATCCGGCTAGATGACGTTGGATAGGTTACTTCACCCCTCAACTTCCTCATCTGTAAAGTGGGGCTAACATCTGCCTCATGGGGTTGTTAGGAGGCTTAAGTGAGTTAGAATAATGCCTGGAATATAGCAAGCACCATATAAATGTTTGATAGTTTTATTATCACCACTTATTATCATTAGTATGTTTCCACATCAAAAAAATGAAATTATTAAAGAATCTGCTCCATGGGTTTTTTTTTCCCCCTTCTGAAGATCAAAGGAGCTAATGTGCGTTTATAAAGCTCCCAGCACTGTTTGGCACCCCAGTTTGAGAGCTCAAAAAAGGCTTCTCTCCCACCAGCCTGGGGGTGGGGGTGAGTATGTGAAAGGAAGCTGCCAGTCCGGGGTTGGGGGAAGACAGGATCCAACCTCTGAAGTAGGGAGAGCGCCAGTGTGACCTCCAGGTAGGCACCGGGCAGCAGATACCCAAAGGCACAGAGATGTAAGAACATCGATTGTCTTACGCGGTATCTCTTTTCAGGTCCTCGCCCTGAGCCTGAACCACGGCCTCCGGCCACCACCACCGCCGAACCCCAGCCCACCGCTCCCCCCACGGTCTGCGTCACGGGGCCTCCCACGGCCCGCCCCTCAGAGGGCCCCACTACTGGCCCCACAGGGCCCCCGGCCTCTGGCCCCACGGGTCCTCCCACGGCTGGCCCTTCTGCGGCCCCGACAGAGTCCCCAGATCCAGCGGAGGACGTCTGCAACGTGGGCATCTTCGACGCCATCGCGGAGATTGGGAACCGCCTGCATTTCTTCAAGGCTGGGTGAGGGGCGGGGCTGCGCGGTCGTGGGCGGGGGCTTGGAGGCGGGACCTGCCCGTGTCTCCCCGCCCACTGGCCGTAGATTGCAGGCTCAATGCCCCCATCCTCTCTTTTCGCGTCCCCAGGAAGTACTGGAGACTCTCTGAGGGAGGGGGCCGCCGGGTGCAGGGTCCCTTTCTTGTCAAGAACGCGTGGCCTGCGCTGCCCGGCAAGCTGGACTCCGCCTTCGAGGATCCGCTCACCAAGAAGATTTTCTTCTTCTCTGGTTAGCTTCCGTCTTTCTCCCTCCCCTGTGCTGTGCTTGGTCGCTCAGTCGTGTCCGACTCTTTGCGACCCTGTGCACTGTAGCCCAACAGGTTCCTCTGTCCATGGGGATTCTCCAGGCAAGAAGACTGGGGTGGGTTGCCATTTCTTTCTCCAGGGGATCTTCCCCACCCAGGGATCGAACCCGGGTATCCCTCATTACAGGGCAGATTCTTTACCGTCTGAGCCACCAGGGAAGCCCTAAACAAATTTAGCAGGGCTGAATTTCAGCCCTCCTCACAGCACCCTGGCACAGCCCTACCGAGGGGCTCTGCTCCTTGGGCACAGAGACTGCGGGCACGCCCGGAGCGGAAAGGCCTCTCTGCGTTTTCCCTCTTGACATTCAAGGGGGGTGTGTACCCCACTCCCTGCCCCCAGACCGATGTGAGCCTCTCTCCGGCAGGGCGCCAAGTGTGGGTGTACACCGGCGCGTCGGTGCTAGGCCCGAGGCGTCTGGACAAGTTGGGCCTGGGCCCGGAAGTGGCCCAGGTCACCGGGGCCCTCCCGCGCCCGGGGGGTAAGGTGCTGCTGTTCAGCGGGCAGAGCTTCTGGAGGTGAGATTGCCGGGCGCCGCCAGCAGGGGGAGCCCGGGCGCCATCCGCCTGCCCGCTGGCTCAGCGCCTGTCTCCTCGCCGCCGTCCTGCAGGTTCGACGTGAAGACACAGAAGGTGGATCCCCGGAGCGTCACCCCCGTGGACCAGATGTTCCCCGGGGTGCCCATTAGCACGCACGACATCTTTCAGTACCAAGGTGAGGGCTGAGAGCCAGGGTCAGGGGGGAGGAGCCCTCCCAGAGATCCCTCCCACGGTAGGTTCCCCTACCCTGTGTTATTAGTCGCTCAGTCGTGTCTGACTCTTTGGACCCCATGGATTGTAGCCCGCCAGGCTCCTCTGTCCATGGAATTCTCCAGGCAAGAATACTGGAGTGGGTAGCCATTCTCTTCTCTAGGGGGTCGTCCCCATCCAGGGATCAAACGCGGGTCTTCTACATTGCAGGCAGATTTTTTACCATCTGAGCCACCAGGGAAGCCCCTGCCTTAGTGATTGGTCAAATTCCGAGCCAGAAAGAAAAAGCTGGTGGAGACTGAGGCAAATGCCCCGCATTGATGAGTTCCCCGCAGAGTCAGGGATCTTCCCAGACCATTTGAGGACACAGGGCCACAACCAGAACTAGAACCCAGATTTCCTGCCTCCCAGCTGGAAGCTCTTTTCCCTAGCACAGGACAACTGGTTTGCATGGAGATTTTATTAGACCATATTTATCAAGTGCCTGTAATATGCTAGGCACCATGCTGCCACTGGGAATACAGTGATAAATAAGACATTTCATAGATGTGTATGTGTGTGACTTTGGGCAAGTCACTGCTATTCAGAGCCTCCGTTTCCCCATCTGTAAAATGGGGATGGTAGCTGGAGTTAACCCTTTCTTTCTCTTTCCCACTGCTCACCCCCAGTCAGCAGACAACTGCTGTTGGCTCAGCCTCTGAAATATTTACAACCTCCTTTGCAGACACCCTAGTCCAAGCCACGCTGGTTGTCCAATACCTTCAAATATATTTTCTGAGAGTAGGGAGGGGCTAGGAGGGGGAGGCATGCAAGGTCGAAGGCACTAACACAACCTGATCTGACCCCTCTCCTCCCCCTTCTCCATCCCCTCCCACTACTCCTGTCATTCTCTTTGCTCTGCTCCACTCACACCAGCCTCTGGCTGTTCTTTGAACACACCAAGGTCACTCCCAGCTTAGGGCCTTTGTGCCAGTTGTTCCCTCTGCCTGGAAGGTTTTTTGCCCAGATTGTCACTGGGATGCCTCCCTATCAGCCTTCAGGTCTCAGCACTCAGGCCACCTCTTCAGAGAGGCCTTCTCTGGCCCTCATTATCTATTCACTCGACTGCTCACTTACATTTCCTTCATCGCTTTCCCTGTTGTCAAGACCAACCTCCTTTACTTATGCATTTGCTTGTTAATCATATGTCTTACCCCACCAGCATGTAAGCACCCAAAGAACTGAGATCATGCATGCACTTTCCCTCTGTGTATCCCCAGTGTCTCTAACAGTGCTTGGCATGATGAATGTTGGATGGATGAATGGGACTTGTTGAATGAATTGTTCTGAGTATCGACTGTGTGCCAGGCCCTGTGCCAGTGCTTTGGACCTGGAGATCTGTGCCCTCCAGCATCTCCGGGGTGGGGTGGGGAACAGACATGTCCTATAGAAACCTTGGAAAGATTTCTAAAGGGCAGGAAGCATGATTGTAAAGACCATACTTAATGGGACTTGTTGAATGAATTGTTCTGAGTATCGACTGTGTGCCAGGCCCTGTGCCAGTGCTTTGGACCTGGAGATCTGTGCCCTCCAGCATCTCCGGGGTGGGGTGGGGAACAGACATGTCCTATAGAAACCTTGGAAAGATTTCTAAAGGGCAGGAAGCATGATTGTAAAGACCATACTCCTGTTTGTGTCTGTGTGTGGGGAGAGCTGGAATCACCCCTCTTGGTCCACTTTCTCCCTTGCAGAGAAAGCTTACTTCTGCCAGGATCACTTCTTCTGGCGCGTGAGTTCCCGGAATGAGGTGAATCAGGTGGACTATGTGGGCTACGTGACCTTCGACCTCCTGAAGTGCCCTGAGGACTAGGGCTCCCGAGCCTGCTTCAGCACTGCAGTGGGGGCCCCCTCGGGGACCCTGCCAATAGGGAATGAGCCAGTCTGCCAGATCCCAACTAGTGGATCTGTTCTGAAGGACGAGGAGGAGGGGAGGTGGGCTGGGCCCTCTCTTCCCACCTGACTTTCTTGTTAGAATGTTTTTAATAAATGTGGTTTCTTTAACCTTGTGGAGCAGATTTATGTATGGTATGCATGCCTGCATGTATGTATGTAACCAGCAGAGAGCTTACTATGCGCCAGGCAGTGTTCTAAAACACTTCATAAATATTAACGTTCAATCCTTCCTATTAGGAAGGTATAATGTAATTATTTCTATTTTATAGCTGAGGAAATAGCCAGCCTAATATTCATTCATCAAACATTCATTGAGCTCTGACATGGAGCCGGGCCTTGTGCTGGGCCTTGCTGCTGCTGCTGCTGCTGCTGCTGCTGCTGCTGCTGCTGCTGCTTAGTCGCTTCAGTAGTGTCCGACTCTGTGCGACCCCGTAGACGGCAGCCCACCAGGCTCTGCCGTCCCTAGGATTCTGCAGGCAAGAACACTGGAGTGGGTTGCCATTTCCTTCTCCTAGCCTTAGATATACTACTTATAAAGAAATGAGCTGAACGACGTTTCTCTCTTCAAGGACCGCTCAGTGGCCCTCAGATTCTCAGGTGCACGAGAGCCCTCAAAACTTGCTCAAAATGCAGGCTCCAAACTCGATCTCCATTCTCAGAAAGTCCACCTTAGTTACAAGGGTGATGATCCTGTGGCTGGTAGGGGATCACACTTGCAGGTCTGACCCTTTATTCTAGAATAATGGTGTGTGTGTGTGATTCTGCATGTTGTGGTTGAAGTCAGGAAACATTTCTCAGCCAAGAGGACATCTGAGCTTGAACTGAATCTGGAAGGGTAAGCAAGAGTTTCTTCCTGTGGAAGGAAGACTGTCTTAACCATTAAGCCTAAATACGTTCCTACTCTCTAACCCTCACCATGTGTGCACAAAGCAACACCTAGATGAATGTAAACTGCAGCATTGTTCAGACTGAGAAACTGGCAACAATCTAAGTAAGCAGATGTAAGGCAGTGGATATGGAAAATCCGGGTGACATACATGATGAGAGGAATTACTCCTAGGACAGCACTGACTATATGCCGGGCACTGTTTCACATGCTTTAGTGCGTTAACATGGCTAGTCCTTAAAACAACCCTATGAGAGAATGGATACACATATATGTATGGCTGAGTCTCTTTGCTGTTCACCTGAAACTATCACAACATTGTTAATCAGCTGTACTCCAATATAAAATAAAAAGTTAAAAAACCCACAACTCTGTGAGACAGGTACTGCTCTTACCTTACAGGTACTATTACCATTGCCATCACTCCCTCCCCCACTTTATAAATGGGGTAACTGCTGGCACAGAGCTACACAGCTCACCTGCACTCTCTGAGCTGGTAAGTGATGACCCTGGGCTTGGAATGTGAGCTCTAGGGGCAAAAGCTGGGAGGACAGAAAAAGCAAGAGGGCATTTCAGTTCAGTTCATTTCAGTCGCTCAGTTGTATCTGACTCCTTGCGACCCCATGGACTGCAGCACACCAGGCTTCCCTGTCCATCACCAACTCCCGGAGCTTGCTCAAACTCATGTCCATCGAGTCGGTGATGCCATCCAACCATCTCATCCTCTGTTGTCACTTTCTCCCCGCCTTCATGCTTTCCCAGCGTCAGGGTCTTTTCCAATGAGTCAGTTCTTGGCATCAGGTGGCTAAAGTATTGGAGTTTCAGCCTCAGCATCAGTCCTTCCAATGAAGGGGGCATTTGGGGCAACTCGAAATGGCTCAGAACTCTAACGTGTGGTTTGAGCAGAGAGAGTTCTGGAATGGGGTTCTGGAACGGCTGAAATAGGGACGGGTGGTCTGGGCTAGATGAGAGAAGGTCTAAGTGGCAGGCTGAGGAGGATGGATTTGATCTTCCAGCGAAGCTGAGGAACTTGACCGAAGGGTTGCCGCAGGTGAGTGGAGGTGATGGCCTCGGTCACCTCTGATCATCGTCCACACCCGGGGTCAAGCGGGAGTTTAAAGAGAGCTTTAGAGAACTTTCTCCTAAGATCCCTGTGGGTGGGACCCTCTCTCCTAACTCACCCATTTCTCACTCAGGAATGATCCACTCCCACTGGAATACAAACGTTCCTTAATATCACTTGTTTAAAATCTCTCTGGGCCTCTCTCTCTCAGTTCTGTTCCATTTCTCTAGTCCCCACCCCTAACTACAGGAAAACTTCCCCAGAGTACAGTCTAGACTCACCGTCTCCCATTCTTGCCTCAGTTGTTTACAGCCTAGTTCCCACTCCACTCCTCCACTGAAATCACTCTCTTTAACACCTGTGATCTTCCTTAGCCGGATCCAGTGGGTACTTCTCTGGGCTCACGTCATACCATCTCTTGATTTGTTGGACTCAGTGGATAATGCCTTTTCTTCCTGAAATTTTTCTTCACTTGGTCTCTGGGTCAACCCTTTCTCTGGGTTCTCTTCCTCTCTCATTGGCTAGAACACCTGCTTTCCAATCTCTAAATGATGGCATGCCCTTGTGTTCAATCCCTTGACGTCTTCTCTGTGTATACTCATTCCTTGTGATCGTGTCTAGTCCCGCAGCTTTAAATAGCATCTCTCTGCTAAAGACTCTGTAACACTCACCCCCAGCATTGTCCTCTCCCCTGAACTTGACTCAGATGTTTCTTGGGAGCCGAAGAGGCATCTCAACCTACCTGTTCCAACTGAGCTCTTGGGCTCCACCTTCCAAACACACTCATCCATGGGTAGTCACCACGTTAATAAAAGACAACACCATCTGCCCTCAGTCAGATGTAACTAAGGACCTGTTCAGCTCCTCATCCTGGCACACAGTTTCTCACCCTTGGCACTATTGACAATTTGAACTGAATTACTCTTTGTTGTGGGGGAAGGTCCATACATTCCGGGAGGCTTGATGTCTTCCTCCAGGAGGTAGTGGGACCCATGGACAGATGCTAGGCCCATTCAGGGTCAGTCTCCCTCCCTCCCTCTGTCTTGGGCCATAACATACAGGTGAGTGAAGGGACATGATGGTGAATCTGTGGCTCAAGGCCACGCAGTCTCTACCCACTGGATGCCAGTAGCACCCTCCTCCAGTTGTGACAACCAAAAATGTCTCTGGATATTGCCAACCGTTCGTTGGTGGGCAACAATGCCTCAAGCTGAGAAATATTGCTCTAACATAACAAACATACAGACAGGTAGACCCTTCATAAGTGTACATTTCAATACATTTTCATAAACTGAACATGACTGTCTCATTAACATCCAAATCAAGAAATAAAATATTCTGAGCACCCTAAAAGCTTCCTTATGCCTTTTTAATCAATACCCCCTCACCCCTTTTGAACTGTGATGTTGGAGAAGACTCTTGAGAGAAAACTCTGGGAGATGGTGAAGGACAGGGAAGCCTGGCATGCTGCAGTCCACAGGGTCGCAAAGAGTTGAACACGTCTTAGTGAAAGAACAACAAATACACTCTTTCGTGTTTGGCTTTTGTTCCATATGATATTTGTCAGGTTTATCCATATTATTTGTGAATTATAAGATTGTTCATTCCCACTATGGTACTCACTCTATGAACGTACCACTACTGATTCGTCCATTTTACTGCTGATGGGCACTTGGGTAACTTTCAGTTTGAGGCTATCATGAATAATGCTGCTATGAACAATCTTGTCAATGTCTTTTGGTCAACAGGAGCTGTCACTTCTTTGGGGCACAAACCTTGGAGTGGAATTGCTGAGTAGACAGGCATGTCTAATTAGGCTCAGCTTTAGCTGACTGAACAATTATCCGAAGTGATTTTGCCCAACTATACTCCCACCAGCAGTGCATGAGAGTCCAGGAGCCCTCCTTGACTCCTCTTTCCTTTACATGCAACGTACAATCCAGCAGCAGGTCGTGTAGGTTTCTACTTCCAAAATGTATCTGAAATTGGACTGCCACCACCCCAGCTTGGCGATCATTGCCTCTTACCTGGTGGTTGCAGGAGCCTCCTAATTAGATGCCCATCTTCCACTCCTGCCCTTTGAGTCCTCACCCAGCAGCCAGAGTGATCCTGTTAACATGTAAGTCACAGCACATTGCTCCCCTACTCAGAAACTTCCCATGGCTTCTCTTGTAGATAAGTATCCAGACTCTTTGACAAAGCCTTCAAGTCACAGTTTATGATCTGCTCTCCTCTCCCCCACCTCATCTTCACCCCATCACTCACCTCTCCACTCATTCTGCTCCAGACACACTGGCCCTCTTGCTGCTCCCTTGCACTTGCTGTTTTCTCAGCTAGAGGGCTTTTCCCTCAGATCTTTGCTTAGCTGGCTCCTCATCTGTGAGGGCTCAAGTCAAATACCATATTATCTGAGTGGTCCTCTTACTCCATCCGTTAAAGTAGTCCTTCCCCTTAGTCATTATCCCTTGACCCCACCGCTTCTTCTTAACATATACCACAATCTCAAATTGTCCTGTCTATGCATTTGCTCACTTGTAATCTTTCTCCTNTGCTTAGCTGGCTCCTCATCTGTGAGGGCTCAAGTCAAATACCATATTATCTGAGTGGTCCTCTTACTCCATCCCTTAAAGTAGTCCTTCCCCTTAGTCATTATCCCTTGACCCCACCGCTTCTTCTTAACATATACCACAATCTCAAATTGTCCTGTCTATGCATTTGCTCACTTGTAATCTTTCTCCTCTCACTTATTAGAATGTAAGCCCCACGAGGACAGGAAGCCAGTCCATCTCATCCGATGCTATAACCCCAGTGTCCCAACCAGGGCCGCAAACGCAGGGGCGCTATCAAGATGTGTTGAGTGAATGAAATCCAGTTTAGGAGACCCGAAAGTGAAGTCGCTCAGTCCTGTCGGACTCTTTGCAACCCCATGGACTGTAGCCTACCAGGCTCCTCCGTCCATGGGATTTTCCAGGCAAGAACACTGGAGTGGGTAGCACCATTCCCTTCTCTAGGACATCTTCCTGACCCAGGGATCGAACCCGAGTCTCCTGCATTGCAGGTAGATGCTTTACTGTCTGAGGCAGCAGGGAAGCCCTGACCTAGACTAGGAGAACCTGAGCTCCAGGAGCCACACACGGGGATACCTGTTGCCGGGGTGGCTCTCACCAGCGGGTTGGACCCTCAAGAGCTTCCAGCGGAACTGAGAGCCCAAGGCCCCAGAGCCACGTGGCCAGACACTGAGACACACAGCACGGCGGGCACTAGGACCCTGAGCGGCGCCGCGGCCGGCGCGGGGCGGCCGGCGGGGAGGGGGAATCCGCTCCTTCTGTCTCCTGGAGCCGGGTTGCGGCCACTTGTGCAATCCCGTTCGGTTCCGCAGCCCCCGGCGCCTCTCCGCACCATGAGCCGCAGGTTCACCGTCACGTCGCTGCCCCCGGCGGGGCCCGCCGAGCCTTCTGACCCGGGGCCCCACGGGCCTTCAGCATCAGACCGCCGCCGCCGCCTCTCTGGGGGAGACGCCAAAGGTAGAGGCCTCGGGGGCGGGGCTTGGAGGGTGGGCGGGGCGACGAAGGGGGCGGGACCACGGCGAGCGGGCCTTTGGTTGGAAGGGGAGGGACCGGGACCGGTGGGGAGAGGGTCCATTCCCTCGGAAGGCGGGAGAAGGGAGAGGAGCTGGGCGCTGGGGAACCGGGGAGGGCTGCAGGGGCAATGGTGAGGGGAGGGGCCAGATTCGAGATGGGCGGGGACACAAGGAAGAGGGTGGAGCTAGAGGCGAGGGGGCGGGTCTTATGATACGAAGGCT
>SJYX01016211.1:270085-282389 GCA_006410675.1 Oreotragus oreotragus
GGTCTGATCCCCTGTCCTAACTCTGCCCTGGTCCACGGGTCCCTGAGCAGTCACCTAGCGCCATCTGGTGGCGGAAGCGGAAGTGACACTCCATCATCTTGTCGCGGACCAGGGCAGCAGGCGGCTCCTCCGCGATCCAGTGAACGCGGCCGGTCCTCAGCAGGTCCCTGTACAGGGCCGGGTGGTCTGTCCGGGGGGCCTGCGGGACGGAACGTGAGGCTGTGGCGCCCTGCACCCTCAGTAGAGGGTTCCTGCCCCAAAGCCCCCTCGCTGCACTGCACTCACGACTGAAAACCACACTGACCCGGGAAGACTCGCGCGCGTATCCCTGGAGCCTCCCTAACCCTGTGCACATGAACGCAGAGGGAAAGCCCCTCGCCACGCGCCCTCTGCAAGCAGCAGAGGAGCACGCGGTCCGCCTCACTCCTCTCGTCCCCGCCACACTCTGCCTGCCCAGCGCCGGACAGCCGGGCCAGCCACACTCCCACAGGGATCCCACCAAGCCCCACGTGGCTGGGAACAGGCTCCTGGGGCCTCCACACACCCTGTCCCTGTCTCTTATACACATCTGGTGGGGAGAGGGTCCATTCCCTCGGAAGGCGGGAGAAGGGAGAGGAGCTGGGCGCTGGGGAACCGGGGAGGGCTGCAGGGGCAATGGTGAGGGGAGGGGCCAGATTCGAGATGGGCGGGGACACAAGGAAGAGGGTGGAGCTAGAGGCGAGGGGGCGGGTCTTATGATACGAAGGCTAGGGCCTCGGAAGCTGGGCCGGGGCGCAGTCAGGGGGCGGGATCATCTCGGGTAGGGGGCGGGAGCTAGAGGCGAGGGGCGTGTCTTATGATAAGAAGGCTAGGGACCTCGGGGGCTGGGCTGTCTCGGGTAGGGGGCGGGGCTATAGCGAGGGAGAAGGCGGGGCTAGAGGGAGGGAGAGGGCGGGCCGTGTGGATCCAGAGCCAATGGGAGGAGGCAAGACCATCCTGGTTTGCGGACAGAAAAGGGCGGGACCAGAGACGAAAGGGTTCGGGCCAGTAGTGTACGGGAGGAGTCGACGGAGGGAAGAAACAAGGACCTGGGTCGCTAGGTCTCCAATCCTTAGTGCCTCAAGAGGCGTCGAGGACAGCGCCTTGGGAATCCCGCGAAGAAGACAGGAGAGAGAAGTTTGGGACCCCGGGCAGCTAAGGTCCTGGGCGCAATCCGTGGGGACACTAGTCCTGTCCCTGCGGGGATTCACTTAGCTCCCTCTTCTCTAGTTCCACAGACGGTGGGTGGAGCCAGCTCTGGCGGGAGCAGGGGCATCTTCCTGGAGGACCCATCGCGGTGGTCTTATAATGGAAGTTACATGCAGGGTACAGACGAGTGAGGAGGGAAGGGATCCTTCTAGGCTTCGGTGAAGAATTAGCATCCTGGATGCACACGCAGTCTTCTCCGCAGGGGCCCCCTTATGCCCCTCGGGTCTGGGAGGAAGGTAGAGAATTCGCTTGAGGTGGCCCCAAGTGGGGAGGAGGAGCCTCCTTGGGCCACCAGGGGTCGCTGCTGAACCGCAGGTGAGCTCACCCTGACCCCAGCAAACTTAAGTACCAAAAACCTTTTTAGAGGTTTTATCTGGTGAACCTGTACATTGAATAAATGACCAAACTGAGGTCTAGATTTCCTCAGGGCTCCAGTCTCGTGAACCAATCGCATACTGAACGTGGTCACTCGGATTATGGGGGGCTCTTTCCTTTCTTCGTCTTTCCCATAATGTCTGTCCCTTTTCTCATTTTCAGTAATGTTCTTACCTTTCTTACAGATTTAAAAGTCAGAATTCTAGGAGCCATCAACGCCTCCTTTTCTCTTCCCACCAGATCTGAGTGGTCCTCATGTCTTGGTCACTTCCTTCAAAACTTACCCCGAACCTGGCCACATCTCTCCTTCTGACATCATCACCTTGCTCCAAACATCCATCATCTCTCTTGTGACCATGATCCCAGCCTGCTCACTGGTCTGCCTGCTTCCTGTTCATAAGCATCCGCATCATTTACAAGATAAACGGCAAACCCTTAGTCGATCATTCAAAATCTCCCCTCATCTGCTCCTGGTATACCTGTCCCTGTTTTCCCCACCTCCATTAGCCAGGGAAACTCCTACTCACTCTGTAAGTTATAGCTCATTTAACCTTTTCTGAAACTCTTTTTCACTTTCTCTCACTTCCAGGCAGAGGCAGACATTCCTCTTCTGCCCACCCAGTGCACCATTACAGCACATGTCCAGTGAATGGAAGTTATTTACTTGTGTCTCTTACATCTCCAGGCAGGCAAGGACCTCGTCCTTTTACCTTTGTGTTCTGACTGCCAAGTGCTCAGCTGGGCACTTAGTACGTGCTTACTGTTCACTCAACAGGTGAGGAGGGAGGGGCTGTAGGCTCCTAATTCCCCTACCTTTGCCTTCTCTCCTGCCATTCCCCATCCACTGGCCTGAAAATAAGATGGCTCTGTCTCTTATCCCAAGGCGACTGTTCAGTCTTCCTGTTCCTATTTCCAAGCTCCTGCATACTGAAGCAAAATACAGCTCCCAGTGTTGGGTGTGCAGGTGTGTGTGCAAATTGGATGTGAATCTGGAATGCCGTGGGCTTATGGCAGAGGCGGTGTGTGTGTATCTTTGCATATCTTGAGGGAGAAGCATCCCACGTTAGCTCTGTTGACCCGTGGGACAGTCAGTGAGTCAGTGCTTATGTGTGTTACTGTATGCCAGTATGCTGATTGGCATGTTGATGTGTGTATTTCTGTGTCTGTCTGTGGGGTGGGTACCTGTGTGCATGAGCTTGCACATGCACATGCTTCCATCTTGAGAGTAATTTGGGGATTTTTTTTCCCCAAAACTTTAAACTTATTATTTTGTATTGGGGTATAGCCGATTAACAATGCTGTGGTAGTTTCAGGTGAACAGGGAAGGAACTCAGCCATACATATACATGTATCCGTTCTCCCCCAAACCTCCCTCCCATCGAGGCTGGCACATAATAATGAGCAGAGTTAAGGTCCCTTAATTCTAAAATGATTATCCATTTTAAACATAACAGTGTGTACATGACCTTGCCAAAATCCCTAACCATCCCTTCCCCTACTTTGTGTATTTTTAACCTCTTAGGCCCTGAGACAGCCTCCAGCATCTCTCCTTGGCAGGCCAGTATGTGGGGAAGTAGAGAAGAGCTCCCTAGGAGAACTTAAAATCTGGTGATATTTTTCCCCCAGCTGTTCTTGAGCCAGTGCTTTGGCCCCGGCAGGATGCTCTCCCCACCAGCTGTCCTCACCCAGGTCCTAGGGGAGAAATGGTGGCATGTGGAAGGTGGGGGAAGGTTGGGGGAGGTTTTGTAGCTCATTTACATACAAGCATTGTCTTTCATTCTGAACCCAGGGAGTGGAGTTTGTTGTCCCTGGGGGTGCTTCCTGCAGCCAGAGGATAGGAGGGGATATGACTTATGGGGGAGGAGTGAAGCAATTCAAAAGCTGATCCTTGAATCTACCACTAATCCTGGGCTGCAGCCCACATGCCTCAGTTGCCTCATCTGTACCATGGGAAAATCCATGATTACTTGGCTGGACCTAGGATCAATTGTCACAACTCTGTTACCACTCCTCCATCCTTTTTATTGCTCCTTGCTATGTCTGTTTCGCATGGAGGAAGACAGAGCCTTGGGAAGAGTGATGGGCCTGGTTAAGACTAACAGGAGTTGAGATGTGTCCCCATGGAGTGAGAGGGAGCCAACTTGTGCTAGGGGGATGGAGCAAGACCACAGTGTAGCCCATCCACACTCTAGCCCAGGCTCTGTGGTATGGCCTTGGGCACATTGCTTCCCCTCTCTGGGCCTCAATTTCCCCAGCTGTATATAAAGAATTTGAACAGGAAGCTATCTGAGGGTCCTTCTAGCCATAAAAATGCTTAGATTCTTTGATGCTCTAGAAAGGTGAGGTTCTCTACCTCCTCCATACCCAAACCTCATGTTTCAGTCTCTGTCTGTAAACTAGGAAGAACAACACTGAATTATTGGTATAAATATCTGATCTGGAGATCTCCAGCCTATCCAAGGAGTTCTCCGGTCACTCACTCCTCAAGCCAGGACTCTGAACCTCACTGCCCACTACCTCAGCCCAAGGTGAGCCTTGGGAATCACCATGGCAACAAACTGGTTATGAACAGGGCTGTAGTTGCCATGGTGATGGGCTGCTCTCTCTCTCTCTCTCTCTTTCTCTCTCTCTCATCCCCCTCACCTCCCCTCCCCTCTTCTCAATGAACCAGAGTGATCTGTTGGCTCCAGCTTCTCCAGGTGGGGTGGGGATGGGGTGGGTACAGTGAGAAGGGGATCCTGATTGAGAAAGAGGGAAGATAGACTGAATCTATAGAGGAATGGGGGGCTGTCGGGGTGCCATTGCCATGGTGACAGGGCTGCAGCCTGTTAATTAAGCCCCCGGTTACCACGGAGATGATGGTGGTTGACGTGTCTGCAGCGGGCCCTGTGTGTGTGGGGGGGTGTGTGCTCTGTCCCAGACTCATCAATTCATGGCGAGGGCTTGGGTTCCAGAGGAGGGGCCCTCCCAGTGGCGGAGAGAAGAGTGAAGAATGGAGTTCAGGGCCTTAGCTCCATGAGGCCAGAGCTGGGGGTGAGTGGGTTAGACTGTGGGGATAATGATATAGAGACAAGGTTGGATAGGGACTGAGCCAGAAAGAGGAACACTACGCCTACCTTCCATAGAAAGAGGACCCTGTCAAGCGGCTCCAGTTTCTTCCAAACAGCTCCTTGTCCTGATTCAGTGGCTGGGACCCTGTGCTGGAGTTCAGGGAGCTAGATTCTAGTCCCTAGTCTGCCACAGGTTCATCCCATGGAGCAAATTCATAGCTTTCCATTTCTATCTTCTTTCAATTTCTTCCAATTTCCCCAGATAGGAGGACTGGTTAAAAAATAACTTACAAAATTCCTTCCAGTGTCCAAATCCTGATATTAGGAGGCAGTTTCCCTGACCGTTTTTTTTTTTTTTTCTCTCTCTCTGAGAAGCATAAGTGGAAGGAGAGATGGATTTTAGAGACTCAGAGTTGAGAAATAAGACCCGTGCCAGGCTCTGTACCTCATGATGGTTTAATGAGAGGATGCCCCTGGCCCTAGATCCTCCAAGGGCTCTCGGCGGGGATGGGGTGCTGAGCTTGCAGCCATGATCCTGGGGCTCAGAGCTGAGGGTCACCCTTACTGGCTAAGGCCAGGCTGCCAGTGGAGGAGGGCCTGCGATATGTTTTCTGAAAGCCTCACAACAGAGTCTTGGCCTGAGACCAGAATGGGAATCAGTCTTCTTGAGAGGTGGGGGCTGTGAACCAAAGGACTGGGGTCTCCCCTTGTGGCTGTCTCCTCAGTTGGTCTTGGCTCCTCGTGAAGTGCTCCATGGATTTGGTCTGAGATAAATGGAGAATTTTCAGGGTGGGAAGAAGGCCCAGGGATTACGCAGCCTCACTCCTTCATTCTATAGATGGAGATACTCAGGGCCTGAGAGGAACCCAGCTTTGCCCAAGGAAATGCAGAGTTTCGGGGCAGAGGACAGGACAGCACCACTATCCCCTGAATTCTGGATGCCTTGCAAGATAGGAGGTCTGGTGAGGGTGCCCAGATGGGACATCCAGGGGAAGAGGATCATGCCTGCCTTCATCTACTCCCTTGGGATCTAGATTTTCTCTGTGGGTGGGCTCAGTCCCTCCTTGAGTGGCCAGGGCTCTGGACCACAAATGGGAAATACCCCCAGGGGAACATCCCAGACCCAGGATTGCTGAAAAACCTCAGCATTTATTTCTCAGCACTTCTCAAACATACTACACATATTACTGTATTACTTGTCTCTACAGAGTAGTAGAAAAGGATAATGGTGGTGGTGGTGGTTTGTGAAATGCAGTGCTTAAAAATTCTTGAACACTGGCCTACCCACCTGCAATCCCTTTAACCCCTGTCACCAGTTTAAACCCATTGCAATTTTTGTGTATGGGTGGGTGGTTTTCTTTTTGGGAAAGTCAAGAAGGCCAATTCTCACACCTTGTCTGAATAGCTAGCTCTCCACCCTAAAGAGTCCTTCCAGTGTCCATAAAATCCAGTGAAGGGGTTATCTTACTGGAGGATGCCTCAGAGTCCCACTTCAGTTAGCTGCTGAAGACTCAGTGGTTGATCCAATCTGAAGTCAGCGACACATGTGTGACAACAGAATCTGAGCAGCAGGCCCTGTCCATGGTCCTGAAAAACACACGTCCTAGAACTGGATCGCTAGTGGTGCAGATTTATTTTTTCTAGGACCCTTGACGATCTCTGGGCCCACCTCCAATTGCAAGCTGAGAGGCCACTCTGGCCCTGCACTTCTAAAGCCTGAGCACAAGAAAAGGGAGAGAGTTCATCTCCAACCCAGTCCCTGTTCCTTTGTTAGTAGCCAAGGATGAGAGGCACTGAGCAGTTTGGATATGACTGCATTTTTGCCTCTTCTATTGGAGGCAGGACCCATTTCAAAAGAGGTTATGTTGAGGAAAAGAGTCCTAAACTGGAATAAAGGAAACTGGATTCTAGGCCAAGTTCTGCCATTCACTGGTATTGTGTTCATAGGCAGTCATTTCCCCGATCCCCATCAACAGTGAGCCTTAGCTTTTTCACCTGTAAAATGAAAGCTATGCATTAGCTAAGATGATTGAAGCCATCCTCTCCAGGGCTGGAACTCCCCTGAAACTTAGAGGGCTACTGCTGGGAGCTTGGGTGAGTCTCAAAATCATTTGCCCTAAATCTTCTCTCCTCATTGGATGTTTCCATCTGGCTGGAGCTCAAAGGGTCCGCACTGCTGATGCTGCTTCCTGAGATCTTTCCCCATGGGATCGAGTCTGGAGTCTTGGGGTGCTGAGGGGGTCCCAGGACAATCAAGGGGAGAGGGAGGAACGCAGAAAGCATGTCAGCTCTGGAATCCTCAGAAAGCAATCCTGGATTAGGGGATTAGACACTCCCGCCCCAGGAGAAAATCTGGTCCCAAACCGACAGGCGGCCTCATTCTCCCCTCCCCCACTCCACTCCTGGCCAGCCTGCGACCGGCCTGCCCTCCCCAGAGGCTGCACCATCCCCAGTGGGGAATCAGCGCTCCAGAACCTCACTGCCGCCTTCTCTCCTCCTCATCACCTCTCTTTCCCAGGTTCCTTGCGTGGGGGTAGGGATGGAGTCCCTTGCTTTGGGACTCCAGTAATTTGCATTTGAGGTGAGACGCTGAGACCTCTGACGGTCTAAACAGAAAGAAAGGGTTCACTGCAACTCCTCAGACTCATGCCTCCCATTTTAAGCCAGGATGAGCCAGACAGTTCAGCCCCTGACCCTGACCCCCCGGGGGCCAGCACGGTGCTTGAGTTAAAGGCTTTGGCCTTCGCACATCCCTAGCTCCAGCCTCCTGAGCAGCGATTGAGGGCGAAGGCACGATTCCACAGCGTTCTTCAGGGCCGGCCTCCCCAGCTTTGCAGGCAAGCTCTCCAGGGACCCATATTCCACGGCGCGCTCCCCCTGCCACCTCAGATCCCCGCATCTTCCCTCTAGGGGTCAGCCCAGACCCCTGGCCAGGCAGCCGCTGCGGGGCCGCCTCCCCGCGGCCGCGACCTAGTTCCCTGCCGTTATTTTTAGGGCGCGGGATGGCACCTGCCCACGTGCCGGCCCCGCCTGAGCCGGAGAGTGGGGGGCGGGCGGAGCTGCGTCTGCTCCTGGGAGGCGAGGCCCCCGTCCCCCGCAGCACCCTCTCCATCCCACTGCTGCAAGCCCCCAGGTTCCGTGCGAGGGGGCCTCCAGGAGCGCACTGCCCGCCCCTCGTCCCCTCTTCTTCCTCCCTCCCTCGCTGCCCCCCCTCCCAAAACCCCGCCAGTGGCTCACGCCTCCTGCATACGGGATGAGGTGAGCCGCGCCGCCGCTGAGAGGGGGCGCGCGCGGGTGTGAGCGTGTGTCCGTGTGCGAGTGTGTGTGCGCCGGGCGGGCGGGCACTGCAGCTTCTTCCTCCGTGGAGCGGAGAGCGAGAGAGCTAGAGCGAGCGAGAGAGCGGCGAAGGCAGGCAGAGGGGCGCGGGCAAGGCGGCGCAGCCATCCCCGGGCCCGGCGCCGCGCCGCCACCATGCTAAACAACCTGACGGACTGCGAGGACGGCGATGGGGGAGCCAACCCTGGTAAGCGATCGGGGGCGGCGAGGAGAGGAAGCAGCTCTGGGGTTAGAGACAGAGAGGGGGGCCGCCTCCTTCGGAGGCGAGGCTGGAATTGACCCGGGCGGTGGGCGCCCAAGTCGGCCTGGAGCCTAGCTCCATTGGAATGCGCCAGGCGCCGTGCGAGGTGCTGGAATGTGCCGCGCCCGGGGCCAGGACGGGGGGCCGAGGGCTTGCCACTGCCCACGGCCCGGGGGCAGACGTGGGCTAGCAAAGCGGGGGAGTCGGTGGGAAGGGGTTGGAAGAGCTAGAATGGGCTGACGTGGAGCTCGACGAGTGGGAGGAGGGCTTCTTTTCCCTAGAAGGGACCCTGGTGTCCTGGCGCAGAGCGCGGGGGTTGGGGGGGCGCAGTCTGCTGCAGTCCCTCGCTTTGAGACTTCCAGCTGAAAGGTGGGGGGAAGGTGCCTATGGGGGAGTTGGAGCCATATGACAGCCCCCGTCCGGCTGCGGTGTCTCCTTAAGGGGTCACTTGATGCAGTCCGGGCCCCCTCCCCCAAAGCTGCCCGAGATCCGACCTCCGACTGAAGCGAACCTCCTCTGGGGATTTTCAGCTCTACTTTGCGGAATCTCCTTCTCCCTCTCGCGTTCCCATGGGTTCCTTTTCAGGACGGGAAGCAAGATCACCCTCTTCTTTCCCCTTTCCCTTTCCTCTGGGTACTCTGGGATAGCTGTGAGGTTTCCAGGGTGGGGCAGAGGGGAGTCTCTCTAGCCAGCTCTGCTAGCTTCCCCAGTGAGGCCTCAGGAATGGGGTCCCAGCGGCCGAATCCCCGGCGCCGTGGCGCGGACACTGCGGACGCGCTGCGGTGGGTGCGGAAACTCGCTAGGAGCAGAGGGGCTTGGAGTGAGTCCGTTGGTGGCTCTCGCTCTCCCCCGCCCTCCTCCGCGGTTTCCCTCTTCCGAGGTCTGAGGTCTCCGAGGCCAGCCACCCCCTCGGGCTCCCAGGCCCCCCGCCGCCCCCCAGCGGCCTCAGCCATCGGCGCTGCGTCCCTTGCGCACTAGCGCGCCTCCTGCTCTGGCTGTCTGCGCTCAGCGCCTTCAAACGCTCCCCTGGGCATTGCTTGACCCTCTGGGCCAAGACTCCTGCAGACCTCCCCCCGGGGAAGGCCCAAGGTCCTAAAGACTCAAAGCGCAGGGTCTTTCAGGGACGGGCAGCCTGGACTTGAAGTCCTCCGGATCCTGAGTCCAAGTCAGAGCCAAGTGGTCGCTTGAAAGGCTGTGGACACAAGGGTCCCTCATCCTTTGACACCCCTTCTTCCTCCCTGAAGCTGAGTAGGGGCAGGAACTACTGACTGGCTAACTCATCCATCTCCCCAGTGACCCTGGGGTCAATCCGCAGGCGCCCTCCTCCGTAGCAGTTTCAGGCTTCGGGAGGCGGGTGGTTTGGCAAAGTCGAGTCTGCAGCAGAGCCGGGCATCCCGTCGCTGCTCCTAGGGAACGAAGGTGGGGTCAGTCATTCCCACATGGGAACCCTTCAGATGTCTCCACTCTGAGGAGGGGGCTCTGCTCCTCCAGACCCAAGGTTTGGTCCAGTCCCCCAGGCCCTGCTTGCCCTACCCCTGACGATGGCGCCTTCCGAGGCCAAGGGATTTCTGCGGGGTCTCAGGTGGCCTAGAAAAGAGTGTGCAGCAGGACTCCAGCTAGGAACTCCCTTCAGTTCTACCCCCTCCCCACAAGTTTTCCAGACTCTGAGTGTAGCAGACTCGTTTGCAGACTTTCTCTCTCTGAGTGGCCAGGACCTGGGTCAGGCCTTTTGGCCCCAGAGAGAGAAAGAAGGCCTCCCAGTGGTGCCTGGAGACAGTGATGGGATGGGGGGAGGTGGGGCTGGCTTGAGGGAAGACCATCAAACCGAGAAAATCCTGCATCTCTGAACTTAGGTTCTTGGAAATGTAGGAGACCTGGGTCCTGACCTCGGGGAGGTGGGAATAACCAGAGAAAGAAGGCTCCTCTGGACTAAGGAACACAAGGATATTGTCTGTGCCCCCCAGGTCTCCTTTCCTCTTGGGGTCTGACGCCGGCCCCTACTCCCCTCGTCTGGCTTGGGGATTCCCCGAGGCCTGGCCCCAGGCCCCCAGGGGAGGCTCCTTAGCCGCGCCGCTAGCCTGTTTCCTCCCTGGGAGCTCTGGCGGCCGCAGCTTAATTGAAAGCCGATTCGGGCTGAGAGCTCCCAGGGGGCGGGGGCGAGGGCGGGGGCGGAGAGGCTCAGCCTCCGTCTGGCCCGGCCTCTCGCGCGCGCCGCACGGCGCTATCCCAGCCTTCTGACTCCCGGCTACGGGAATGGGGGCGAGATCCCCTCTCGTGGTCCTGCCCAAGAGAGGGCTCGTGAAGCTCACCCCTCCCCCTCAACCGGGGTTCCAGGGAGGGGTCGAAATCAGCCCTGGCAGACCAGGCTGGGGGCCTGGCGTCCCGTCCAGACCGGCGGGTGGAAAAGAGCGACTCAGGACAAGCCTACGAGCTGCCCCCTCCTCTGCCCTCATCTCCTGGCTGGGCTCCGGCCCGGAGTCTGGCTCCGCGCTGCGCGCCGCGTTACATAAGCCGCTGCGGGCGCGTGGCCGGCTCTGCTCCGCGCTGCGCTCTCTGCCCGCGCGGTCGCCATGGAGACTGGCGCGGGGCTGCTTCGATGCCGGGTCTCCGGCCAGGACGCCCTCTTTCCCGCCCTACACACTCCCCGCGCCCCCACGAAGGAGGAGGGGCGGGGTGTGAAAGGAACGGGGTGGGGGGCTCTCGTACCTGACGGTCCTAACCCCGAAGAGCCGCGGGGAGGAGAACCCACAGGAGACGGGGCCCCTAAATCTTGCCGCTGGGGAAGGGGTGTGGGACAGGGCTCCCAGGGTGGGTGAGGTACCCCGTATATTAGTAATAATCGTGATTGTAATAGTAACAACAGTAAGTACACTTATGCGCCCAATACACACACGCCCAACAGGCATTATTTTACTTAATCCCCACCACAGCCCTGAGTTAAACACGATTATTATCCCTTTGCAAAGTAGGAAACCAAGGTTTAGTTTAAGTGACTTGCCCAAGAGGTGGACACAGGCAACGAAGTTGGGACTGGAACCTAAATCTTTTACTCCAGCCTGTTTTCCTAACCATTAAGAAATTTCTTCTCATCTCATCCCCAACCCCCTAGTTCCCACTATAATGTGGTGAAAGCACGAGGCCTCTTGTCAGCATCTTAAAAATGAAGAGGGACCCACCTCACTTTTATTTCTCCTGTTCTCTAGCCCCAAAGAGCTCTTCCGAGACCTTGAGGGTCAGGAAGGGAGCCTGGGGGAATTCAGCTCAACAGACTTTGTGCTGAGCACCTAGTGCATGCCAGATGCCAAGCTGCCACTGGCAGGACCGATCTGCTCATCCCAGGAACTCCTGGATGTGAGGAGAAGAGTGAGCTGCTGGAGGCCCTATCTGGGGGTCAGGAGCTCTTGGTCTGATGAGTGAAGTGAAAGTGGAGGCAGGAGACAGCGGGTGGTGGGTTTCCCTTGAGGACGTGAGGCGTCACTTCCATAGTTTAGACTCAGGATGAGACTGGATTTATAGCAGGTCATGCTTTGGGGACGGACCCTGGCTANTGGGGTGGGGGGTGGGTGGGGGGTGCTTGTGTCTCTTTGAAAGGACCCTCTCCTTAATGCCCTGGAGACTTCCTCCTTGCATGGCCTCATCCAGGCACATGGTTTCACACACTTGCTACACAACTTTTCATGGGCTACCGCTGATTCTCATGCCCAGCGACTCTCCAGGGTCCTGGGCTGATCCGTATATCCAAGTGCTTCTGGACAAGTTCTCTTGAGTGTCCTACAGCGCCTCAGCCTCACCGTCAGTCAAATTCAGCCTCTTCCCCACCCCCAGTCTCCCCCTTTTCCCTCCGTTTATTAAATAGCACCATCATCCACCCATTTACCTCTGTTAGAAACCCAGGCATTATCCTAGATCCCTCCTTCCCACATCCGCACACATCTGGCATAGAAATGTGTGCCAATAATTCTGGAGTCTGTTCACTTTTCTACACTGCTCTAGTCTGGGGTATCACCAGTCCTTGCCCAGATTTCTGAAAGTCCTTAGCTTCTGCATTTTTTATTTTTCTGTTTTTTTTTTTTTT
>SJYX01016211.1:282870-316049 GCA_006410675.1 Oreotragus oreotragus
TCCTTAGACTCCTCCAGATCAAACTTCTTTCAGGCCCTCTGACCCAGTCCAGCTCCCTCTCGCCTCTGGGCCATCGAACACGCTGTTCTGCTCTTCCATCTGCCTGGAACACCCTCCCGGCTCCCTCCTGGTCTAGCTGTTACTCATCCTTCGGTTCTCGGCCAACATGTCACTTCCTCTGGGACGCCTTCCTGACCTCCCAGGCTGGGCTGGGTGCTTCTCCCGTGTTCCCACAGTCCTTCGTTCATATTCTGCCACACGACTTACCACTCTGGGTTGGAAACTTCTGACTATGGGTTTATCTCCTCTGCCTTTGTGTTCCCCGAGGGCAGGGATGGTCTTAGGCTGTGTTTTATTCCCTCACCCCTACACCCACAGCGGCATGCAGGAGACATCCAGTAACTACTCACTGACTGAAGATGAACAGGACATGCCAAAGGGGGTCACTTTTCCAAGAGGTGGCGTATCCTGGGGGCCCTCTGGCTGAAGTCTCTGCCTCCCCTCTAGGAAAGAGCGTGCTTCCACCCCCCAAACACCAGGATGGGCCAGTTATGGTCAAGGAGGGAACTCTGGAGAGTCTAGAGTGCCCTGATGAATGAAGTCGGACCGCCCCCCCAAACCAGAGCAAGGAAGCACTTCCACATTCATCAAATACCCTGCGCATGCCAGGGAGTGCGCTAGGTTTGTTATACAGAACTAGAATTCTGCAGGGGAGGTAGCATTAGCTCATTTTTTCACTGTGTGGACTGAGGTTCAGCGAGTTAAAGTGGCCACACAGCTGGGTGCCCAGGCAGACGGGTGGCAAACAACTGATGCCAAGTTTCTCACTCCTCTGCCTTCTCAGGTGATGGCAACCCCAAGGAGAGCAGCCCTTTCATCAACAGCACCGACACAGAGAAGGGGAAGGAATATGATGGCAAGAACATGGCCCTGTTTGAGGTGGGTTGCTTGGGCCCCTGGGACTCCCCGCGCATCCATCTCCGCCTTCATCAGCCGTTCCCTCCTTCCTTCCCTGGGCCACTGTCCCCTCCTCTGCATTGCTCCCTCAGGTCCACCTTCTTCCTTTCCCTCTCCCCCTGCTCCTCCACTTCTCATCCTAACCCCCTCTCTCCCTGCCCGTCTCATCCTAGTCTCAACGGCTTGCCTCCTGGTCCCCATCTCTCTCTGCCTCCTACCACCTGGCTCACCCTCCTCTAGACCCCAGTGCCCCAACATTGACAACTCCCTCCACAGGAAGAGATGGACACCAGCCCCATGGTGTCCTCCCTGCTCAGTGGCCTGGCTAACTACACCAACCTGCCCCAGGGAAGCAGGGAGCACGAGGAGGCAGAGAACAACGAGGGTGGAAAAAAGAAGCCTGTGCAGGTGAGGGCCTTGGGGAAGAAGGGCTGGAGGGGAGAGCAGGCGGGGAGGTGGGGTGAGGAAAAGGGATTCAGGTGAAGGAAGGGATGGGTGATGGAAACGGAAGGATAGGAGGTGGAGGCGGAGGGAGAGGAAGGAATGGGAGATGAGGGGTAGAGATGGGGGGGCAGGGAGGGGGATGAAAGTTTGGGGAAGAGGAGAGGGACTGGGGTGCTGGTAGGGATGGGAGAGGGGCTGCAGAAACTGACGCCAGCCTCCCTGGCAGGCCCCCCGCATGGGCACCTTCATGGGCGTGTACCTGCCGTGCCTGCAGAACATCTTTGGGGTTATCCTCTTCCTGCGGCTCACGTGGGTGGTGGGCATCGCGGGCATCATAGAGGCCTTCTGCATGGTCTTCATCTGCTGCTCCTGTGTGAGTGACTCCCTCCCCTCGCCCGTTCCCTGACAGCTGGGGCTTGAACAGGGACCTGGGGGCGGGAGGGGAAGGGATGGGGGGGCACGAGACCTGAGCTTTTTATAGGAACCACTGCGTATAATCTTGGAGAGGAAATTAGGTCTGACTGGGCCTTCCAGCCTCTCCCAGGCTCATCCCTGATGGCCATCAACCAGGTGTCACCTGGATCTTTGTGTGGGTGTGGGTGCTGCAGACTCATTGATAAAAAAAGATAGGTGTACATTAATAAATCAGATCCACCTTCAGCCCTACAACAGTTAACAATTTGGTAGGTCTTGACTCACAAGAAAACGGGATGATGGGTCCCAAACAGGTCTGGCTGAATTCTTCCCATCTTCTCAAAAAAACCCCACATGTTCACTAAACACCTACTTCCCATGACATTTCTGCTTCCTCACCTGTGACCTGTGATTCCCCCCTCAACATGTGCGGTAGCCAGTGCCGAAGCTAGTATACCTGCCTATTGAATAAACGAAGAAACGGAGGCTTAGAGAACTGAAGTGACATGTCTCCGGTCAGACAGCTGGTCAGAGGCCAAGCTGGGGTTTCCAGAGCTCTCTGATGTGAGAGCTCGAGTTCCTTCCATGTGCTGGGTGAAGAAGGGTTTTTCTGGACAAGAAAGACTTGGCAAGAGTAGGAGCTGGAACCGTACCAAGCAGAAGCTCAGTGGAAGCCGACTTGTGGGTTTGGCGGGTATTTATGGGGTAGCCGCCACCCTGATGGTGATCTCTGTTCTCACAGACGATGCTCACGGCCATTTCCATGAGTGCAATCGCAACCAACGGTGTTGTGCCTGGTACGTGATTGGGGCCGCTTGGAGGGGGAGGGGGGCCTGGCTGGGTGGGAGGGAGACCTAAGGGCAGTGCCCAGAGCTTTGGGCGCCCTCAGGAACTCTGAAAGGCAATCCTGCAGGTCTGAGGCTGGGCTGTGATGTTTGTGGAGTCGGTGGGGGCAGCCCTCTTAAGGGGAGGGGAAGGAGGCTGTTGATGGTGTTGAACGGGGCAATGAAAGATCTCATCCTTTTGCCATCATCCTGTTTTCTGAGCCATGACCTCCTTAGAGGGGTAATTAGCAACGTGGTAGCCAGTGCTGTAAAAGCCACTCCAAGTGTTTGGCTGGGTCTCCCACTACAGCCTGTAAGGCTTGTGAGGCCCAGCGCAACCCCTTCCCACCACTATCTCTGATCCCCCCCTCCCCCTGTAGCAGCCCAGGGTCTCTCGAACCTCTTGCCAATACTGGATTCTTTCTGCAGCTGGCGGCTCCTACTACATGATTTCCAGGTCTCTGGGTCCAGAGTTTGGGGGCGCTGTGGGCCTCTGCTTCTACCTGGGCACTACTTTTGCTGGGGCCATGTACATCCTGGGCACCATCGAAATCCTGCTGGTAAGAGGGGCCGGGAAGGAGGTGTGGGTCCTGGGCTGTCAGTCAGTTAACAGATGCTCCGTGGACACCTCTTGTAGGCTGGGTCACTCAGAAGGCCAGAGGGATATCAGATGTGGTTCTGTCTTTAAAGAGTTCACAGTCTAGTTGGGGAGACAGGATACACTAATTATGTAACACGAACAGCTGTCGTTTATCAGGCACCCACTGTGCTCTCAGCAGAGTTTCAAGTGCTTTACAGTCATTAGCTTGAATCCTCACGAGGTTTAAGTATTATAATGCCCATTTTACAAATGAGAAGCTCAGAGAGGTGAAACGACTTGCTCAAGGTCACTCGGCAAACGACTGTCAGAGGAGGGTTGGGAAGAGTACAGTCATGGTAGATGATAACAGTCATGTCCCTCAATGATTGCCTACTACGTGCCAGGGGGCAGTGTGCGAGGCACTCTGTGGATGTTAATGGTAGAGGGCAGATGGCTGGCGGGTTGCAGAGAAGAAGGAGCTGAAAAAGAGAGCTGTCAGAAGCAGTGACTGATGGGCAGTGTCTGACGTGGACAGCTGCTGACTTGGGTCTCAGTTCTTCCTGCCCCTGCAGGAGGAAGTGGGAGCTGAAGGTTCCTTGGTTTACAGAGAGCTGCGCTGACATTTCCCAAACACTTATTCTACCCAGGCCCCGTGGCTGGCCATGTATCATTTTATTTTATTCTCACGACTCTTGCATGAGTTAGATATCTTCATTTTACAGATAAGGAAGGCAAGGCTCAGAGAGTTAAAGGGACATGTGGAAGGGACGTGAAACTGTGTCTTTCTGACTCTGAAGCCTGTGCATGTCCCCCCAACTGCACTGCTTCAGAGAAATAGAACTAACAGATGTTTCAGCTTCTGGCCTGGGGGCAGATTGGAGAGGTCCAGGGTCAGGAAGGATAGATGAGGAATAAAAGACCCAAGAAGCCAAATTTTGAGAGAATAATAATAGACCTCTATGGCTTTTATGAAATTAAAAAATCATTATAAAAGCAATTCTACCGATTGAATTGGAAAATTAAAAAAAATAAATTGGAAAAAATTAAAGAATGTAAAAAGGGAAATAACAATCTCCTGAAGAGTCATCATTAACATTTTGGTGTATCCTTCTAGTTTTTGTTTTTCTTCATGATATTGTATTTTGTCTTTATAAAACTCTATAGATTTCTCTAATAGTTCAACACTCTCTTTGCAAATATCACTTACAACTGAAAATAACTTTTGTAACAATATAAATATATTAATATTTCATATAGAAATTATGGAAAATGCAGATGTGCAAAAAGAATAAAGATTATTCACATTTTTACCATTCAGGGGAAACGACTGTTAACATTTTGATGTATCTACACACAGACAGACATATATACACATGTATGTGTGTATATATTCACATGTAAGTACACATATATATATTTACAAAAATGAGATAAGACACAGTCTCTTTAAAAATAGATTGTTTTTACCCAGTCTAACAGGGATAGCTTTTTAAAGTTGGTTCATATAAATCTTTGTTGTCCTTTTCAGTAGCTACACAGTCTATTGGGAAATACCATGATTAATTTACCTAATCCTCTAGGGATGAATGTCTAATTTATATCTGCCTTTCTAATTAAATAATAAAGACAACAAATAATCATTAATACTTATACTTGATAACAAAAGTGATAGAAATTAATAACTGCTCCTGACATTTTTGCAGTATCATCTTTTAATGACTGTGTAATGACTAGTCTTTGTAGGACAAACCCTATCATTGGACCCTATCATCAGGCTCGGATTACTGTAAATATGTTGTGAAGAGTTATCTTTTTCTCCAAAGCCCTGTCTGTGCCTCAGGTTATTTCCTTGGGGTTGTTCTTCGTTGGTCCCCACTGGGTTACCTGCTTGACCGCCTCACCCCTTTCCCACAGGCTTATCTCTTCCCAGCCATGGCCATTTTTAAGGCAGAAGATGCCAGCGGGGAGGCGGCGGCCATGCTAAACAATATGCGTGTGTATGGCACCTGTGTGCTCACCTGCATGGCCACTGTGGTGTTTGTGGGCGTCAAGTACGTCAACAAGTTCGCCCTTGTCTTCCTGGGTTGTGTCATCCTCTCCATCCTGGCCATCTATGCTGGGGTCATCAAGTCTGCCTTCGACCCACCCAACTTCCCGTAAGTGCTGCTGCCCTGTGCCTCAGGCACCCTCCCCCGCCTCCCTGGCTGGTTTCAGTGTCTTCACACTAGTCTCTGCCACCCCCTGCCCGTCCCTATCTCTCAGAATTGGAGTGGTTGTGGATTCAGAGTAAACTCTCCTGGGAGGGAAAACCTCTCCTGGTTTCAGATAAATCTCTTTAGGGTGGGGTAAATTTTTTTGGAGGTGGGCACAGTGTCCCTTGTGAGGGTCAACTGCTTGCTGGTGAGCAGGGCTTCCCAGGTGGCTCAGAGGTAAAGAATTCACCTGCCAAGCAGAAGACATGGGTTCAACCTGTGAGTTGGGAAGATCTCCTGGAGTAGGAAATGGCAACCCACTCTGGTATTCTTGCCTGGGAAGTCCCATGGGCTGAGCAGCCTGGTAGGCTACACAGTCCATGGGGTCACAGAGGTGGACATGGCTGAGCACGCTCACTCAGGTGGAGTTAGGAAGAGTCAAGTGGAAAGATTTCTGAAGGGATGACCAGTCTGTGTGAGGGAAAGCTTTCTTGGTGGGGAACAACCTTTTGGGATGAGACAACCTCTTAGTATTGAACACCTTCTCTATCGTAGGAAAGGACACAGAAGAGAGGGTCTAGGGGCTCAGGTCCCTGTGGGTTCAGCCGCTCTCCCCAGGACACATTCCCCTACATACATCACAGGGCTCAGAAGGATGGCACATTGGGACTGCTGTCCATGGTGCTGAAACAGCATCGTAGGAAAGCAGTAGTTCTCTGCCCTGGCTAATACTAGAGTCACTTGGGAGGGAGGAGATTCTCCAGCGGGCCAGTGGTTAGGAGCTTTGAAAAAATCCTGATCCTGGGCTCCATCCCAATTAAATAGAAATCTCTGGATATGGGGCCCTGGCATCTGTGTTTCTTCGTGCTCCCCTGGTGGTTCTACCATAAAACCAGGGCAAGGTTACGTCCCTCCCCACCTTCCTCCCTTGTTTCTCTCCCTAGGATCTGCCTCCTGGGGAACCGCACACTGTCTCGCCATGGCTTTGATGTCTGTGCCAAGCTGGCATGGGAAGGAAATGAGACAGTGACCACACGGCTCTGGGGCCTTTTCTGTTCCTCCCGATTCCTCAACGCAACCTGTGATGAATACTTCATGCGAAACAATGTCACGGAGATCCAGGGCATTCCTGGCGCTGCCAGTGGCCTCATCAAAGGTCTGAGGGAGGGAAGAGGTCTGGTGTCCAGGGAACACTGCAGGGAGTGTGGACTAATCAGTTAGGATTAAGGGACTCTTTTTGGGATTCAGTTAAATTTGATCCGTTTTAATTGAGCACCTACTCTGGGCCACGTTCTATCCTTGGGATCACAGAGGGGTAGAGGTGAAAGGGAACCTTTGCATGTCTTTCCATCTAGTGGGAAAGAAAGCCATCAGTTTGGCAGGTATTCACTAAGCACCTGCTAAATGCCTAGCGCTGTGCTGAGCACCAGGAACACAGCATAAATAAGTCACAGTTCTTGGCCTCAAGGAGTCTAATAGCAGAGACAGATGTAATAGCAAATAAATTATGACATGTGTAGATGTGCATTCAGTGAACAGAGTTCTCCCAAGGGAGGGAGTGGTCATGTGTATAAGGTGGTAAGACTAGGCTTCCTGGATTCATCTGAGAAGGATTTTGAAGAACAAATAAGAGACTTTCAGCTATACAAGAGGAATAAGGGAATTACAGGCAGAAGAACAGCTTGTCTAAAAGCATGCAGACACTGAAGAGCATATTGTGCCCTTCCAAAGATGAGTAATTTGGTATGACTGGGGCATAAAGTGCAAGGGAAGGAGGGGCAAGAGATGATGTTGGAGAGACTGACATGAGCCAGACTGTGGTCAGCCCTGGAGGCCATGTTGAAGAGTTTGGACAGTGCTCTGAGGGTGATGAGGAGCAGCCAAAGGGTTCTAAGTAAGGGGTGGATATGGTCAGTTTGTGGTTTCTGAAGGCTCACTCCAGCTGCTAACGTGGATGGGTTCATAGCAGGGAGGGAACAGAGTCAGGAAGTCTAGGAGGTGGCTGATGCTGAGTCCTGGTGAGATATGATGGTTTTCTTACTGAGAGTGGTGGATGCCAGCAAACTGGTTCTCCATCAGGCCTGTTTTGCACCCCCACCCCACCCCAGGAGACAGGTGGCAATGTCTAAAGACATTTTTGGTTGTCACAACTGAAGGGTTATTACTGGCATCTGGTGTGTAGAGGCTGGGATGTGGCTAAATACCCTACAGTGTGAGGGTACACTCCCCCCCCCCTCGCTGCCACATACACACACAAAGAATTGCCTGTTCTTATCATAGTTATCACTACAAGTTAATAGTGCCAGAGTGGAGAAACACTAGAAAAATGGGAAGGGGTGTCTTTGAGAAATATTTAGGAGGAATAAAGGATAGGAGTTGGAGATGGTTTTGAAACAGAGACGAGGATAGGGAATGGTTGTGAGCAATGTCAAGGTGATCTGTATTGATGGTGGTGCCTTTTACCAAGGTAAGGGGTAAAAGAAAGGAGCCGTTTGCCATGAGTGGGTGGCAAGACCAGTTTGGGACATATTGAATCAGTTTGAGATAGGTCTTTGTTGTATATGTCCTTATGTAGACTGGACCACTTTAGGGCAAGGACTTGATCTGATTCATGTGCAAAGTCCCTGGACCAAAGCAGGGGCTTAGGAAATGTTGGTGGAAATAAGAGCTGGTTGATTTTGACCCTTCTTTTTGTCCACCCTGCCTCCTGGCCCCAGAGCTCTGGCACCCTGATGTCTGAAAGTTATGTCTCCCCCACAGAGAATCTATGGAGCTCCTACCTGACCAAGGGGGTGATTGTGGAAAGGCGTGGGATGCCCTCAGCAGGCCTGGCAGATGGTACCCCCATCGACATGGACCATCCCTATGTCTTCAGCGATATGACCTCCTACTTCACCCTGCTGGTTGGCATCTACTTCCCCTCAGTCACAGGTGAAGGGGAGCTCAGAGAGGGAAGACTCTGCCTGGGAGTGGATGGGTAGGGAGAAAGTCAATCATGATGTGGGGAATTTCTTAGTCCAATAGCCCTATCACATAAGCAGGATCCAATTCACTTCCCACTGGACAGGTGAGGGAATTAAAGCTGGGAGTAGCCAGGTAACAGGCCCAAGCTCTCACATGAGTCAGCGGGCCTGGACTGCACCCCTGTGTCATGACTCAGAGGCTGGCATCCTATCTCCATCTGCTTCCCCGCGGCTCCTGTCCTAGCTGTTCCTCTGTTCACAGGGATCATGGCTGGTTCTAACCGCTCTGGGGACCTGCGGGATGCCCAGAAGTCGATCCCCACTGGCACCATCCTGGCCATTGCCACCACGTCCGCTGTCTGTATCCTGCACGGCTGGCGGAGACCACTGTGGGTGGGGAGGGCTAGACGGAGGGTCTCTGAAGCTGCTGCCTCATCTGGCCAGCTCAGGAGGGGTTGGAAGGATGGGGAATGCCGCCCTGGGGATTCTCCTTCATCCTCTGCTGCAGACATCAGCTCCGTTGTCCTGTTTGGGGCCTGCATTGAGGGGGTCGTCCTTCGGGACAAGTAAGTAAGGGGCTCAGGGCGGAGCCTGTTCTGGGGAGGGGGGGCTGGGCATCAGGCACACCTCTGCTCGCACACTCCAGGGCCAGGACTCCCTCCACCTACTGAGGCAGCACCTTCTGTTTTAAGACAGTGCCAAATGGCCAGTTTGTGGTCTCTGAAGGCTCACTCTGGCTGCTAGTGTGGATGGGTTCATAGCACGGCGAGAACTGAGTCAGGGAGTCTAGGAGGAGGCCAAATGGCCCTGTCTTAAAAACAGAAAATGCTTAGAAACTGCTCTTCTTGATTCTCACACCACATCATGTCACCACGTGATGAGGCCAGAATCCCCATTTTTCAGATGGAGATACAGTTTAAGATATCTGCCCAGGATGACACAGTCTTATACAATTGACCATGTTCTAGAATCATTATTAGCTGGGAGGGGCAAGATAAGGGTAGGGTGTTAAAAGGTACAAACTACTCTGTGTAAAAGAAATAAGCTGCAAGGATATATTGTTCAGTACAGGGGATACAGCCAATATTTTATAATAACTATAAATGAGGTATGACTTTTAAAAATTGTGGATCACTATGCTGTAAACCTGAAACTTATATAATCTTAGGTACATCAACTATACCTCAATTTAAAAACAAAAATTGAGTTGCCACTAAGTTCCAGGCACTGTGCTAAGCATTTTACATATGTTAACTCCTTATTCCTCCCACCAATCATATGAGGTAGGCTTATAATGATCTTCACTTTGCAGTTGAAGAAACTGAGGCACAGAGAGGTTGAATGTCTTGCCCAAGGCCCCACAGACGGCCCACATCATCAGGGGCTTTGTCTGTCCCTTCACCCCTACACAGCCAAGCCCCATGTGGACGTACAGCGGGCCCCGCAGTTGGCATGGGAGCCCTTTGGAAATGCAGGTGGCATTGCTCACCCAGCATCTCGTATCTTCTACTGCTTCCTTCCAGGTTTGGCGAAGCTGTGAATGGCAATCTGGTGGTGGGCACCCTGGCCTGGCCATCCCCCTGGGTTATTGTCATTGGATCCTTCTTCTCTACCTGCGGGGCTGGGCTGCAGAGCCTCACGGGGGCCCCTCGCCTGCTGCAGGCCATCTCCCGCGATGGCATAGTGCCCTTCCTCCAGGTCAGTGGTGAGCAAGGCGTGGGCCGATAGTCCACTCCCTATACCAGTCAGCCAGGCCCCTACCCAGCGAGGCCACCCGGTGAGCCGAGGCCACAGCAAGCCCTGAACTGCCTTCTGGTCTCTGCCTCTCTGTGATGCCACTATGAAAAATGGGTGTGCTTTAGTTGGGACTTGGCCCACGCTCAGGGCCATCTCTTTGGGCAGGGTTCTTTGCTCTTAGGGAGAAAAATAAACGGTCCTCCTTGGGCCTTGCGACTGGGCAGGGACTCAGGGAGACAGCCAAAGGGGAGTGAGAGGAGAGTGCTCTCTGTGGTGCTTAAAAATGTATATGATGAAAAAAAAAAAAAAAATGTATATGATGAACTCCGTCACGGCTGCTTGCTGGCCGCCTGGAGTTCCTCTTCCATCTGTCCCCTCCTGTTCCCCTTCAGGGATCATCTGAAATTCCCTGCACTCGGGTTCCAATGTCAGGGTGGGCAAGATACAGCAAAAAGCTGGTATCCCCTTGAGTACCTTTAAAGGATGAGAAACGCAGCCTCCTTCTCTCTCTGCCTCTCCTGTACTGGTCCCCAGGGCGGGAGGAGAGAGACAAGCAGTCCTTAGGGCCTCAGGCCCCTGTGACGGTGGCTGTGTCCTCAGGTTTTTGGCCACGGCAAAGCCAACGGAGAGCCAACGTGGGCCCTGCTCCTCACCGCCTGCATCTGCGAGATTGGCATCCTCATCGCGTCCCTGGACGAGGTCGCCCCTATCCTCTCTATGTGCGTGCTGGCCTCCTGCCCTCCCCATCAGCTCTGGGGGTCTCTCTACCCGGATACTCCAGCTGTGACCCTGGACGGCCCACCTGAACCACTTTAACAAGCCCACTGTCGTAGAAACCTGTCCTTTGTTGTACAGAGAGTCATCCCCACATGCACCAGGGCGTGCAGTAAGGGGATCTGGCCTTTGAACCCCTTCCTGCGCATCAGAACATGACTCGACCACCTCCCTGGTTTCCTCCTCCCTTTCCCCCTTTCCTCCCCCGTGTGTCTGCCTCTCCTGCATCCCTGTCTCTCGGGGGCCTCTCTGTGTTCTAGGTTTCCTCCTCCCTCCCCCTTTCCTCCCTGTGTGTCTGCCTCTCCTGCATCTCTGTCTCTCAGGGGCCTCTCTGTGTTCTAGGTTTCCTCCCTGGCTTCCTCCTCCCTCCCCCTTTCCTCCCCGTGTGTCTGCCTCTCCTGCATCCCTGTCTCTCTCTCTCTCTCTGTTCTAGGTTCTTCCTCATGTGTTACATGTTTGTGAATCTGGCCTGCGCGGTACAGACGCTGCTGAGGACGCCCAACTGGCGGCCGCGCTTTCGATATTATCACTGGTGGGTGCCTGTCCCCCCCTAACCCCCTGTCCCACAGGACCATCCTCTCCCCGGCCCCTCACCCCAGCCCATCCCCTCCAGGTCTCAGGATCCTCAAGTCCAGTGTTCGTAGCCCAGGTAGCATGAGAAGAGTCCTGGTGAAGGTCTCCTTATAATGACGAGTAATAACAGAAGACAGCATCAGCAGTCCCAGCTGGAATCCCTCTCATGTCCATAGTGCTCAGCACCTGCCAGTCTTGATGAGGAAGTCTCAGCTGTCTCTTATACACATCTAAGAAGCCAAATGTTGAGAGAATAATAATAGACCTCNAACAAGAATACTGGAGTGGGTTGCCATTTCTTTCTCTAGGGAATCTTCCTGACTCATGGATCAAACCTCCATCTCCCACATTGCAGACAGATTCTTCACTGCTGAGCCACCAGGGCATCCCTTATGTCTGTCTCTTATACACATCTAGATGTGTATAAGAGACAGTTACAGTGCTTGGGGCACAGAAGGTGCTCCTCACGTGGGGCTGGACTTGTGATTGTTCTGCTTGATGGTTCTTGATCCTCACAACAGGCTGGTGGGACAGACAGGGCAGGCATGATCATGCTTTTTCTGCCGAAAGGAAATGGAGGCTCTGGTGGGGAAAGGGATGGGCCCAAGGTCACCCCCCCACCCCCCAAGGCTATGGCACACCTTGACCAGAACCCAGGCTGCCTGCCTGTCCCGCCCCGGCCCTCCTGCTGCACCAGTCGCCTCAGCCCATGTTCCTCCTGGGAGATCTTGCCTCGAACCCTCCCCAGAGACCCCTGCCCTCAGAACCCCTCTGGCAGGGTGGTCTGCCAGGGCCTGAGGCACTGGCCCGGGGCAGTGTGGTGACTGAGAAGCTGGGTGGGGCCCTGTCTGCGACTGCTCATCCACCCAGAGGCCCCAGGTTCCAGTGGTGCTCCTGGAGATGATGGTGTGGGCTCCCCCTAGCCCGGGCTGTAGCTTCCCAGGTCTGGCCCAGGCCCACCCTGCCCCCATCTAACTCTTGCCGTCTGAGCCCCGGGCACCAGTGAGAACCCTGCCAGGGGCTCAGAGGCCGGGTCTCCCTCCCACCGTCCAGGACACTCTCCTTCCTGGGCATGAGCCTCTGCCTGGCCCTCATGTTCATCTGCTCCTGGTACTACGCCCTGGTGGCCATGCTCATTGCTGGACTCATCTACAAGTATATCGAGTACCGCGGGTAAGGCGGGCGAGGAGGGGAGAGCGTGAAGGGTACTGGGGGGAGTACCGAGTACCGCGGGTAAGGCGGGCGAGGAGGGGAGAGCGTGAAGGGTACTGGGGGGAGTACCGAGTACCGCGGGTAAGGCGGGCGAGGAGGGGAGAGCGTGAAGGGTACTGGGGGGAGTACCGAGTACCGCGGGTAAGGCGGGCGAGGAGGGGAGAGCGTGAAGGGTACTGGGGGGAGTACCGAGTACCGCGGGTAAGGCGGGCGAGGAGGGGAGAGCGTGAAGGGTACTGGGGGGAGTACCGAGTACCGCGGGTAAGGCGGGCGAGGAGGGGAGAGCGTGAAGGGTACTGGGGGGAGTACCGAGTACCGCGGGTAAGGCGGGCGAGGAGGGGAGAGCGTGAAGGGTACTGGGGGGAGTACCGAGTACCGCGGGTAAGGCGGGCGAGGAGGGGAGAGCGTGAAGGGTACTGGGGGGAGTACCGAGTACCGCGGGTAAGGCGGGCGAGGAGGGGAGAGCGTGAAGGGTACTGGGGGGAGTACCGAGTACCGCGGGTAAGGCGGGCGAGGAGGGGAGAGCGTGAAGGGTACTGGGGGGAGTACCGAGTACCGCGGGTAAGGCGGGCGAGGAGGGGAGAGCGTGAAGGGTACTGGGGGGAGTACCGAGTACCGCGGGTAAGGCGGGCGAGGAGGGGAGAGCGTGAAGGGTACTGGGGGGAGTACCGAGTACCGCGGGTAAGGCGGGCGAGGAGGGGAGAGCGTGAAGGGTACTGGGGGGAGTACCGAGTACCGCGGGTAAGGCGGGCGAGGAGGGGAGAGCGTGAAGGGTACTGGGGGGAGTACCGAGTACCGCGGGTAAGGCGGGCGAGGAGGGGAGAGCGTGAAGGGTACTGGGGGGAGTACCGAGTACCGCGGGTAAGGCGGGCGAGGAGGGGAGAGCGTGAAGGGTACTGGGGGGAGTACCGAGTACCGCGGGTAAGGCGGGCGAGGAGGGGAGAGCGTGAAGGGTACTGGGGGGAGTACCGAGTACCGCGGGTAAGGCGGGCGAGGAGGGGAGAGCGTGAAGGGTACTGGGGGGAGTACCGAGTACCGCGGGTAAGGCGGGCGAGGAGGGGAGAGCGTGAAGGGTACTGGGGGGAGTACCGAGTACCGCGGGTAAGGCGGGCGAGGAGGGGAGAGCGTGAAGGGTACTGGGGGGAGTACCGAGTACCGCGGGTAAGGCGGGCGAGGAGGGGAGAGCGTGAAGGGTACTGGGGGGAGTACCGAGTACCGCGGGTAAGGCGGGCGAGGAGGGGAGAGCGTGAAGGGTACTGGGGGGAGGGGTGGGGTTGAGGCCGAGAAGCTGGGGCGAATGGAGAGGAAAGCTGAGGGGTGGGGCAGCAGCAGAGGCAGGCACTCAGGCTTTGAGAAACGAGGCGGCCAGGAGCGACCGCCCTTCTGAGCCCGAGATGGGCGGCTCTGGCTCCGCACTTGGGGGTGGGTGCTTCTCCGTGGCACTCCTGGCTTTCTGCCTCTCGTGATCCCCCCTTCCCGGCCCCCAGGGCAGAGAAGGAATGGGGCGATGGGATCCGAGGCCTGTCTCTCAGCGCTGCTCGCTACGCCCTGCTGCGCCTGGAAGAAGGGCCCCCGCACACCAAGAACTGGAGGTGAGTGATGGCGACTGAAGAGGAAGGGAGCGCCCGATCCACCCCGCCTGCTCTCTTCTGCTCTTGCTGAGTGGGGTTCAGCCTCATCTGAACCCTTCCCTCCTGTAACGCTGAGGCTGAGCTGAGGTTCCACACATTCGTTTTCCAAAATCCTACCTGCCATGCCAGTTTCTAACCATCTATCCATCCCTCCATTCATCCCATCATTTGTTTAAAAAAACACCTATGAACACATGGTCTATGTGCTGACCCCTTCCGGTCTCCGGGGACGTAGTGAGCTCACAGTTCCCTGGAGAAGGCATGCGCCCAGACAGGTGAGTGGAGTATCGCAGAGCATTCGCCCTGGGAGAGGTGGGATCATCCAAAGAGTTAGAGGGCCTCTTAGAAATCACTAGATTACTAACAGTCTCTCTACTGGCTCCACTGGGGGCTCAGACGGTAAAGCATCTGCCTACAATGTGGGAGACCTGGGTTCAATCCCTGGGTCGGGAAGGTCCCCTGGAGAAGGAAATGGCAACCCACTCCAGTACTCTTGCCTGGACAATCCTATGGACAGAGGAGCCTGGTAGGCTACAGTCCATGGGGTCGCAAAGAGTCAGACACGAACTGAGTGACTTCACTACTACTACTACTATTTGATTCATGTGAAAATCAGGGCTTAGGGAAGGTCTCAGGGGTCATGGAAGGCAAAACCGGAGCCGGAATCTTCCCCTCCCGCCTCTCAGCCCAGCTGTTTTCTAACTGCTTGCTCTGCAAGCCCTCCTTCTCCTTCAGGTTCATTTTGCTAAGAGTAAGGTCTGGAACTCTGGAATGAGGACATCGTGGACTTGTCCTCACTCATGTCTGCTAAACTGGCCTTTTAGAGACTGGAGCTTTGCATAAATAGTCTGTGAATCCTCAAATGCTTAGCACAGGTTCTAGCCCAGAGCAGGTGCTTAGAGGATGCTATCAAACTGATGGTTGGCAGCAGAGGCTAAACGAATAAGGAAACGAACAGATAAATAGATGGGTAGATAGCTGAGTGTATATATGTATGAGAGTGTGGTTGGGTGAATAGATGAATGTGTGGATGGGTGGTGGTAGGTGGATGTGAGGGTAATTGAGTGAATAATGCATGTTTTGGTAAATTAACATGGACGTGAATGGATAAATGAAGGATAAAATAGATGGATGGGTAAGTGGATAGACGGGTGGATGGGTGGGTGGGTGAGGTAGATGGGTGGGTGGGTGGACGGATGAATGCATGGGTGAGAGAGATAAATGCAGAGATGGATGGGTAGGTGGATGGAGAGATGTGTGGGAGATGACTGGATGGGTTGATAACCCAAGGACATGGGTGGATGGATGTTTAGGTGGATGGGAGTATGGAGGACAGGTGGTTAGTGTATGAAGTATGGGTGTATGAGTTATGGTGCTTGGGGAGGCGGTGGATGGATCACGTGATCTTGCACCCACTTCAGGCCACAGCTGCTGGTGCTGGTACGTGTGGACCAAGACCAGAATGTGGTCCATCCACAGCTGCTCTCGTTGACCTCCCAGCTCAAGGCAGGGAAGGGCCTGACCATTGTGGGCTCTGTCCTTGAGGGCACCTTTCTGGATAACCACCCCCAGGCGCAGCGGGCAGAGGAGGTGAGTACAGGCCTCGGTGGGGGGCACGTGGCAGCTGGAAAGACAGTGCCTTGCTTCTTTTCAGTTTCTCCCTACCACCTCTGCCATCAGTTGGGGCTCAGGCTTCTCTGTCCTCCTCCTCAGAAGTGGAGTCCAAGGGTTCAGTGACTAAGTTCCTTAGAATCCAACCTGCAGAAACCAAGATGATCAGGGCCAGAAGGGCCTATTTTATGGATAAGAAAACTGAGGCTTAGAGAAGTCAGGTCATTTGTTTAAGGACAGAAAGCGGAGACTCAAAACCTAGACTCCTATTCCAGCTTTCTTTTGCCAAAGCATAAATCTTTTAAAGCGTTTTTCACATTGGTGAATTCTTCCAGTTCCCACACTGCATGGGGTCGACAGGATAAGTATCCAGTTTAGCAAAGGAAGAGACTGAGGCCCCGAGAGGGAAAGTGGCTTGCTGAAAGTCACAAAGCTGGCTGGAAGCATAGCAGGATTTGAACCCAGGTCCCGGGGGCTGGATTACTTGCTCTCGTTCCTATCTACTGGTCATTGCTCACGGAGCAGGGGGCAGAGCCAGCGTGAGCTGGGGCAGCAGGGGTCTGCAGTAAGTGGCATTAACAGGTGTCTGGTGGGTGGCAGAGGAAGCGGGTTCTGTCTGTGATTCAGGCCTCTCTCCCCTTGGGGCCATGGTTAGAAGTGGAGAGGGGAAAGGGGGCCTCAGGGAGGTGAGATGAGATGGGGTGGGGCACCCCTAATGGCTTGTGACAGCCGCTGTTTCTGCATCACTGGGCCGTTCACACCGATCTGTCAGGGCCCAGGGCTGGAGGCCTCCACTGGTCACTTTAATTCAACATGCAGTGCCTGCACATGTCCTGGGTACCAGACACTGGGGTAGGCCCTGGGGGACATGGAGGTGGGGGAGACCAAACCCCACCCCTCAAGGTGGTCACAGGCTGGTGGGGGAGAGAGAACACACACAGAAGGCTGTCCAACCCGTCTGAGGTTGACAGGGGCTACCTTAGAGTTAGTAACCACAAAGTAATAGAATGTATTGAGTATTTATGATCTCTCAGGCTGTACACTAAGCTCTACACATCACGTTATGTCATTCTCCCTCTTCCTAAATGAGGTAGCTGTCTCAACGCCCGTTTGACAGATGAGAAAACTGAGGCTCACAGAGGGAGTTGATTTGCCCAAGGTTACTCTGCTTTTATTTTCAGCCACTGCACGCTGAATTAACAGATTAGGGCAGAGGCAGAAACTGGAGCACTTGCTGTTTGACATTAGGGGATTGGTTAAGAGTGTGAAGGATGGAGTCAGACCCCTGGATTTGAACCTCTACAATAACATCCATTATCCATATGGCCTGAAGCAAGTCTTAATTTCTCTGAGCCTCAATTTCCTTAGCTATAAACTGAGAGTCATAAAACACTTCCTTCATCATGCAGATTGAATGTGTGTTTTAAATGCCTACTATTATGCTGGCTTTTAAAAGTCGTTAAAACCAAATTGTCCAGCTAAGCAGAGGAGCCGTTTCATTCTGGTCTGGGTGGAGGGGTGGTGTTTGAAGAAGGTGATGGTTGAATTGGGCCAGGCAGGGTTTCGTGGACAACATAGGGGAGGAGGAGTCTGGGTGGTGGGAGAGAGCTTCCCTGGGGAATCTGTGAGCCATGGCAGGGTGGTGGAAGCAGGGGTCTGATCATGAAGAGCTTTGCTTGAGTAGTGGGGAATAGGGGCCATAGGTGATGGGGTGCCAGGGGCTGACATGATCGGAGCTGAGCTTCAGGACGATCAGGATGATAGGGAGGAGAGATGGGAGGTAGGGAGGCTGCAAGGGGCTGAGCAGGGCCAGGCGGGGCTGAGCAGGGCCAGGCAGGCCTGGGCCTGAGGCTGGCCCTTTTCTGATCCCTGCCACCCCAGTCCATCCGGCGCCTGATGGAGGCAGAGAAAGTGAAAGGCTTCTGCCAGGTAGTGATTTCTTCCAACCTGCGAGATGGCGTGTCCCACCTGATTCAGTCCGGGGGCCTCGGGGGGCTTCAGCACAACACTGTACTTGTTGGCTGGCCCCGCAACTGGCGACAGAAGGAAGATCATCAGACATGGAGGAACTTCATTGGTAAAGCTGGCTGGGCTGGGAGTGGTGGAGGGCTGCGTGGGGGTGGGTTCTCCTTTGGGCCTGCGGACTGCTTCCCAGGCATAACAAGTATGGATTCAGCATATACAGGTGATGGCGTTCAAAGCTGGCCAGGTGCCAGACACTGTGCTGGGAGCCCAGGGACTCAGGTGTGAAGGAGACAGACTTGGCTCTTGCAGGGCTCACAACCCTGCAGGGAAGACAGTGCAGGCCAGTGGGAAGACCTACAGCTTTGAAGGCACCACTGTGGCCCGGGTCTAAATCCAACCTCTGGCCCTTCCTTGCTGTGTGACTGTTCACAAGTGCCTCACCCTCTCTGAGCATCGGATTCCTCGGTAGTAGCGGATAATAAGTCACACAGTAACTAACACTTATGGACTGCGTTCTGTGCGTCAGACGGGTGGTGGCTTTCTCTAAGTCTCAAATTCTCTCAGCCGGCCTGTGAGGGCTAGGCATGGCTGTCTCTGTTTTAGTGCCGTGAAACTGATGCACGGAGAGATGAAGGTCACGGCAGCTGGTAAACCCTGAGGCTGCTTTATCAGTAGATCCCAGTTAGAAGGTAGTTGGGAGGATTAAGTGAGTGCTGCAGGGTGGCCTTCTTAATCAGAAAGGGCAGGTGTCCTTATTACCACTTGACCAGTGGGGAAACTGAGGCCCAGAGAGGTTTGTTTTTTTTTCCCCCAAGTTCAAACGAGGCCCAGGCAGGTGGGGCTTTTCTGACTCCTCAGTCCAAGGCTGAGGCGGGAGGTGGGATGGGGAGGGGTGCTGGGTGCCAAGGAGGGGGCCAGTCACTGTTTTACCGTCTGCCATCTCCCTGGTCTCCCCCAGAGCTGGTCCGGGAAACCACGGCTGGCCACCTGGCCCTGCTGGTCACCAAGAACGTCTCCATGTTTCCCGGGAACCCCGAGCGCTTCTCTGAAGGCAGCATCGACGTCTGGTGGATCGTGCACGACGGCGGCATGCTGATGCTGCTGCCCTTCCTGCTGCGGCACCACAAGGTGCGGGAGCGGGTGCGGGAGCGGGTGCGGGAGCGTGTGCGGGAGCGGGTGCGGGAGCGTGTGCGGGAGCGTGTGCGGGTGCGGGAGCGTGTGCGGGAGCGGGTGCGGGAGCGTGTGCGGGAGCGGGTGCGGGAGCGGGTGCGGGAGCGTTCCTGTGCGCACGCGCTCATGGCCACGCGCAGGGAGGCTCCCTGTCTCCCGCCCAGCCCGCCTCCGTGTGAGCTCCTGGTAGAGGGCTCCAGTCACCTCCTTTATTCTGAGGTGTTGGGAACTGACCGTGTCTCCCCTGGCAGATGTACTTGAATTATAAAGGAGAGCTGTGTTTAACTCAAGCGAGTGATGCTTCAGTGGGGGCAGGGGGACCCTCACCTAAGTAGGGGCATTTGTGTGGGGAGTGGCCACCGAGATGGAGGATTGGTGGGCTACCTGGACGTGTGGGAAGGTGGGTGGGAAGGGTGAAGGATGAGGTCTGGCCCCGAGTGTGCACAGCATCTGGACTGGACCTTTCTGGGTCCCCTTCATCTCTCAGGTTTGGCGGAAGTGCAAGATGCGAATCTTCACCGTGGCCCAGATGGACGACAATAGCATCCAGATGAAGAAGGACTTGACCACATTTCTGTACCACTTACGTATCACCGCAGAAGTCGAGGTGGTGGAGATGGTGAGCCCCCAGGAGCTGCCTCTGATGTTTTGGAGTCCCGCTGGCCCCTTTGCCTTTGGGCCCAGAACCAAATAGGGGAACCCCAGTACCCATCAGCTTGTGATGCTAAGGCCCTCCCCCCACCCTCCAATCCAGTTTTGGCTGCACTGGGTCCCAGTTGTGGTACTGGGGTCGATTTTTGTGGTGGGTGGCATCTTCAGTTACAGCCTGTGAACTCTTGGTTGTGGCATGGGGGATCTAGTTCCCTGACCAGGGATGGAACCTGGGCACACCCATCCACTTTTAAGCCTCTCACATGTTCACCCAAGAGCCCTTCCACCCATCCATCCATCCACCCACTTACCCACCCTGCCTCATCTCCTTTATACGAATAGACATGTCTAGTAATGGTGACTACATGGGAGGCACTGTTCTATGCACTTTACGTATACATTACTTCTCACAGCAACCAATGGAATAGATAGTTATCCAGTTGTCAGTATTTCCATTTTACAGATTAGGAAGTTGAGGCACAGAAACATTAAGTAATTTGCCCCAAACGTACACCAAGTGGCACAGCCGGGATTCGAACTCAGGCAGACTGGCTCTAGAGTCCACGCTTCTAGTGTCATACTCTAAAGCCTCTCGTCATCCATTCCACTCAGCACCATTTACCCATCCCTCTAATGGTATATTCATTAATCTGCCCATATATTCACTAATGTATTTATTCACTCACTCACCCATTCATTCACATGTGTATGTATTCATTCATCTCTGTGTTCCTTGTTTAACTTCTTCCCCCTCTCCATTCACCCAGGTAATTAATTAATCAACTTATTCACTAATTCACCCATTCATTCACCCAGTCCCGGGCTTGGCTGAGGAGGGAATGAGCTGCCTCGCCTTCAAAGAGCATCGCCCTCTGCTTTGTCCTTCCTCCCACAACTGTTGATTAAACTAGGTCACTGGACAGGGAAGCCCTAGGCTGGCAGCAGGAAGGGGGCCTGCCTCCCTTTTCTTGGCCTTGCACCTGAGCTCGGAGCTCATACTTTCCTCCCTTGCCCCTCTCCCCCATCCCACCCCTGCCTGCCCACAGCACGAGAGTGACATCTCCGCTTACACCTACGAGAAGACCTTGGTGATGGAGCAGCGTTCCCAGATCCTCAAACAAATGCATTTAACCAAGAATGAGCGGGAGCGGGAGGTGAGGTTGCCCTGGCTGGGCTCGGAGTGTCTCAAGCTGCTGCCAGCTCTGGGGCTGCACAGGTTTGGGATGGCCCACTCCTGGTCACTGGCATTGCTGCCTCCTGGCACTGGTTCCCCAGCAGTAAGGGTGCACGCTGCAGCTGCCTGTCTCCAGCCTCCCAGCCAAGACACAGAGGGGCTTTGGCAAGGGTGACAGATCTGCTCACGACGTGACTTCTGGGGCCCAAGGGAGAAGATTGGAAACTAAATGTGCATGGATGATGGGTCCTCAGGGGTATGGGCTGCAGCGTGGGGGACAAGGTATCATGTGATAGACACTTAGAGAGTGAGTAATGAGTGGATATTTCAGGATGCAGCTGATGATGAGAGCTGGGGGCAAACCTCCTAGGGTGTGGATGGTGGGTTCTCAGGGGTAATGGTGATGAACTCTCATGGGGTAAGGCTGGCTGTAAGGTCTCCCCTGTGTGGGTAACATGGGCCCACCAGCCCTCTGGCATTTGGATGAAAGCCCCACCCCAGCGAGTGGGGTCCTCGGGGCTGGGGACAGAAGAGCTCTGAGAGGTGGGTGACAGGACAGTTGTAAGAAGTGGCATGTGCACTGCCCAGTCAGAACTGGCCCTGAGGTAGAGCTCAGCTGGGCCAGGTGTCAAGCCTTTGGTCGCTGGAGGGTGGGAAGGCCAGGGGTACCAGAGAGGAGTTGGAGTGGCCATATCACTGGGGCAATAGCTATTTGGTGCTGAAGCATTGCAGTATTTTAACAACTGGTACAGGTCCCGAAAGTGCACATCCTGGCTGAACATCAGCTTTGGGGTTAGCTCTTTGCAGGGCATGGATAGTGATTACCATGGCACCAACTTGTGTCCCTCCCTAGATCCAGAGTATCACAGATGAGTCTCGTGGCTCAATCCGAAGAAAGAATCCAGCCAACACCCGGCTCCGTCTCAACGTCCCAGAAGAGACGGCTGGTGACAGTGAGGAGAAGCCGGAAGAGGAGGTATGCAGCTCGGGTAGTTTGGCTGCAACCGGTGGGAGCAGAATCTTTGGTCTCCAGTTGAATCGCATGCCATCCCTTCTTTCATCCCTTAGGTGCAGCTGATCCATGACCAAAGTGCTCCCAGCTGCCCTAGCAGCTCACCGTCTCCAGGAGAGGAGCCTGAGGTGGAGGGCGAGGCAGATCCAGAAAAAGTGCATCTCACCTGGACCAAGGACAAGTCGGCAGCAGAGAAGAACAAGGGCCCCAGGCCTGTCTCCTCTGAGGGCATCAAGGACTTCTTCAGCATGAAGCCGTACGGGCCTGGGGGCTAAGGGCTGGGGTCTGGGGTGAGCCTACAGGGTCTTTGCTCCCCATGGAGAGTAAATGAGTGGAAGGGGTCCTGGCCTGGTAGTTGGAAGGCCCAGCCCAGACCTCCCCTTGGTTGCTTTGTCTGAGGACTCAGGTCGGGCTTGATTGCTAAGTGTCAGAACACGCAGGTGCAGGCAGTGGAAAGGTGAAGGCTGGGGGGCTGGGAGAACAGGAGTCGTCTGCACGCAGGGTGTTGATGGTGGCTCAAGTCCTCAGCTTCTCCTGCTTTTTCTGACCCCTCTCCTTTTTCTTCCTCTCTTTGCTTCTCTTATGTTTCCTGAAGGGAGTGGGAGAACTTGTAAGTGCTTCAGAATTTTTAAATTCTCTCCTAGGTTGGCCAGGTTCCCTACTTTTCTCACTCTACCATGAACCCTCAACTCGTGCTCCTGACCTCTGGGGTCTCTGAGTAGCCCAGCTTGGAGTGGTCTAGGGTTGGTGGTCCCTGGCTTGCAAGGAGCAGATCCCAGCAGCCCAGTGCTGGGGGCGGGGAGGTGCTGGAAGGGGCGACTGGATCCAAGAACCCCCTCTCTCCCGGCCTTACGTGCCCTCCTCCTCCCTGGCTTCCTCCGGCAGGAACCAATCCAACGTGCGGCGCATGCACACCGCCGTGCGGCTGAACGAGGTCATCGTCAAGAAATCCCAGGATGCCAAGCTTGTTTTGCTCAACATGCCTGGGCCTCCCCGCAACCGCAACGGTGACGAAAACTGTATCCTGGGCTTAAAATTGGGAGGGAGGAGGGAGGCGGACATCAGGGGACTTAGGTCCTAGCCCTGGGAAGGAATGGCTGAGCCGGGTCGGCTTCAGAATCAGCACCTCGGACAGGGTCGCGAGCCCAGCATTCCGCTGGGGCCAACGGGAGCCTGATTCCATGGGGGAGGAAAGGGGACGGTCTTTCTCCTTGACGGGCGCTCAGACATGGAATTCCTCGAGGTTCTCACCGAGCGCCTGGACCGGGTGATGCTGGTCCGCGGCGGTGGCCGCGAGGTCATCACCATCTACTCTTGAGAGCCAGGACCAAACACGCGGGCCCGAGCGCGTCCGGCCCGCGGCCCCGGAGCCCTCGCCGCGCCCCCCGCCGCTGTCACCGTTTACATACAGACCCTGTGCCCGCGCCCTGGCCCCCCTTCCCCGCTGCCTGAAGCCCGGAGGCCACGTCGGCTGGGGCGGACCCGAAGACCTCCCCTCCCGGAGACCAGAGTCCCGTTGGCGCGTCGGCCCCGGTCGCCTTTTCTAAGCCCGGCCTCGCCCCGCCGGAGGAGACGCTGCAATAAAGATCGGAGGAGGCCGCGGAGAGGAGCGGACCTGGGGCTTCGAGGACACCGGGGTCGTCCGCCCGGCCCCTTCCCTCTCTTCCCGCGCCCCACCCCGCCCGCACTCTGCGCCCCTCCCCCGGCGGCCCGGAGCGCGCGGGGTGGCGAGGATGCGCCCCGCCGTCTGAGTTCTACTTCCTCGCGCGGCCGCGGGTGCAAGCCGGCCGAGCGTATACATAGTGTACAGGAGACATCGCGTGTATTTTTAACGTCCCCATATTTCTGTGACTTAGACGCGCAACGGACTTCTCGCCGCAGTCGCGCTCTCCCGCTGGGGGCGCGCCCAGGGAAGGCGGAGGCCTCGGGAGGCTGGGTTTTCCTTGACGTCCCAGTGTTTGAGAGCAAAAGTGCTTTTAGGCCCAGGCGGAACTCGTGGTCCCTCGACCACCCATCCCCTCGACGCCTCCTCACCCTTTCCGCGCGCCCTTGGCTTCCGACCCTTCTTCCCTCTAAATCTTTTCGGAGACGAAGTGAGACGAGTGTCCCAGCTTTTCCTGGATTCGCCTCCCAGCGAATGTGAGCTTCCACTGTGGCTGCAGAGACGCGCGCAACCTCTTCTCCTCGGCTCTTTATGCAAGCTGGGGCCAGGAGAGGGGAGGGGCGTTCCTTAAGCCAGAGGAACCGAGAGAAGCCCTCGCCCCCGCCCCCAGGAAGCCCCGTCCCGGTGCCTTCGCTGGGGGAGCAGGCGTCTCTCCTCCACCGGCTTGTCGCCTACTCCCCTATCCCGTGGCTCTTCGCCAAAGACTGAAATCGGGTGGGGGGTGGGAGGTTGGAGGGCGGCCCCTCCCCCGGAGTTTCCTCCCTGGGACAGGTGAGGGAGGAGGGGGCGGTTCTGGGTTAGGGGCTGGACCCGCCGGGGTGGCCCCAGCGCTGCCCCTGACGTTTCCTACCCTGTTCCCACCCGGCAACTCCGGCCTCGGGGACGCAGCCGCCTTCTCCGCGTCTGTGGGCTGGGCCTCGCTGCCTAGCAGCGGCCTCGAGCTGCGTCTCCCAAGCACCTGGGCCTGGGGGAGAGCTGGAGTCGCCACTTGCTTAATTCTTAAGCACCTCTCTGCCCTCCTCCAACTAGGGCCCAAGGCCTTTGGCTTCTCCAACACCAGTCTTTGGCGCTTCTGCTCCGCCAGCCCGGCCAGAGGTGCCCTCTTCCCTTAGAGAAACACCGTTGCCGGGTTCCCTCCCCCAGGGCACGTTACTAAGGGGTACATGCACTGCATGCTCGTTCCAGCGCCCTCTGGGGCTGGGCACAGTAACTCCAGCCCCGGGGCCCTGACTGCACCTAGTTAGACATCCCGTCCACCTCCCAGAGCTGAGGCTTCTGGGGACTCCTGACCTCACCACCTCCTTTCCTTTGAGCCCAAGGCAGAGCTGGCGCTGGTGCCATCTAGACTGGGTCAGGTGTGGCTGGAGGTTTGGACGCCTGCGGTTAGACCAAGGCCTCTCTGAAATTTGATCAGAGGTCTGATAGATTTTTCCAGGTAGTAATCAGAAGTTGGAGGTATTAGACACCAGCACTTCCCACCCCCATCCTCCAAGACCTCCCTCTGAGAACCACAGCTGTGTCTAGCCTTCTGGGGGCCTAGCACCCTTAGGCTGAAGTGGTGGGCTACGCAGAACCGAAAGGGGGCTGTATTAACATCACTTAGGGAACCAAAGTTGCACTGTCTGGGCCCAGGCTGTCTGGTTGGCAAGAGCAAAGTTTCCATTGATGAAAACAGACATCCCACAACAAAACCCCAAGTTTTCTGTGCTACATGTGCAATATTTGTTATGAATGTTATCACCCGTCACTCATCAACTTATCTTTATAATCACGTAGCTAGATGTTTCATGTCCATTCAAGTGACTTTTATTCTGAGTGCAATATTTCAATAGCCTTGTAGTGATAACTAGTGTTGCTTTTGTTTTAGATGATCTATGTGCAGGGCAATGCAATGAAGTTGAAAACCCTTGTAAATAGGAGAGGTTGCAAACCAAATCAAGAGTATTTATTACTATTATTAGGCCTGCCTTTAATTTTCAGTGTGTTTCAGTATCTCGCATTCTGCCTCAGTATTGATCTTGTGTTCTTTGTGCCAAGATGAAAAGGAGAGGGTTGGTTCTTTCCTTTATTGTTGAATGCTCCCATTTAATGCTTTATAGCTTTTACTGTATTAATTTTTTAGACTCCTGTCTGCACAAAATGCAATAAAAATAATTTTATTATACCCTTCACAGCCTGAGGTGTGCTGTTTGGACACTCCAGGGGTAAGAACTAGTAGGTGGGAAGAGGGGTATTCAAAGCGGGCCCCCCATGAGGACCCCAGACTCTTAATCAGAAACACTGACCACCATTGACAGAAGAGCTGGTTGGCTGACCCTCCAGGTCTAGCTGCCTAGTTTGTGTACTGATAGTTCTGGAGCCCTGCCAAACACCCGAGACGGCACCTCCAGGGCAGGCTGGGCGCTGACGGCGTCTTCATCCCTGATCTACTGGCAGCCTTGTGCCGGTTGCTTCACCACACCCACCCCAAGTTTCCTGGCGGGAAGCTCTGTGAAATGCTCCCCAGTGCACCCACCTGGGACACTGGTTCTGCCAACCCCTTGCATGACGGGCTGGTAACAGACAAAATCAAAACAGGAGAGCACCCCTCTCTCCACGGCCTTTTGGTCAGAAATGGCCTCCTCGCCCTTCTGTTTTTGTTAGAATAAGTGGACAAGCCTCCGACACACTGAAAGTCTGCCACAAACAAGTATGTTTACACACCATTACAATTACCCAGCAGGCTTTTACTCCGAACTGTTGTTAAAGCTTCTAAATAGGTGAGCTGTATGAGAAGCTAGGGTTCAAAGAGGTTTTGAGGCCCGAGTGCAGGCTGAGGACAAAGGGGACAGACCTCCTGACAGACTGAAGCCAGTCAGCGCTGTCAGGGACCCTCGCCTATGCGCTCGGGAAGGAGTGCCCACAAAGAGGCCCTACCGACAGTCACACCCGAAAAAAGGCAACATGGCTTTCACTTTTACATTTTAATTAAAAAGTAATCATTTCATCTTATTAACAACACAGGAGCTCCAAAGAGGGGAAAAAAACAAACAAAACAAAAAAAACCCCCAACACTATATAACACAAACAGGTCAGAACAAAACACTGCCATCTGGGGACCTTGAGTTTTGGAAACCAATGTTTACTCAGCTACTGGCAAGGACTCAGCTGAAGTCACTGCTCTCCTGTGTCTCCGCCAGGGGTCCCTTGAGACTGATCCACAAGGCGCTAAGGAACACAGTCCCTAGGGAGAAGGCAGCTTCCTTCGGCTCCACTTAGAGCAGCAGGCAGAAGGTCCTCCCTCTAGTAACTTCACTCTGGCTCAGAAGTTATGAACAGCCGCCTGCACCAAGAACATGTCCAGCTACCAAAAGTCTGACATAAAAATGGTCCCTACCGCCTGCTGCTCAGAAAACAGAACAAGAGCCTGATTTCTGGGCCAAAAGCTCAGAGCAATCACTGAAAAAACAGGTGTTCACCGCCAGAGTCTAGGTGGCCTTCTCAGAGCCAACTCCAGGCACTGCCACTGGTGAGGAGGAGGCTGGCAAGTGGTAAAGGGCTCAGAGCGGCTGGTGCCCAGGTTCACAGTTCGGGTTAAACTGCTGGTGGCCGGTGCTGCTCAGTCCATGGAAAATCTTCCACTGCAACGAAAGCCACAAAGGAAAAAAAAGAAAAACCAAGAACTACTCTAGGCCAGGCCGAACAGTGACTTCCATGGCCCCTCTTCAACAACTCCAGAGCAGCCTGCTTACCACCCCTCAGGCAGCCCCCGCACTCGCAGGACAGGACGCACTGGCACTGTGCCTACCAAGCCCAGCCTGCAGCTCTATAACCCTGCACAGGGACGCAGGCAGGAGCTCGTGCTCTGGTGGGCCTGTGTGAGGCCAGAAAGCCGTGGGGAGGTTCAAAACGAACAAAGGCAGGGGCTCTCGCCATGGACTACCCCCAAACGCAGCCAGCTGGGACTTGGCTGCTTTTTCCTTCCCCGCCCCCACATCGAGCTGACAGAGACAAATGAAATACAAACGGAGCCCAGACACCTATACTGCCCATGACCCCAGAGATATTTATTTTCTATCAAAAAAAATAAAAAATAAAAAAAATAAAAATAACCCCAACAAAAAATACACCTCCAAGGCAGTACAAACTCTGACTCTGGAAGGAATAAGTAACAACAGCCTTGGGCAGAAGAGAGCAGGTGGTAGAAACTTATGCCATTCAATGTGGACCTGGATACGCGCAGAGAACATCCTCCAAGTAACTACTTAGAACGCAACAGGCAGGAGGCCAGGGGAAGAGGGGCCTGGGGGAAGTTGAGATTTAGCCTCAGTAATGCCTCTGGTACGATCCTATGGGGGCCTGGGGCTGCCCCACCTGTGCTGTGGTCTGGCTAACCAGGTGAGAGAGAGCAGGGCCACTCTGGATCAGGGTGTCCAGAGCTTTCTGTACACTTGGATTGTCAAAGTTGATACTTGTGGAAGACACGGGCCTCTGGCTAGCCAAGTTGCTGGCAGGTGCCAGGAGGGTAGAAGGCTGGCCAAAGAGCCCTTGGGAAGGAGCCCCAGGCCTGGGGCCCATGTTCCGAGCAGATCCTGCCTGTCCCAAAATGCTTGGAGGCTGATTGCCAGAGGCCTGTGATCTTTGCTGAGGCTGGCTGTTCGCTGCTGTGGAAAAATTCTGGTTCTGGGTGTTTCCGGCAGCAACTGAGGGGGATGCAGAGCTGCTATTGGCCGCAACCGTGCCACTATTGAAGAGGCTGAGGATTTTGGCCTGAAGCTCTTGCTGGGAGGTGGGGGGTACAGCTGGAGTGGGTGTAGCAGACGGGAGCACTTGGCCACTCTGGAGCGGTTGAGAGCTTGGCTGTGTCTTCAGTGAGGCACCCGAGGTCGCCCCGAGTGGTTGACGGGAAATCGGGCCTAAAAGACAGAAAGAGGAGGTATCTGGTTGAAAAATACCCTCCATGGGCAGGAGGCTTAGCAGCCCAGGGAAGAACAACAATCACTGATTACATCAATCACACAGTATACAGACTATAACATCGACTTCCCAAAGGGGCCACTTCATAGTATGTGCTGTTTTCAGTAAACAGCTTAGCTCCCCCAGAGAACTACTTTAAAAAAAAAAGGGGCATCCATCTTGGTTCCCAGGGAGCCAGCCAGACTAGCCCACCCACTATCACATTAACTACAGGGATCAGGATTCAGTATCCAAATCTTAAGGTGCCATTCTTATACCAGCACAGATGGCCCATGCGGGAAAACCCATGGGATGGGTTCATTTCCCTTACCCACCCCAGGAGCCCTGGGCCTGCCACCCTCCCGACAGAGCCTGGGGATTAGAGAAATGCACAGTCAGAACTTCACCTCGGCCCTGCCACGTAGCTCACCAGGCAGAGAGTCGGTGCTGCTCCTCATGAGCCGCTCCTTCCTCTCTCGCAGGTAGTTGATGATCCTGTCAGTCTCTTCAGCAGTGAGGTACCTGTTGTCGGCCAGCAGGTTGAGGAGGCTCTGGATGGCTGGGGGGTGCCCCCCGCGCATTCCCTCCTCGGGGCCTCCTCGCTCTCTTTCCTGGAGGATGGCTTCATCAGCCATCTTGGCCGCCTGTGTGGCAATCTCCTCGCGCTCCTTCTCCCGGCACTCATTCTTGTAGCGCTCGTAATTTCTGGCCACCAGCACCATGGCGTCTGCCTGGGGCATGTTGCGATGCTCTGTAGGAGGGAATGACACGAGCTATTTTCTCCCATGACAGATTTGAGTGCCCACCTGCTGAACTCTACCAAACTTTTCCTGACCTCAAACAAGCAAGAAAACCATTTCACTGACAAAAAGCCTTGGAATGGGGATAGGGAGAGGTGGGACGGGAGGGGATGCAGCTCAGAAGACAGAGAATGGGTTTCTTCAGTGGGAAGCAGACACCCTTGTAGAGAGTTATTTCTGTGGGGAATTCTTAGATCATAGACATGTAGTAAAAACCAGAGAAACATGACATCTCACAGATTCAAAAAGACCATGTGGAGAATGACCACAGGAGGCAGGCCACGGGGGTCCACACAGCCCTTCTGGAAAGCCTGGCTTTCCACCACGCTCCTCAGAATAGAGCTGTTCTTTAATGTATCAAAAAGGTTCAAAGGTTATGGATTAAGATCAAATTATGACCCTCAATAACCTTCTCCCCTCACCCTTGGGCAACAAGATTTATAAGGTGATGAGAAGACTTCTTGGCACTTGATATAAATGTCTTCACATATCTTGAGGACTGTTCCTCAGAGAGGCGAATGACCTGCTAGAGAGGCTTCTACACTCTATGCTTATGGGTAAAACTGGTCAGGCAAATAGAGGGCCCTGGGTAGTGGGAGAAGGGAAAAGTCTGTGCTGTGAGAGCAATCAGCAAGGCATCAGCTGACTGAGTCTCAACGATCTGGAACTAAAAGTTACTTCAGGGAACCTACCCTGGGACTCCAGGAGGTCAAGGCCGCCTCCCTCTTCTCAAAGTCCCTCCACTGACTTCTCCAGCACACTAACAAAAAGTCTCCTAACTGCCTGTCACACGCTGTGTCCCTCATCCCAAAGTCTGGTGAAGCAGAGACTCCACCACCCTCAGTGCGGCGTGTGCCAGGGCTGGGCTGGCTCTCACTGGTGTAAGCAGACTGTGCGCCTCTCTTCCCAACTTGCCCTGAAGTGACTTCATGTTGGTGGCTTGAAATAGAACACGGTGGGAGTATTTACACCATGGAAATCAGGAAATTCTATAAACCACACCATCCCCACCCCAGAACTGGCTGTTAAACATTTACTAACACATCACTGCACATACCTAAGGGCTGAATATAATGTCATACACAGCAGGCCCAGAACTGTATGCGATGAAAGAAGATCAAACAAATAAATGACTGTGCAAGTCCCTGTCATGCACTTATGAAAGGGCTCTACCGGATTTGAGCTGAAACACCTTTGCCTAAAGCCTGCTGCTTCTGAGTAAGCCATAAAGAAATTAATGGACTAGTATCTGGAAGTTTCTGGAACTGTAACCCACTGGGGCCTCCATACCTTGAGGGGTTCCAAACATGATGTTGACTGTACAGGAGCGGTGAATCTGGTGTTGTTGGGTGATGACAATAGCAAAGGGAGACCCTCCCCTGCTAACATCCTCCAAGGCTTGTGACAGTGATACTTCCGTGTTGAGGAAGATTAAATCTACTACCATGCCTAGGTCTCGGACTTTCCGTCCCACAGATTCAGCATAATCTCTGTAGAAACAAATAGGATCCAGCTGAGTACTCCCTGATCGACTCCCAATCTGTACAGTGGCACCTCAGCCGGAAGACTTCAAATCCTAGCTCTACCAGTGTCTCCCTAGCACCCTCTTCAGGCTCCAAGAATCTAAACCAATTCCTTCTCTTTATATTGGCAGAGAAGTTCCCAATGGAATAGTACTTAGTAACCCAGGCCCTTCTCTTGAGTCTCTAGTTTGATGGTCATTCCTAAACACCATCCTGTTGTCTAAGATTTGTAGCACATTTCTGTCTTGGCAGAGGCTTGTACACCACAGTGAAAAAAGGATGGGTTTTAAATCCTAGAGACAGATTTGGATCATAGCCCTAACATTTACTTGCGAAGTTGAAGCTTTAAACAAATCCCTTTACCTCTTACAAACCTTAGTTTCTTTACCAATCAGACAGGAATAATACGGCTCAGCTCATATGTCATTTCCTTAACTTTCTCTCCAATCTAAATCAGATCCTTGATATATTTCTTCTCATAAGACTCATCACCAATACATTTATTTTTGTCATCTGTCCAACTAGGGTATAAGCTCCACAAGAGGAAGGGGCCATGTGTGTTTTGCTCATTAGCATTACAGCTTCAGGACCTAGCACCTGCCACACACAGAAAAAATTTGATGAATGAATACATGTGAAACATGATTACTATGAAGATTAGAAAAATAATTTAAAGCGCTTAGCATGGAGTAGTACAGAGTAGGTGCTCAGAAAATGACAGCTATTATCATGCACTTAAAAATAAAAAGGCAAAAAAGTTATCTGTAAGTTAAAGCAGCATCTATTTCTAAACAAGGCTGCCCAGAGCCTGTGAACTCTGCCTGCTGGTTGGTGTCTCAACACCTATTTCCCTAGCTTCTACCTTGAAAATTAGCTCTTTAACCCCAAACTGCTAGAAAATACATGAAGTTCTTTACTAACCACTTGGGGAAAGGGAACATAGCTGCTGCCAAGCTTGCAAGCTGCTGCACTCCCTTCTGCACCTCTGAGCTGCTTCTTCAAGGAAAGAATGTGAAATAGAGGTAGAAGAAAGCAGCGCCGTGAGCTCTGCCTTGGCTGGCACGGCCACCTAACAGCTCTGCAAGGCCACGGCACTTCCCAAAGGAAGCTGGTCTCTTGGCTGGGGAATGCAGATATGCCTGCCTTCCCATGTATTAGGGGCTCAGGGTCCTCTCACAAAGGGGGCATCTACTGCTTTGCCTGACCAACATCTACTCCCTCGGATTTTCCTTTGGGAAGGCACCCCTTTCCCACTCAGTCTGCCCTGGCTCCACAGGGTTAATGCCACTTTCAGCACTATGGGTGGGCACATGACCTAGCCCTGGCCAATCAGGGCATCCCAGCACTGCTGGCCAAAGGGACAGTCCAGGGATGGGAAACAATTTCAGGCCTTCAGGTTGAAGCAACAGGAAAAAGCAGCTCTTTCCACGGGTTTGCTAAGCTAAGGAGATACATGTCAAGAGCTAGCGCTGTTCTGTCTTTTCAAGTAGAAAGCTTGTCTGAGAGTGAAGACAACACAAAAGACCAAGTCTTTGTGAGAGGCTGACCCTGAATGCAGCCATGCCTGAACGTCCCAGTCAAGCAAACTCAAAACTTCCCTCTGGGCCCAAGCCAGTTTGCGGTGGGTTTTCTGTCATCTGCAACTGAAAGAACTCTGGTTAACACAGTACAGCAATGTCAGCGTACACAGCCTGGCAGTGTGTACAGCTGCCAAGAAGACTAAATTTCTAATTTCTCTTCTGCTTCTTCTCCTCACTCAGGAAAAATCCAAAGGGTTCTTACTTAGTCTGCTTGTTGACCACAATCACAGAACAATCAACAGGCCTCTCGGCATCAAAGCGTCTCTGGATTTCCTCAAAATACTGACGATAGAGCTCTTCTCTACGACGTTCCTCACGTTTCAGACGCTCTGCAGGATGACACAGGAAAACTGAAACATGGACTGTGCCTTTCTATAAAAATAAGTCACAGGCCTTATTTTCAATCTTGAACTACTTGTAGGCAAAGGTCGTAATCCTCTAGACTACCTCTGAAAAAAAATTATTTTTTTACTATTATAAATTCATTAAAATGGAATGAAGGGATTACAGGGCATGGCTGCTTTAATCTGATACATGCTACCAAAATGTCCTTTAGGAAAGGCTGTTATTAATTCATTCTTTCTTCAGGGTGGATCACCTAGTGCTATTTCTCCATATCTTAATCAACACTGAGTTTTGTCATTAAAAAAACCTCCTGCCTGTTGATAGGCAAAAGACAGTATATCGTTATTATCCTAATTTTAATTTTTGGGACAACCATTTAAGACTCTTATTGACAGGTAATTGTAATTTGCTAAAAAAAAAAAAAAAAAAAAAAAAAAAAAAATCAGGCA
>SJYX01016211.1:316338-359605 GCA_006410675.1 Oreotragus oreotragus
TCTGTTGTTCCATGTCCAGTTCTAACTGTTGATTCCTGACCTGCTTACAGGTTTCTCAAGAGGCAGGTCAGGTGGTCTGGTATTCCCATCTCTCTCAGAATTGTCCACAGTTTATTATGATCTGCACAGTCAAAGGCTTTGGCATAGTCAATAAAGTAGAAATAGATGTTTTTCTGGAAATCTCTTGCTTTTTCCATGATCCAGCGGATGTTTGCAATTTGATCTCTGGTTCCTCTGCCTTTTCTAAAACCGCTTGAACATCAGAAAGTTCACCGTTCACGTATTGCTGAAGCTTGGCTTGGAGAATTCTGACCATTACTTTACTAGCGTATGAGATGAATGCAGTTGTGCAGTTGTTTGAGCACTCTTTGGCATTGCCTTTCTTACGGATTAGAAGGAAAACTGACCTTTTCCAGTCCTGTGGCCACTGCCTGTCTCTTATACACATCTAGATGTGTATAAGAGACAGTCCTTTGGGAGTTGATAACATTTGGTAGGTTCTTTGTATGTTAAACAATTTTGTATTACATCTGGAATATTTTGAATGTTATATTTTAGAGACTTCAGTCTTGTTACAACTCTTTTTTGTTTGTTTGTTTGTTTCTGTATTTGAATATGTGGTATCAATCAACTCATCTTGTATGTTTGGTTGTTTTCTTTTTAAAAAAAAAAATATTTTTCTACCTCCCTAGTTGTTCAATTAGAAAACTGACCTTTTCCAGTCCTGTGGCCACTGCTGAGTGTTCCAAATTTGCTGGCATATTGACTGCAGCACTTTCACAGCATCACCTTTCAGGATTGGAAGTAGTTCCACTGGAATTCCATCACCCCCACTAGCTTTGTTCGTAGTGATGCTTTCTAAGGCCCACTTGACTTCACATTCCAGGATGTCTGACTGTAGGTGACTGATCACACCATCGTGATTATGTGGATTGTGAAGATCTTTTTTGTACAGTTCTTCTGTGTATTCTTGCCACCTTTTCTTAATATCTTCTACTTCTGTTAGGTCCATACCACTACCTAGAATCATATTTCATCTCTGAGTCTTTCTTCCTCATTCTTATAGAGGTTATGCTAAATAATAATTTTATAATAATTAACTTAGATAACTGCAAGGATTCTGAGATGTATCGTCCTAGAAATGCATCTTTTTGCTATTTGTTTTATGGGCATTATATGCCTATCCAGAAAAACATATTATATGTTATATGAGTATCCAGAAAAACACCTTCTTCTGTTTTATTGACGATACCAAAGACTTTGGCTATGTGGAACACAACAAACTGTGGAAAATTCTTGAAGATATGGGAATACCAGACCACCTAACCTGCCTCCTAGGAAATCTGTATGCAGGTCAAGAATCAACTGTTAGAACTGGACATAGAACGACATATTGGTTCCAAATTGGGAAAAGAGTACGTCAAGGCTGTATATTATCACTCTGCTTATTTAACTTATATGCAGAGTACATCATGTGAAATGCTGGGCTGGAGGAAGCACACGCTGGAATCAAGGTTGCCGGGAGAAATATCAATGGCTTCATGTATGCAGATGACACCATCCTTATGGCAGAAACTGAAGAAGAACTAAAGAGCCTCTTGATGAAATTGTAAGAGGAGAGTGAAAAAGTTGGCTTAAAAGTCAGCTTTCAGAAAACCAAAATCATGGAATCCAGTCCCATCACTTTATAGCAAATAGATGGGGAAACAGTGAAAAACTTCACTTTTGTGGGGCTCCAAAACCACGCAGATGGTGACTGAAACCATGAAATTAAAACACAGTTACCTTTTGGAAGAAAAATTATGACAAACCTAAAAAAGTATACTAAAAATCAGAGACATTACTTTGTTAACAAAGGTCCATCTAGTCAAAGCTATGATTTTTCCAGTAGTCATGTATGGATGTGAGAGTTAGACTATAAAGAAAGTTGTGCACCTCAGAATTGATGCTTTTGAACTGTGCTGTTGGAGAAGACTTTTGAGAGTCCCTTGGATTGCAAGGAGATCCAACCAGTCCATCCTAAAGTAAATCAGTCTTGAATACTCATTTTAAGGTCTGATGGTGAAGCTGAAACTCCAATCCTTTGGTCACGTAATGTGAAGAACTGACTAAAATTTTTGATGCTGGGAAAGATTGAAGGCGGGAGGAGAAGGGGATGATAAGAGAATGCTATGGTTGGATGGTGTCACCAACTCTATGGGCATAAGTTTGAACAAGCTCCAGGAGTTAGTGATAGATAGGGTAGCCAAGCCTGCTGTGGTCCACAGGGTTGCAAGGAGTCAGACACGACTGACTGACTGAACTAACTGACTGATATGCATATTGTTATTTTATTCTTTTTGAATTTCACATGTTTTTGCACATTATATTCTGTTTCATATTGAATTTTTTCTGCTAAATGCTTTTATTTTTAATATACATTTATTTATTTTATTTGGAGGTTAATTACTTTACAATATTGTATTGGTATATTTGAATCAGTTCTAATGAGGTGGATGAAACTGGAGCCTATTGCACATTGAATTTGAATGTGCAGTGCATAACTGTGAATTCAGTCTAAATTATTTATGTTATATACCCAATTATATATTTAAATACATGCAATGATAATTCTACATTAATTATAAGGTATCACTTTAGTTCAAATCAATTTTTTTGTAGAGTTGAGGAAAAGTAATTGCCCACAAGCTTAATTGCTATTAATATTTTTAAAAATAATGTTAAATTTAATATATTATCCTGAAGTAACCTTGGTATCTAATTTAATTCTATACTTTAACGGAATTTTAAACACTGGAGAAGATGTGTATAAGAGACAGACTGTCAGCTGTGTAACTTTATTACTTGATTACTTTTAAAAAATCTTTTTGCTCCTTTTTTCTCTGTTACTTCATTCTTATTTTCTTTTGAATTATTTGAAGTTGGTATCATTTCATTTAATTTTCCTAAGTTTTTTAAATTCATTTTTTATCTTCCTCCAAAAGCTTTTAAATTCTTTAATTAATCATTGGTTTTCAGTCATCCAGGCATGACATGTATGCTTACTTTTTCAAAAAAACTATCTTTATTTGAATTCAGTGAAATTCTTCAATCTGTAAACTTATGTTTCACCATATTAGAATTTTTGGTTATTATTTCTTCAAATATATTTTAATACCTCAAATTTTCTTTTCTTCTGAACCTCTATAATATTAGAATATAATGTTATTTTCTATTTTTCTGTATTTTTTGCTCACTTAATTTTCATCTTTCATTCCCTCTCTCTTTTTCAGTACTTAAACTTGGAGAATTATTATTCATCAAATTTAGAATTCTCTGATTCCATCCTCTATTATCTTTATTTTTCACATATATCTGAAAGATATATTATNAAAAAAATCCTAAACAAAACCAGGCAGTAAAGTTCTGTAGCAACTACAAATGAGGTTCTTAATTTGACCTTAATTTGATCTTAAAAAATATTAAAGATGTATTAATATATTGAGAAAATCAAGGCTTTAAAAAACATGTCTTTACCTAAAAAATAGATGCTCTTAGGTAAAAATTATAAATAAAACAACTCTCCCCACATACTACATAGGTAATAAAGATAGTTATATTTATTTGGTCAATGAGCAAAAAACAAACATTTAACCTCTTCAGCTCCAATCTTTAGTTCATTTCTTTTCTTACTGATAGTATTTCATATTTATTTCTTCTTGTTGGGTGACTAAACCAGATGACAGTACTACTTTGCATTTTAAAAATTATTTTCAAGCTGAATGCTCTCTACAAACGAACAGGCCATTTGTATTTCTTCTTTTTGTGAACTGCTTAGCCAAGTCATTAGCTCCTTTCCAGCTGGTTATTAGTTTCCTCTTTCTTTTATAAAGTGTTCTATTTGTGATAAGAATAAACTGTTTTTTCTACTTTACCTTTTGCACGAGACTGACTTTCTGGGCCTGGTGGGCCTCGTCCATCAAAGCTATCTCTGTAACGGTCAAAGTAAGCATCATCTTTCCTCCTGCAGTAGTCATCCATTCGCAGGTATCGGTCATAAGAGCCTTCTCTCCTGAAAAGGTAAAGAAATGTGGACAAAGTTAAAGGTTTTATCCTGCAAAAATCAAATCCAGAGAACTCAAGACCCAGCCATCTGTGAGGAAGACAGAGTAAGGCACAGAACTGTGGGATTAGGCAAACAAAATTAGTATCTGGGACTCACTGCTTATCAGCTCTGTGGCTGGGACTGAGTTAACCTACCTTCCAAAAGGACTGGGAGGACGTACAGAACACTCTCAGCATAATGGAAGCTCCCTGGCCCAAAGTAAACACAAAATAACTGGTAGTAATTATTGATATTTGAGGATCCATTCTAGGCCCTACCCCAAGCCTCCTTCTTTGTGCTTTTTAAAAATTGTGGTTAAAAAATAGAATAAAAAAAATACACATACATAAAATAATTTTCATCATCCTGAACAGTCTGAACAGAACTCACCCCAGATCTCTGTAACTTCTAATCTACTTTCTATGAATTTGCCTTTTCTAAATATTTCATGTAAGTGAAAACATGTATTTGTCTTTTGTGACAACGTAGCATATTTATTTCATGTAGCATATTTTTTAAGGTCTATCAAGGCTTAGCAAGTATAAAAATGACCTTTCTTTTTATGGCTGAATAATATACTGTATGGATATATCATACTTTTTAATTCATCTACTGGCAGTGTCTACATTTGAGTGGTGTCTACCTTTTGGCTACTATGAATAGTGTTGCTATGTACAGTCACACCCATCTATTTAAGTTCTTCTTTTCAATTCTTTTGGATATATATTCAAGAGTGGAGCTGGTGGATCATTGATTCTACTACATTTAACTTTCTGAGGACCGCCAAACTTTCTCACAGCAGTCATATTACTTTGTATTCCTACCAGCAATGTATGAGGGTTCTAGTTCCTCTACACTTCACCAACACTTAAAAAAAAACTATTAAAGCCATCCTAGTAGGTATGAAGTGCTATCTCATTGTGGTTTTATTTGCATTTCTCTGCTAACTAAGGATGTCAAGTATCTTTTCACGTATTTATTGGCCATTTGTACATCTACCCTGTGGTCCTGCATGGCCAAAATAATTTGCACTCCCATCTTTTTTTCCATTTGCACAACGGTGCCTTTCACAGCCCACAGGAAGAGACCCAGATTCATTCATTAAGCAAAATCCGTCTTCAATCACACATTCGGCAAATATTTATTAAGCAGCACATCTCTCACGGTGATAGACACCGGAAACATAGGCCTGGGAAAGGCACTGCTGTACAGAGTTTTCAGTTAGTTCAGCAGAACAAACATAAAAAAGACTGCTACCAAAAACAAACAAACAAAGACCAGCAAGCAGAACGACTGTAGAGGTTACCTGTACATAGGATCTCGGGAGTCTCTCATCTCTCTGTATCTGTCATACATAGGATCTCGGTGATCTCGAAAATTCCTAGTCTCTCTTAGGTCACGAAAGTCTCTGAGATCCCTCATGTCCCGAGCATCACGCATACTTCTGCTGTCTCGGTGATCCCGAATGTCTCTGCTGTCTCGGTGATCCCGCAAATCTCGGGGGTCTCGCATGTCTCTGCCATCTCGAGCATCCCGGCCATTTCTGCCATCCCTGGGCTCTCTTCTTGGACTTCCTCGAATGGGCGATCGATCACGTCTTGTATCTCGACTATCTCCAAAGCCATATGGATCCCTGTGGGAGGGGGCAAAAGGATGCTAAGACAAAGGAACTGAAGGAGTTGACCCTTGAGCTCTTTACTGGAGAAAGCCCCCACCCTCCAAGCATTTTTCTCTAAAACACAGCAGTGAGAAATAAGATTAAAATTTTAAGGACAGTCACCCATCTGGTCAGCAAATGAAGACTAGCAGGTTTTAGAATCTCCAAAGATTAGGATATTCAAGGAAGAATGTATGATCCAGAGCCAAGGGTTCTGACTGGGGTCATAGTGTTTATCAGACTTTGGGGGGTAATTCAATATTCTGTATACATTTTAAACTATCATCTCCATCTCAACAGGTTTTCAAAGTCAAAGGGTCTTCTCTCATTCATTTCCTCCCACCAAACTTGTTTGAAAGAGATTTTAAAAGGGGAGAATAGTTGCGGGAGGCAGGGTGTGTGTGTGTGTGTGTGTGTGTGTGTATGTCATAATAAGGGGCAAGACTCATGAAGAAAAATGAGCAAATGACACAATCTTATACAAGATTGGCACAATCTCAGAGAAAGTAACGGTGATCCAAGGAGTTATCCTTAAAAGTACAGAAAACATTACTTAAAAAAACATCGAGCAGGATCAATCAAATAAAGGGGAAAAAAGAAAGAGAAGTACAATAGGAGACACACAGTTAAGTACAGAAACACTCTATCTTCTTAACATATGAGTAGTGGTCTCTCTTAGTCTAAAGTTTATGTAGAACCTGGCTCCTTCTGGTCAAGGTGTTCTTTGTTTTAAAATAAGTGTTTGAAGCCACAGGTGTTCAGCCTGATCTGATTCAACATTCTTCATGAGACTACCCCACTAGGAACTCTCATTCTCAACATGTTTAAAATTAAACTTCTTATTCAACCCACTCAGGCGGCCAGACCTTTTCACTTTTACTAAAAATCATCTTCCTAATTACTAAGGTTTAAGTTCTTGAGAGTTAACTTTGATTTTTCTTCTCTATCAAGTTACTTGAATACTCTTTGCTTTTCTTGTTCATTTCCATTGGACTTTTAAGTTCAATCCAAGCCCTTATTCTATGCTGGCACCACCAAGAATTTTTAAGATACAAAACCAAAATCCAATCTTCCAGATTTCAGTTCTTTCAGCAAATACCAGATAAACCATCGATTTCCACCTGTTACCAACTGCAGCTTGGCTATCACGCTTCTGGGCACTCTTCCCTAACAAATTTGGCCCCTTTCCATTTATTATTTCTCCCTCATTTCCTGATCCAACTTCCTTAGTTCTACTTAAGCTGGTCTTATGATTTAACTCACATGACTTATTTCAGTATTTCTGTTCATATGGCTTTTCAACGTGGAATGATTTTCCCGCACTAACTCAAGTATCACCCAATGCCCCTCCTCCAGTCATTTCCATCTCAATAAATGGCACATCTACCTACTCAGTTGCTCAAGCCAGGAAACTGGATGTCATCCTTTCTTTAAAGCCCAATCCACTCTTACAATGACATTTCAAATATGTGTTCACTCTTTCTCTGAAATTGATATCCATTCTGTCCATGTTTCTTTATCTCCATTGGTACCACTGAAGGCCAACCCCAAGCCACCTTTCCCCAAACCACAGCAGAGCCTTCTAAAGTAGTCTCCCCATTTCTGCTCTTGCCTGTTTCCTAATCTTCTTCTAGATTACTCTAGACCCATCTTTTAAATATGTAAAACCCTTCACTAGTTTCCCATAGTATTTAGAATTCAGTCCAAAATCTCCACTGAGGCTAGTAAGATTCTGCCCTACCTCAGCTCGTCTTCTCCAACCTTATTCTGCCCCCTCCCTAGTCTGCGTCTCTTACCATATTGACTTTTCAGCTGTAACTAGTCAAGGTTTTTCCCAATGCCTCTCACTGTGCAGCAGGAACTACTCCACAGTCATTTTTCCAGGTCTTAGGCTTAAGCATCCCTTACTCCATGATTCTGTTAGTTTAAAACTTTATTTTTGGTCCCTAAATTCTGGCCACCTTCTCTCATAGCACTGTTTTCACTCATGTCATTTATCACAATTTGACGTCACATTATCAATTCACTTAACACCTGTCTGCCCTACTAGACTGCAAGTCCATGAAGGCAAGGACTGTCAGTGTGACTCCATGATAAAGCCACTACATAAGCTGATACTGTCTGGCATAGAGCAGATGCTCCGTGAACCTGTTAAACAAGTCTTGCTCTGCATGCATATTTCTATTGCTGAACTTACCACACTGTCCTGTAGTTATCTGTTTGCACTGGCTTCCCTACCAAACAGTAAGCTCACCTGAATGCTTTGTATCCACAGGACACAGCACAGAGTTCAGTAAATGTCTAACAAAATGAATTATTCAACTAAACTGTAAACCTCTCAACAGTAGTGTCATGTCTTCCTCATATTTTTGTCACCTACCATGATTACACATATAGACATTTACCATGATGCCCTCAGCTTGGAAGAAAACCTCATTTTCACTTCCTCCACATGGTCACAGCAAAAACAATTTAAATGCCAACTTTGTTTCCATGAAAAGTCCTTGTCATATGTTTTAAGGCTCATAAGTACTCTTGATTGGTGGGAGCAAACATATGGGAAATCAGAGAATTTAAACAAGGATGGCTAAAGATTTTTCCTACTAGAATAAAGTGCAGAGTAACCGAGATTCTTACTTCAACTTTTATTATGTCACATACTCCCTCTAACATATGTAACATCTGATATAGTGTATATTGTGGGCAAACACCTAGGATCCAATGGGAAGGGACAACTGTAAAGTATTTCTGGATTAATGATCGGCAGATAAACCTGCCTTGGGGAGCAGTCAGAAAAAAGTCATTAGAGGTGGAATCAGATTTCAAGTGCTCTTTGGCAATCAAGGCTGAGAGATCGTAACCTGACAGACCACAGACCACACACAAAGCCTGGAGAAAAGGGGGTGGGGGGTGGGACAGGGCTACCACCACCACATCATGGCACTTTTCACAGTCTTAGGATGATTACAAATACCACATCTGGTTCTCATTCTTTTGAACCCACTGAAATACCTTACTCACCTGGCGAAGAGTTTATTCCTGGAGGTTGACTACAATACCCTAGATTCCCAAAGTCTAGGTTCATGTTTCTAGTTTGAGAAGGTAAGCAGTCAATCTAAAGTCGGTGTGCAACAAAACTGTAAATTCCCCCTTAATTACCTTCAGGGTAAAAATGTAGAAGAGATGATATTCACAAGGGAAAGAAGAACCAAAGGAGTAGCAGAAGCAGGGACAGAGAGGATACCAAGGCTCTAAAATGAAAAGGGAAAGCTTTCCTTTCTCCAAAAGACAAGCAGTATGGCAGACTGCTTTTCTTCTGGAGACAAAAACAAAATAACCCTTTAGGAGCCAAACAAGACCTCCCCAGAACAAAACGGATCCTGGTGTTGGCCCCAATATCTTTCTCAAAATAAGAACCAGATAACAAAAAGATGGTACAGTGTGCAGGATTCAGAGTGCCGCAAGGATGAAGCCTGCTGAACAAGATGCTTGGCCTCAAACAACAAGTGGGTTAGAGGCAACTTTCTGGAGAACGAAGTTCACTTTATCATCCCATGGTACCCTCAGTTGTTTAACTGGAGACCAATGCACTGTACCCTCAGGTACTAGGTCACCAGAAGTTAAAAAGAAACTGAACAACAGTTCAAACTTCAGAACCAGTCCACAAACTGAAAGAAGTTGATAAACATCACTAAAATTCTGTTGCAAATTCCTCATTTATTCAGCAGGAGGGGGCAAAGCCAAATGCTCTTTTGCCTTGAGAGAAATGGTAGTCACACCATTTGCAAACATCTGAGAGGTAAGGAGGGATGGATGAAGGAAAAGACCATGGCTCAGATGGCAAGTGATATGCTCCTCGTAGAAGTGCTTCTCTTCCTGAGGAGCACTAGGCATTTGAGAGCTCTTGGACAACTGATGGACTCTGAGCTTCTCTTTGTCTAGAGACAGCCTCAAGCCCGGGATGGTGTTCTTTGGCCTTGGCTGTTCAAAAGGTCAGTGAGGAAGGCCTCCGTCCTTTTCTTGTCAGCATTTCCTTTTTTCTTTCTGTTCACTGGAATATTTTCCTTCTAAAGCCAGCCTTTTTTCTCCTGAAAAAAGAAATCCATCAGCTCTTTGTATTTCTGTTCTGTCACAGATACTGCCCACAAATACCATTCTCTAAATGGCTGGCTGCTGTGTGATGCTGACCCCCCACCAGGAGCTCCATGCTACCGCCAGCAATAGAGACAACAGGCTTGTACAGAGTTTCAGCACTGGGTACAGGAAGGATAACGGGGGGCAGCAAGCAACCACACCTCACAGATCCAAACTCTGTAACTGCCCATGGTTCTCCCGGAAGCGCACTGATAATTTTCTCAAACACAAATGTGACTCTTCTGTTGGTAGAGAGGCGGCACTTGCTGAGAACTGACGGATCTCCTTTAAGAGTTAGTGTGCACGTGATCACAGCCTGGAGTCTTTAATTGTGAAGCCCACCTAGAGCTAGGGCAGTCTCACACCCAAGAAGCAAGCAGTTATTGAAGGAATTAACACTGTGGATACACAGAAATCACCTCAGGCCACGTAAGAAAACTGTCTGTAGTTAGGCTTTTTCTTTTCTTTTTAAAAAAACTGAAACATAGCTGACAATGGCCAGGTTATTTCTGATAACCAATCCTTGACGATTTTCACCAACGAGGCACCAGGCCTAACGTTCTTCACGAATACATAGAGAAATTCTCTGCAGAGGTCTCGACGTAGACAAGTAAGTCTATTTGCTTTTCCTCAGGTCATGCAGGAAGGTTTAGAAAGTAGAGTATCACTCAGAGGCCATGTCTGCAGAAGGATATGTTCCAAAACCTGGACTGCTCAAGTGTGGAGCTGAAGATGGAAAATGAGAACTGAGGTACGACTAGAACCGTTATCCAGTCTCCGAGGATGGTTAAGACTGATGCCTAGCACCGATGCTAGACAACCTGCATGGTAACTATGCAGTGCTCTCAACGTGCACAGCGGAGTGCAATGCAGTGGTCCAAGGGTTAAATGACGAGAACTCAGGCTGAAATGTGATCCAGAGCAGGGATCCCTGATGCAGAATTCTGTGCTTGGCTGGGCTAGTACCGTCAGAACCACATTCCAACAGCTGGAGTCATTAGGGAGGCATATTACTGAACGGTGAGCAATACCAGAACTGTGGCTTACAGAGACATTTGAAGAGGTGATAATCCTGTGAAAATTCCCAAAGATACTGAGGTGTTTTGACACTCAAGGTTAAAGTCCAGCAAAATAAGGTGTTACAAAGGTCTTGCCAGCATGCTTAGAAACAATTTTCTTAAAAAGTAGCAACACTGAAGACACAGAGTTACAACTTAAGGGAAATGCTTGCTATAGGTAGCTTTTTTTTTTTTTCCCTTCCTGTGAACAATGCATTCCTCCATGGCTGGGGGCACATAAAATGTTTAGGGTTGCTAAATGAAGGCAGCTGGATTGCTGTCAACATACTGGTACACCGGAGTTTTCAATGGAAGCACGCACCTGAAGAGAGTGCGTGCTAGCCAGTGTTCACCCTCAGAGAAATGATTAGCCCCTTCCAGACTAGTATCTTAAGAGAGAATATATGATAAACAGTGATAAAAACGTTAGTGTTCTATTTTGAATACAACATTCAATTTATCTGACTTTAGGGTTTGAAAATTTTTATTTTTAAATGGAACAAAACTGAGACTCTGCTTAGACTTTTAGATGGGGCTCAGATTTTTTTTTTTTTTTACTAAATGTGAATATTCCTCTTCTCCAAACCTTACTGAGTATGACTATATGAAACTTAATCACGCTAAACAACACTTTGAGGAACCCAGTTAGGGACGGATCACCAAGAAGACTGATTTTTAATGAACCTTTAATTAGCCTAGCTGTCCCTCCTATTGATTATAAATAAAGCAGGAAGCCATAGCCCAATCCACGATCCAAATGATCTCATCTTAGAATTTATTTTTGAGGAAGATGATATATTAAAATGAAAATATAAGTGACATATGTTTATAAATCTGGTAAGGAGAACATTTTAAAAGGCCCCCTCCAATGTTGTTTTTATGTTTATCTTTGGGGGGGGATATAAACAAGAAAAAAGCATTCTTCCATTACAGATGAAATTATAGAGTTGCATTTTAGGCTGGGATGAAATTAATATTTTAAATTTAATGCTCTGGCAATGGCAATATTGGATTTCAAGCAGAGGAGTAAGCTATTTCCCCAACACTGCCAATGCTTAGTGAATACCTACAAAAATGGGAAATGTTAAAGCATCTGGTTAGGTATATTTTTAGTGGAATGACACAAAATATTCTTATCATAGCACAAATGAGAACTATTTTTTATTCTGTGATGTGCAGTCCCACCTCCTTTTTGCCTGCAGAAACATTACCCAGACATCACAGACATCATGAGGATACAGAGAGCAGAAGGATTTTACTAGGGGAGTGTCTTTAAAGTGACCAATTCTACACTCTTATAAGCTACCTACTTCAGAAACATACACATTTGAGCTCCTTGGAAACTGGATATACACTGCATCTCCTTTCAAGTTATTTAGCAACCACAGCTTCCAGTGGAGCCCCTTATGTCTGACCATTAGACGCAGACTCTCAGTCACTTGTATTCCATGTTTACTGGGGCAACGAGGAGCAACACTGAAGGGACTGCCCAACATCTGCAGCGTGGTTAGATGCAGCACAATGGAAACAGACTTATATGGATCTGAAGTTCCAGAGCATTCATTTATGTTCTTTCAGGCACTCACACATACACACAAAATCAATCAATATACTATATACCTGCAAGCTGCAGGCATTCCTTATGATGTCAGAGAAAACAAACAGAATACCAATGTATATGCTCACTTCTGTAGTGAAACCAATGGATGACCAGGGCATCCAGCTAACAGCTGTGGTGCAGCTATAACTGTGGGGTTAAATTCAACTTCCAGGCAGAGTGCTCAAAGAACCTAACTGAAATCAGCACCATTACTATGTCCCTAAGGTAGGCTTGAACTCTGCAGAACATACTTGTGTAATTTAATCCTGGTAGCTTAGAAAATACCATCAGGTCCAAGTGGGCGCGTATACAAACACAGAGCAGCCAATCCTTCCTGTAAGTAGGTAACAAACTATAGGCGTTTTTGTTTCAAAGCAGGACAGCTATATGTTGTGTGCAAGTGCCCAGTTAGTTGGGTATACCCCCAAGTGACCTGTGGAGCTACCAGTACAGACTAGGATTTGTTGTACTCAGCATGTTCAGTCATCATATGAAATGTAGTTTCTTGTGGTATATAGTTTAAGTACACAATTTACTGTGGAAAACTGGCATTTTACTTAGGGGCAAAGCCAAAATCCATACTGAGTATCCATTTGGGCCAGGAGGAGACACCAGATATGAGATATGCATGTCTGCATTCCACACAAAACTGCACACACTGCATCCACTTGTGTGCTATTTATGAGGTCAGACAGTTTGAATACAATATATGCATCTTTGGTGTAATGGCAACATTAATGAGGCTCTTCTTTGGGACGAATTTAATGAATATCTTGAGGGTACACATCAGGACTATTTGGCTGTTCAAAAGGTCAGTGAGGAAGGCCTCCGTCCTTTTCTTGTCAGCATTTCCTTTTTTCTTTCTGTTCACTGGAATATTTTCCTTCTAAAGCCAGCCTTTTTTCTCCTGAAAAAAGAAATCCATCAGCTCTTTGTATTTCTGTTCTGTCACAGATACTGCCCACAAATACCATTCTCTAAATGGCTGGCTGCTGTGTGATGCTGACCCCCCACCAGGAGCTCCATGCTACCGCCAGCAATAGAGACAACAGGCTTGTACAGAGTTTCAACACTGGGTACAGGAAGGATAACGGGGGGCAGCAAGCAACCACACCTCACAGATCCAAACTCTGTAACTGCCCATGGTTCTCCCGGAAGCGCACTGATAATTTTCTCAAACACAAATGTGACTCTTCTGTTGGTAGAGAGGCGGCACTTGCTGAGAACTGACGGATCTCCTTTAAGAGTTAGTGTGCACGTGATCACAGCCTGGAGTCTTTAATTGTGAAGCCCACCTAGAGCTAGGGCAGTCTCACACCCAAGAAGCAAGCAGTTATTGAAGGAATTAACACTGTGGATACACAGAAATCACCTCAGGCCACGTAAGAAAATTGTCTGTAGTTAGGCTTTTTCTTTTCTTTTTAAAAAAAATGAAACATAGCTGACAATGGCCAGGTTATTTCTGATAACCAATCCTTGACGATTTTCACCAACGAGGCACCAGGCCTAACGTTCTTCACGAATACATAGAGAAATTCTCTGCAGAGGTCTCGACGTAGACAAGTAAGTCTATTTGCTTTTCCTCAGGTCATGCAGGAAGGTTTAGAAAGTAGAGTATCACTCAGAGGCCATGTCTGCAGAAGGATATGTTCCAAAACCTGGACTGCTCAAGTGTGGAGCTGAAGATGGAAAATGAGAACTGAGGTACGACTAGAACCGTTATCCAGTCTCCGAGGATGGTTAAGACTGATGCCTAGCACCGATGCTAGACAACCTGCATGGTAACTATGCAGTGCTCTCAACGTGCACAGCGGAGTGCAATGCAGTGGTCCAAGGGTTAAATGACGAGAACTCAGGCTGAAATGTGATCCAGAGCAGGGATCCCTGATGCAGAATTCTGTGCTTGGCTGGGCTAGTACCGTCAGAACCACATTCCAACAGCTGGAGTCATTAGGGAGGCATATTACTGAACGGTGAGCAATACCAGAACTGTGGCTTACAGAGACATTTGAAGAGGTGATAATCCTGTGAAAATTCCCAAAGATACTGAGGTGTTTTGACACTCAAGGTTAAAGTCCAGCAAAATAAGGTGTTACAAAGGTCTTGCCAGCATGCTTAGAAACAATTTTCTTAAAAAGTAGCAACACTGAAGACACAGAGTTACAACTTAAGGGAAATGCTTGCTATAGGTAGCTTTTTTTTTTTTTCCCTTCCTGTGAACAATGCATTCCTCCATGGCTGGGGGCACATAAAATGTTTAGGGTTGCTAAATGAAGGCAGCTGGATTGCTGTCAACATACTGGTACACCGGAGTTTTCAATGGAAGCACGCACCTGAAGAGAGTGCGTGCTAGCCAGTGTTCACCCTCAGAGAAATGATTAGCCCCTTCCAGACTAGTATCTTAAGAGAGAATATATGATAAACAGTGATAAAAACGTTAGTGTTCTATTTTGAATACAACATTCAATTTATCTGACTTTAGGGTTTGAAAATTTTTATTTTTAAATGGAACAAAACTGAGACTCTGCTTAGACTTTTAGATGGGGCTCAGATTTTTTTTTTTTTTTACTAAATGTGAATATTCCTCTTCTCCAAACCTTACTGAGTATGACTATATGAAACTTAATCACGCTAAACAACACTTTGAGGAACCCAGTTAGGGACGGATCACCAAGAAGACTGATTTTTAATGAACCTTTAATTAGCCTAGCTGTCCCTCCTATTGATTATAAATAAAGCAGGAAGCCATAGCCCAATCCACGATCCAAATGATCTCATCTTAGAATTTATTTTTGAGGAAGATGATATATTAAAATGAAAATATAAGTGACATATGTTTATAAATCTGGTAAGGAGAACATTTTAAAAGGCCCCCTCCAATGTTGTTTTTATGTTTATCTTTGGGGGGGGATATAAACAAGAAAAAAGCATTCTTCCATTACAGATGAAATTATAGAGTTGCATTTTAGGCTGGGATGAAATTAATATTTTAAATTTAATGCTCTGGCAATGGCAATATTGGGTTTCAAGCAGAGGAGTAAGCTATTTCCCCAACACTGCCAATGCTTAGTGAATACCTACAAAAATGGGAAATGTTAAAGCATCTGGTTAGGTATATTTTTAGTGGAATGACACAAAATATTCTTATCATAGCACAAATGAGAACTATTTTTTATTCTGTGATGTGCAGTCCCACCTCCTTTTTGCCTGCAGAAACATTACCCAGACATCACAGACATCATGAGGATACAGAGAGCAGAAGGATTTTACTAGGGGAGTGTCTTTAAAGTGACCAATTCTACACTCCTATAAGCTACCTACTTCAGAAACATACACATTTGAGCTCCTTGGAAACTGGATATACACTGCATCTCCTTTCAAGTTATTTAGCAACCACAGCTTCCAGTGGAGCCCCTTATGTCTGACCATTAGACGCAAACTCTCAGTCACTTGTATTCCATGTTTACTGGGGCAACGAGGAGCAACACTGAAGGGACTGCCCAACATCTGCAGCGTGGTTAGATGCAGCACAATGGAAACAGACTTATATGGATCTGAAGTTCCAGAGCATTCATTTATGTTCTTTCAGGCACTCACACATACACACAAAATCAATCAATATACTATATACCTGCAAGCTGCAGGCATTCCTTATGATGTCAGAGAAAACAAACAGAATACCAATGTATATGCTCACTTCTGTAGTGAAACCAATGGATGACCAGGGCATCCAGCTAACAGCTGTGGTGCAGCTATAACTGTGGGGTTAAATTCAACTTCCAGGCAGAGTGCTCAAAGAACCTAACTGAAATCAGCACCATTACTATGTCCCTAAGGTAGGCTTGAACTCTGCAGAACATACTTGTGTAATTTAATCCTGGTAGCTTAGAAAATACCATCAGGTCCAAGTGGGCGCGTATACAAACACAGAGCAGCCAATCCTTCCTGTAAGTAGGTAACAAACTATAGGCGTTTTTGTTTCAAAGCAGGACAGCTATATGTTGTGTGCAAGTGCCCAGTTAGTTGGGTATACCCCCAAGTGTCCTGTGGAGCTACCAGTACAGACTAGGATTTGTTGTACTCAGCATGTTCAGTCATCATATGAAATGTAGTTTCTTGTGGTATATAGTTTAAGTACACAATTTACTGTGGAAAACTGGCATTTTACTTAGGGGCAAAGCCAAAATCCATACTGAGTATCCATTTGGGCCAGGAGGAGACACCAGATATGAGATATGCATGTCTGCATTCCACACAAAACTGCACACACTGCATCCACTTGTGTGCTATTTATGAGGTCAGACAGTTTGAATACAATATATGCATCTTTGGTGTAATGGCAACATTAATGAGGCTCTTCTTTGGGACGAATTTAATGAATATCTTGAGGGTACACATCAGGACTACCTCTTGTAAACAGTGGAAGACTATTTGGGGAGATGCCTTTTATTTCCAGGAAAACTAAGAAAAAGGGAGACTTCTAGAGGTAGGGTGTTTTTGCCCTTTTTATTTCCCCTCGATAGGTAACCCAAGCATGTGAGCGCACAGGGGATCTGCGGCACAGGCACAGTAGCAATCTCTCAAGCAGCACTTTCTGTAAACCTGGGTGACCATCTGGACCGGCAGCCATGTGAATGAAGAGTTGAGCCTGCTGCAGGGCAGCGTAGCACACACCAACGACCCTCGGGCACTCCTGCTGTGGAGGCTCCCACTGACACGTGAGCGGGGGACACACAGAGGTTTATCCTCTTCCAATCGCCTGCAACTCACGGTGCAAGCTGAACTTGCTGGGTTTGCCACGGAAAACAAAGCTTCCTCTGCATCTCCTGATGTATGTTCTAAAAAAGCAGCAAGGCCCTTCACACAGGTTCACGTTCTTATTGTTTGCTTGTGCGATTCTGATTTCTTTGGGGGGAAGAAAAGACCCTTGATGTACGAAGTTGGGCTTAACTCCCCAGAGCCCAACTCTCCCAAGGTAACTCACTGCTTCGGGGTACTTTACCTTCGTGTGGGGCTGGGTCTTGATGGAGCCGTATTCATATTTCTTCTTTCCGCTGCCTTATTAATATCTGAAAAGAATAATCAACCCATCTGTTCAATGCTACGGAATAAAAACAAGATCATCAGCACATTTCAAATGAAAGCAACAACAAAAAAACTACAATGACAACCAGATGGTGTAAGAAAATCCATTCAGCAGATGCATAGTCACTTGGGCAATTTTTATTAAGTTACAGCAGTACGTTGTCATGGCTTGGTAGAGAATGTCCCTCAGTTTTCTAGCTAACACATAATTTGTGTAAAACTGATCATGTCAAGGCTTTAACACTGCCAAGCCTAAACCTAAAAACTGCCCCCTCCAAAAGGGGAAGAGGTGGTCTTCTAAACTCTTGGAGAGCCAGATGTGTGATTCTTTTTTGAGGGGAGGAGAAAGAAAGAAAGAGAATTCTAAAAAGAGAGAGAGAGCAACGGCAGGTAGTTCCATTTCATATTATAAGGAAGTAATGGCTGGAATCCAGTTTTAAAACATCTAATATTCCATGAAGCAGGGGCTCCTTTTAGTTTGCCTTGTGGCATTCTATTGTTTAGAATCTTCCAGAATGAGATGTAGGAAAGAAATTAATTTTTGCAAAACAAAGCATATGATATGTTAATATTTATAACCCTCATAGGTAAGTACCTAAGAATAAAAACTGTCATTTGGTATAGTAAAGTTAAGTAATAAAACACTCATTGTAAGTTTTCACTACAGAAGCCTGGCATATACAACTAGATAAAGAACAGTGGAAACACAAACTCACAGAAGCCAATCTGTGCAGTGAAAGCCTCTCGGTTAAAAACAAAACAAACCTACTTTGCAAAAGCTGAAGCAAGTATAAAAACACCATATGTAAGTAAGAAAAGAAATATCTAAAGAAATGTACCAATCCATGCTCAAAGATAACACCTGATAATTTTTATATGCCTTAAAAAATAAACACATTAAAAATTTCATACTTTAGTATATGGAGAAATAAAACTGCTTTCTGCTGCAGTGTAATTTTATTCCCCTTGTTCCATATTAAGCAATTAACAGTGAATCTAATAATGACATTAAATGGTATTAAACAATCATACAATTAGGATTTAAATAGCTTTGAAAATAGTAATTATGTGTGTGAAAAATTCTAACCAGAGTTGTATCACATGAAAGACCACAGTAATGACAACCCTTAAAGAGGTCTCGCATGTCTTTCCCCTGCTATGTTGTCAACTATCGAGCTCCTGTTCAAGTGAGAATGATCTTCAGTTCCATTTTAAGTCGGAAGCCCCTTATCTTTGGGAGAATGGCTTTTGACCAAACTGAAGGTAACATATCTAAACAGTCAGAGAAGTATATTCTATGTAAACTGCTTCTTAAGTTTCTAACTGAGCAGACCCAATCCCTCTACCTTTATAAAGAATCAGGAAATGTGTTCTACACAGAAATTGGCCAGTAATACCCGACCATGGGTTTGGTATTGCATGTTAGGAGTTACAACCCTTAAAGTTCACTAAGGTCTGACATTTTTTTTTTTTTTTTTAATATTTATTGGCGGCACTGGGGTCTAGTTGTAGCACGCAGGATCTAGTTCCCTGACTGGGATCGAACCTAGGCCCCCTGCATTGGGAGTGCAGAATCTTAGCCACTGGACCACCAGAGAAGTCTCAAGTCCTGAAATATTAACTCATGTTATATAATGACAGATCATACAGGAAGTATCTAGTTTCTTCTATATGTAATTGTGAAGAGTATCAGGTTCAGGCTTAGAAGGGCCTACTGACCTAGTCCGCCCACTTCCTTTGTACTGCTTTCTAATACAGGGTGACTATGATTCAGAGAGAAATGTAAAGTCTTTGATTATTTAAGCAGTTTTCAAAGTATCTCTGGAATACATGGGGAGTAGTGTTAGTGGCGTGCACATTTCTTTTAAATAAGGACCGTATTTCCCAGCAGGATTCCATGTATTATTAAAAAGTCATGTAAATAAAACTCATCTAAACACTGACTTGACTCAGCAAACATTTAGGTGAGAATATGGAACACAAGGTACTACTATAACTGGTGTCTATAAATACTATATAATTTTGCCCTCATTATATGAAAAGGACTGCCGCATTGTATAATTATATCTAATTCTGCGAGGGCCACTAAATATAGGACTGGGGAGACCAAAATACTCATGGTACCATATAACTTTGGAGCAAAACTGGTTGAAGTTAGAATGAAGGAGGTAAATATTTTCCTTTGAAGTTCGTGAAATTCTTTGCGATCACTGGAAAGATTATTTAAAAAATTCAGGATTATATCTTTAAACCATTCTGACTGTAATTTGCCTCCTAGTATCCATTTTCATGGAGGAGTCCAAAGTAATTGTTTTTGGATGGTGTGGCTTAAGTTTCTTTTGCAGAAAAGAGCACTCTTAGACCATTTTCTTAATTTTAGCGGTTAGCAAACTTTTGGTATCGTATAGCAACTGTTTGTTTATTCATTCCTATTAAAGAGATCCTTAAATCTCCACCTGGAGTAAGATATGGACAAAATGAAATTTGAAACATTTTGCTAGTCTCGCTGCAATGTAAGAGGACTACTCAGGTTAGGCTAGAGGTGGAGGTGTTTTCATTAAGAGTTATGAAAAACTATCATCACCGCTAATTCACATCCACAAACAATTCTAACATGTGTGCACACAGAACTTTTGGAAAACCTAAGAATTCGTCAATACAGAAAGAATAGAGAAGCTACCAAAAGTACAAATAACTTTAGAGAGCTGATCATGGTATAACAAAGATTTAAAGCAGCAGAAAAAACAAACCAACACCTTGCCCCATCCCAATTTTCTTTTTTTTTTCCAATTTTCTGTCACACAATTTGAAAACCCATCAACTGGAGGTTCATCTGAACAAGTTTCAATTTGAAAATGCAAATACTGGGAGTAGTAAAGGGGGTTTTTGTATTAATTAATTGAATCAGATTATTTTCTTTCTAAATCCCTACTGAGATCCAAAATTTACAAAAGAAATAGAAATGGTATCAATGTAAAGGGAAAACAGAAAGACAATTTGGGAATCTTTCTAGACGTTAGAGGGGAATCAAAATTGGAGGGAATTTAATCAACAGGAGGGCAGTGGTAACTTTTAGCCACTGGACCACCAGAGAAGTCTCAAGTCCTGAAATATTAACTCATGTTATATAATGACAGATCATACAGGAAGTATCTAGTTTCTTCTATATGTAATTGTGAAGAGTATCAGGTTCAGGCTTAGAAGGGCCTACTGACCTAGTCCGCCCACTTCCTTTGTACTGCTTTCTAATACAGGGTGACTATGATTCAGAGAGAAATGTAAAGTCTTTGATTATTTAAGCAGTTTTCAAAGTATCTCTGGAATACATGGGGAGTAGTGTTAGTGGCGTGCACATTTCTTTTAAATAAGGACCGTATTTCCCAGCAGGATTCCATGTATTATTAAAAAGTCATGTAAATAAAACTCATCTAAACACTGACTTGACTCAGCAAACATTTAGGTGAGAATATGGAACACAAGGTACTACTATAACTGGTGTCTATAAATACTATATAATTTTGCCCTCATTATATGAAAAGGACTGCCGCATTGTATAATTATATCTAATTCTGCGAGGGCCACTAAATATAGGACTGGGGAGACCAAAATACTCATGGTACCATATAACTTTGGAGCAAAACTGGTTGAAGTTAGAATGAAGGAGGTAAATATTTTCCTTTGAAGTTCGTGAAATTCTTTGCGATCACTGGAAAGATTATTTAAAAAATTCAGGATTATATCTTTAAACCATTCTGACTGTAATTTGCCTCCTAGTATCCATTTTCATGGAGGAGTCCAAAGTAATTGTTTTTGGATGGTGTGGCTTAAGTTTCTTTTGCAGAAAAGAGCACTCTTAGACCATTTTCTTAATTTTAGCGGTTAGCAAACTTTTGGTATCGTATAGCAACTGTTTGTTTATTCATTCCTATTAAAGAGATCCTTAAATCTCCACCTTGAGTAAGATATGGACAAAATGAAATTTGAAACATTTTGCTAGTCTCGCTGCAATGTAAGAGGACTACTCAGGTTAGGCTAGAGGTGGAGGTGTTTTCATTAAGAGTTATGAAAAACTATCATCACCGCTAATTCACATCCACAAACAATTCTAACATGTGTGCACACAGAACTTTTGGAAAACCTAAGAATTCGTCAATACAGAAAGAATAGAGAAGCTACCAAAAGTACAAATAACTTTAGAGAGCTGATCATGGTATAACAAAGATTTAAAGCAGCAGAAAAAACAAACCAACACCTTGCCCCATCCCAATTTTCTTTTTTTTTTCCAATTTTCTGTCACACAATTTGAAAACCCATCAACTGGAGGTTCATCTGAACAAGTTTCAATTTGAAAATGCAAATACTGGGAGTAGTAAAGGGGGTTTTTGTATTAATTAATTGAATCAGATTATTTTCTTTCTAAATCCCTACTGAGATCCAAAATTTACAAAAGAAATAGAAATGGTATCAATGTAAAGGGAAAACAGAAAGACAATTTGGGAATCTTTCTAGACGTTAGAGGGGAATCAAAATTGGAGGGAATTTAATCAACAGGAGGGCAGTGGTAACTAACTTAAAAGAATCTCCAAGGAGAGGTGGAATGCCTCTTCTGCCTGAAAAAGGGAAGAAATTGTGCTTCTTTTTCTTCCTGCTTTATTTTATCTGGGGCAGCTCAGTCTCAGTGTCTCTTCCACCTCAGCCTGGTTGGTAGTTCTACACTTTGTCAATTTATTAGCAATGTGAATACCATTCAAAGTCACCATTACCACAAGGTGCTTAACCTTCACCTGAATATCTATAACTTCTAAGGGGTAAAAATAGCTAAAAGCACTTCTCTGGTAAGAATTTTTAGACAAGAAAAACAGCACCAACTGAAGGGATTCACATAAAAGGGAAAAAAATGGAAAATAATCTGGAAAATGTTATACAGGAAGCAGCAGAGCTGTTTTAAATCACAAAAGAGTGGAGGTAAAGAACTCCCAAAGGAAGGCACAATGCCTAATCTACAATTTTATTTTAGACTAATATGCCAGAGTTCACACAATGGTACTCAGATATGCTATAAATAAATACGCATGTTTCATTCATAGTATCAGGAACTGGTTTGCTCTATTTTTTAATTGTACCACCACAAAACAATTCTTTTCACCTTAAAGCCAATTTTTTTTTTAAGATAATCATAAGTACATTTTATTTTTATTTTTACTTCATCATTTTTTTTCATTTCTTACATGATAGTAATGAGGACCCTGTATGCAAGACAGCAAAAGAGACACAGATGTGTAGAGCGGACTTTTGGACTCTGAGGGAGAGGGAGAGGGAGAGGGTGGGATGATTTGGGAGAATAGCATTGAAATATGTATACTATCATGTAAAGCCAATTTTTATACTTCAAAGACTGTCAAAATGGAAAACAGGACTGTTCTAAACAAGTGCAGTATGAACTGTAACATCTGACAGTACCACCACTGGTTGCTGAAATAAGTCCTAACCACTGGACTGCCAGGGAATTCCCTACAATTTCAAGAAATGATTACAAATGAAATAAAGCTTGCCAATAGGTCTAATTGAAAAGCAACCAACAATTAGGAACTATTAAATTGGAAATACATGATGACAAAGATAATGCTACTTGAGAAACCATACTGACAAGACAGTGAATATGAGACAGTAACTCCCAAAACCAGGAAGGGAAAGGACAGGACTTCTCATTTACACCATATTTATGAAGATGACTTTGACTATATATTCTACCATTAGGGATATTATGAGTTATACTGTAAAGAGTTAGGGATAAGAGAATGCTTGGCTTGCTGCTTCTAAATCAATGCTTTAAGCTCACTCAGAAAACTACACAATCCCTCATATTTGGTTATCTCCTTCAATTTCTAATTGAAATAATTATTGTACCCTTAATGGCATTAGGATGTTATTCCAAGGAACAGGAATGGTGGAAACAATATAACTTGTATTTACAGAAGACTTCCTCTGTCGCAGGGCCTGCAGTAAGAGTGTCATGTGCATCGTCTCAAGTGAACCTCTCCCAACTCCTGGAGTTGTGTTATGATCTCTATTTTGAGAATGAGGAAATGTGAAGTTTAGAGAAATTAGGTGACTTATCTGAGGTCACAAGATGATCAAAAGGCAGAGCTAAGGCAGAGGCAGAACTCAAAACCAGGTGTGCCTGACACGAACATGCTTAAACATGTTATGCTGCCTCCAACAGGGAGTAGAAAGACCTGACTTCCATTTTGAACACTGGTGAGGGCTCCCTGATCAGATGCTGATGGAATCTGGAAAAGGCAGTCTATGCTGGGCACACCAGTGTTTAAGTGCCCCAGACACTCAACAGGGTAGGACCTGCTTATTCAATTACAACTTTGATTTCTATCACCTCAGACAACAATGTTTCTGGCTTTTACTACTGACATTCTATTCACTATAACACCTCAGACAAAAATTCTCTATCAATATTTAATTTCTGGTCCTTTTTACTTCTTTTGAGGAAAGAACCTTGGTTGTTTCAGCAAATCTGAGTTCTAATCCTACTTTTCTGGGATTTGGGGGAAGGGATTTAGGAAAGTCACTTGATTCCTCTAAACCTGATAAAATGGATACTCTACCTTATTTGTTATACTGATTCAAGGAGAATACCAACTAAAAGAAAAAGCTCCCTAATCTGGACCAACAAAGGTTGAGCTAATCTAAACCACTAAAAAAGCTGGAGCAACAAAAAATTCAAAATATAGGTTCATGTAAAAAAGGTAAAATTTCAACTGAACTGTACAAGTAGAGATCCTTGTGCTGTGCTTAGTCTCTCAGTCGTGTCCCTTAGTCACTCAGTCATGTCCAACTCTTTGCGACCCCATGGACTGAGGAGCCTGCCAGGCTCCTCAGTCCATGGGGATTCTCCAGGCAAGAAATACCAGAGTGGGTTGCCATGCCCTCCTCCAGAGGATCTTCCCAACCCAGGGACTGAACCCAGGTCTCCCGCATTGCAGGTGGATTCTTGATCTTCTGAACCACCAGGGAAGCCCACAGATCCTTAGAAAACTAAATTAATGAACTTAAAAAGTACTGTTTATAATCAGGACATCAAATGCTTCTATACATAACCACGCATCACACTCTGTACTAGGTCTTAAGACATATGGAAATAACAAGGCTTAAGTCTCTGCCTTAAAGGAGTTCACTGTTTAATAAAGAAGTGAGGCACATGTATACAGATAATCACAACATAATTTAAAATGGGATTACGACAGAGATAAAGAAGGCCTACCTAATGTGTATGTGTGTGGCAGGGCAGAGAGAACACTGGGAGGAACAGGGGACGAGGGATGGGTGTAAGAGGTTGGAAGGCCTAAAAATAACATTTAAACTGAGTCTTGAAGAATGAGTTTACCAGAAAATAGAAAGTCACTGCAGCACATGCAAAGGGAAAGGAATGGTCTGAAGGGCATAGTAAGAAATACTACAGGAAGTCTAATGTAGGAAATGGGATGACAGGAGCAGGAAAAGAGAGGAATTACCGATGTAAGCCAGAGCAGACTAAATAACAAAAAAAACTCTGCTATGGAAAAGGAATAAACTGGTGGCAGGAGGGCATATTAGGAGGTTACGAACTGAACTATCATAAACAGTTTCAGTGAAGTCAAATTAATGAAGGTTTACTGTATGTTTATTATTCAAAATAATAGGGGATTATTTAAATCTATGACATTCAAAATATTGCCCATTAAAATAATGTTCCTCGAAGATCATTGGTTTGACACTGAAGGGACTAGAGGGGAGAAAAATATCTAAAAGTTATGATTTTACCTTCAATAAAAGGATATAAAATGAACTGATGGCTAGATGAATCATTAATTAGCCAACCATCCACTGATCAGGAACAAATAAACAAACCTTATTTTTTCTAAAATCTTACATTTATCATCTTTAAGTGTACAGTTCAATAGTGTTATGTATATTCACAAATATAAACAGCTGGGCAATAGGTTTCCAAAACTTTTTCATCTTGCAAAATTAACTCTCTTCTCCCCATTAAACAACTACCCATCCTCTCCCCGCCCATATATATTTTTTTTCATTCTCAACATCACATTTCTTTAATGAAGATACATAAGTGCCACCTGAGAAGATGTTTAAAAATGGGGTTTCCATACCCCTTCTCAAACTTTCAGTATCTGAGGATAGAGCCTAGGAATCCAATCCACACTTAAGCAAGTTTCTTGGCAGGTATTTGGGAACTACAGTGCTACTCTCCGAGAAGGCAATGGCACCCCACTCCAGGACTCTTGCCTGGAAAATCCCATGGATGGAGGAGCCTGGTGGGCTGCAGTCCATGGGGTTGCGAAGAGTCGGACACAACTGACTACACTTTCACTTTTCTCTTTCACGCATTGGAGAAGGAAATGGCAGCCCACTCCAGTGTTCTTGCCTGGAGAATCCCAGGGATGGGGGAGCCTGGTGGGCTGCCATCTATGGAGTCGCACAGAGTCAGACACGACTGAAGCGACTTAGCAGCAGCAGTGCTACTCTATTATCTATTTATTCCTGTAGTTTATACAGAACATATACTTAAGTCCTCCATTTAAAAACCTCTCTCAACTCCTGTGTTCAAGGGGGAACAGTTTATAAACTGTTACAAAGAACATGTCACAACAATGGCTAAAATCTGCAGACTGGTCACCTGGGAGTAGGGATGGGAAGCTGCACCCAAGAACATGTATTTCCAACGAGCTGTTTCTAGTGACTCTGATGCTGTCCTAATGTAATCTTTCCAAAGGCTGAAAAAAAGTTCAACTATATATTTATAACTCTAAGTTTTAAAATTGAATGAAAATCATCTTTTTCCTATTTTTTCTTTTGGATATCAAAAATCATTTCTGAAGAGAGATTAAATACAAACTTCTTGTATCATCTCTATCTCAGTCTCCAACTGCATAATTAAGTATGCAACCTAAAAGCCAAATGATCTGTAATTCAAAGTTCTTCACAGCTTGTTCACTAGCTGCAGAATCAACCTAACTTTCAGTAATGCTATCATTCCAGATCCAAACCAGGAGAACACTCAAAATATTTTTTAGAGCTAAAGTTGTAAGCCATTCTGCTTTGTAACTGTTCATTAATGCAATTTAAGTTCTCCTGGTCTTTGCCTAAAGTTGTTGGTCTTTGCATAGGTCAACAATAATGTTTTGAACATGAAATAAAAGGAAAAAGTCTTATGGTTTGGAAAAGTTCTGATTCTTTGAGTGGAATTATTTTCTTAACATTAATGCAATTAGTCCAGCTGACCTATTATCTTTCATTTTTTAGTGATAAGATAAAGAATGAAAATGACCATCCCTATAAACATTCATATTTGGTGGTAATAAAACCACCATTTAAAAAGCAGCAGGCATGCTGGTATCACACATTTAGCTGTCAGTATAGTTCATATTTCCCTCATGTGCTGCTGCCTCAGACAGTGCCCTAACACTGATCCTTTCCTTAATGCCTCTCACTAATGAGAATTACAGAGGGTAATTTTCTGTTGCTTACTGCCCTTTTAACTTCTCAGTAGTTTACTTCAAGTTACTGAATAGTCTAGGCAAATGTTTATGCTGTTCACAGGCCAAATCTTTAGGCACAAAAAGGCTGATGGAGCTTTTAAAGTGTTTGTCTTAAAGACATATGATACGTATTAGTCAACAGCAAGATACAGAGAGCAAACCTAGGGTAGCAGAAAGAGTAGTCGGTTTGGGGGAACACTACAACCACAAGCTCTCCATGGGAGGAACAAGAGAAAGGCATCATGATATCTTCCTCTCTTGAACATCCACACTGCATATGTTTAATTAATGTTAAAGCCTCTGAGAAGTTCTGGAGTAAGGACACTGCTTTTTTACCTTAACATTTCCCAATTTTACTTGACCACAAAATCTTTTATCTACTGGGCCACAAAATCCTTTATCTTCAATATGTTCTACTAATATGTTATTTGGGCAAGGAATATGACCTCTCTGAGCCACTGTTTCCTCATATGCAAAAAAGACATAAGACTGGTCTACCTATCTCACAAGAGGACAGGAGGGAGAAAATGAATTGTATTTGTAAATCTGCTTTGTGAACCATAAGCACTGCCTGCTGTACTTTATCATTACTACCAAGAGTAACAGTGAGTAGGAAAAGATGTTTAATTTCTCCTGTGGAGAGTCAAAAACAAAGAAACAATGTAAATGGAACACAACTATATTTAACATAGTTCCTCCAAAGGTTTTCCATTCTTTTTTATAGGACAGGAGGGAGAAAATGAATTGTATTTGTAAATCTGCTTTGTGAACCATAAGCACTGCCTGCTGTACCCTATCATTACTACCAAGAGTAACAGTGAGTGTAGGAAAAGATGTTTAATTTCTCCTGTGGAGAGTCAAAAACAAACAAACAATGTAAATGGAACACAACTATATTTAACATAGTTCCTCCAAAGGTTTTCCATTCTTTTTTTAAAAAAATTTTATTTTAATTGGAGGCTAATTACTTTACAATATTGTAGTGGTTTTTGCCATACATTGACATGAATCAGCCATGGGTGTACATGTGTCCTTCATCCTGAACCCCCCTCCCACCTCCCTCCCCATCCCATCCCTCAGGGTCATCCCAGTGCACCAGCCCTGAGCACCCTGTCCCATGCATCGAACCTGGGCCGGCGATCTATTTCACATATGATAATATACATGTTTCAATGCTAGTCTCTCAAATCATCCCACCCTAAGGTTTTCCATTCTTAAAAGCACAACTGAATTCCAGTAATTTGCTCAACAGCAATAAGCTGTACAAAGGCACTGCCATCTGCAGGCGATGGAGAACGAGTGCTTGCAATGGATACTTCAAACGAAGTTTCAAACCATCAGGTGCTCTTTCTCATCAGACTTCTAAAGCCTTTCCAAAAAATGTTTATTCTTAGCTTTTGAACACTGGTAGATGACGTTCCATTTACTGAAGTTCTGAAATTGACTGGAGTAAAATAAAATCCTCATTTTTTCTCCACACAGGGCTGCTGCTTTGAAATGTGAAAAAATTACCTTAGCCTTTCAAAAATTCTACATTGTGCCTGCACAAAGTACTCCCAAGGAATAAGGATTTTTTTACACAGCCTTTTGAGGAAAAAGCCCTTGAAAGGCCTATGCTGACTTTTCTGAGTTCTTATCTCAGTGAGTTAAAGTAAATCTGCTCTCTCATACACAAAAACAGAGCTTATGAACAGACTACAAACAGAACATAACGTTAACTAAGGAGTAAGTTAATTTGTCAATACCTCCTTCAACGTGTGGTGTTCAGAGGCCTGGGCCATTCAACAACGTGGACCTAGAAAAATTCCTTCCTCTGGGCCTTCTCCAGTACAAGGAAAATCACTTTGTTTCTATGTTTTACGTTAAGACTGTCGGAGGTTTCAAAAACATATCTGGAGGGTGATAGACAAGTTAAAGGAAAGGCAAAGAAACCAGAATGGAGGAAGAAACTGATGTCGACATACTGCTAAGTGATTTCCAAGATTCACAAAGCAAAGTTTGGGCTTTACTGTTTTGGAAAAGTCAACGACCAGTTAGTTTTCACACCCAGACTGACTCATACACAAAACATGAAATCTAGAGTTGTCAAAAAGCAGATCCACCGGCGTTTGCAAAACATTTTTGCTGAACTATCTGGTAGGTATCACACCACAATGCCACAAGAAAACTGAGACACACCGGGTGCTCTTGAGCGCACAGTTTCTCTGAGACTATCCCGCGTAAGTTAATGATGAGAACGGTTCACAACGAGAAAGCTTTTAACGTTAATTATTACCCCCGAAGACCCTAGGGCGTTTCATGGAGTCCGCTAAGTCTCAGGGGGAAATTCTGTGCACAGCGCTGAAAGGCAGAAGGACCACAATTAACCCCACATTCCTAGGGCAGCGTTTCCCAAAGCGTGGAACGCAGAATAATTTCAGGAGGAATCAGGACGCACTGTTTATTTTAATATGTAAGTATTTATTTCTTTATGAGCATTAAAGAATTGGCTTTCCATTAAACGGTCGGTGATTTACCCTTCCACCTTAAATGTATTTAAAAAGGGGGGGGGGGAGTCAGTTTAAAGAAGAAAAAGTAACATTTGGTAAATAAGTAGCCGTTCAGAGGGTACATGGATGTACAAGTGCAACGCGAAAGACTGCAACTGGGGAAACGCCGTCCTAAAAACAAGCCCTCCCGGCGAGCCGTCGGGGCGCAGGAGGCGCCCAGGTTCCATAGACGGAGAACCAGCCGGTTGAGACGCTGGCTTGATCGCTAGTTGCCAGGGTAACCGCGGGCTCGGTCGCTTTCCCCGTTTTCTGGGCCCGGATCCGCGCTATTAAAACGGGTGTGTGTAGGGGGAATGTCACATAACAACGAGACGCCTCATGCTGTCAAGAGGCCGCGAGGCGGCGGCGGCGGCGACGCGGGACAGCGCGTTCGGTTCGCCACCCAGCGCCGCGCGCCGCGCAGAGAGCCCGGTGAGGCCGGCCGCCTCGGCCCGGGTTCGAATCCCGACTGCGCCACCGATTAGCTGAGGACCCGAAGGCGAGCGACTTCACGTTTCGAGGAGACGTGGGATGTGCGGCCCGAGCCTACAGAGGAGCCCCACAAGGGCTATTATCGGCGGGTCGTGCTCAGACCGCAGGCGGCGGGGCGGCGCCGTCGGCCCCGAGCCCACCTCCTGCCGCCCCGACTGACCGGGCCTGCGCTCGACGGCAGTCAAGAGAAGGCCGCGCCCCGCACCGGGCATGCGCAGCCCCGCGCGCACCCGCAGGGGGGCCGCGGTCGCGGCCGCGCGTCGAGCGGGCCCTCCCGCCTCAGCCTTCCCATCCGGCCCTGGGCCCCCTCAACCGTCAGCCCCACGCCTCGGCGGACGGCCACCGCTTCCCGGCACTCACCGCTACCAGCACGGCGGGCTGCTGGCCGCTTCTCCGCCTCAGGCCCGCCGCTGCCGCCTCCGCCTCAGCCCACCTGCCCGCCGTAGGACAAAGGCGCCACCAACCGACCGGCGCGGGCACGAGGCAATGGCGGCCGGGGCGGGGAGTAGGGCCAGAGGGCGCGCACGCAGCGGCAGGCGCGGCAATGTCGCAAGAGCGCGCGTGGTTGCGGCAGGACTGAGTTGGAGCGTCGATCTCCTTAGCGATGAGGGCGGGGAAGTGGCTCGCACGGCGGTTGAGAACGTAAGGGGTTGCCTAGCAACGGCGTCCCCGGTTGAGGATGGGTCTCAGGCCTGGTCGCCATCACCCTAAAGGGCTTCGCCTTTCTTCAGATTTTCAGAGTGCCTTCTTTCCTCTGTAGCTGTGGAAAGAGATCATTTAAATCCTGGAATACTTTGATTTCGCCCTGTATAAAACTCAACACCTATAGAGATGTGTGTACTGGAGACTAATACATATATTCATGTAACCTCCGGATCACAGGGAACAAAGCAGAGAGGTAGAGAAAGTGTTTTGTTTACGTTTAAAGAGGCTGTGTGGAGGAGGACACGGCAACCCACTCCAGTATTCTTGCCTAGAGAATCCTGTGGACAGAGGAGCCTGGTGGGCTACCGTTGGGGTCGCACAGAGTCGGACACAACTGAAGCGACTTAGGAGCACCAGCAAAGCGGCTGTGTATCTTGTTTAGTTTCACTGACAAGAGGCAAAAGGATTCTGGTGATACAGTCACAGATTCATCTTGAGTTCTTTCTTTCTTGCTTGCTGGAATATTCACTCAGTGTCAAAAATAAATTTCCCAGAAAGTAATTGTTGATCATGAAGCATGTAAAATATTGTATTGCTCATTTAATCTGCAGAATGTATTTGTTACAGTAAATGGAATTTGCTCACACAATTGTAAATGCACTCTGTTAATCCCAGTGATGGCTATGTGAATCAGGTAGGCTTTTTGTGAGTTAGGAAGTGCTGCAAACCCCGTGGGTCAAGTTTTTGTCCTTGTGAATGTGTGTGTTAGTTGCTCAGTCGTGTCCAACTATTTGCGACTGCGTGGACTATAGCCCGCCAGGCTCTTCTGTCCATGGAACTCTCCAGGCAAGAATACTGGAGTTGGGGAACCATTCTCTTCTCCAGGGGATCTTCCAAATCCAGGGATCGAACCCAGATCTCCCGCATTGCAGGCAGATTCTTTACCATCTGAACCACCAGGGAAGTTCTGTGAATAGTGCATGCAAAATAAAAACGGTGGCAGTGGGATTTGAATACTATGAGAAATCAGATTTCTTTGACACCAGTTCATAAGGTCGTCCCACTAATTTATTCACTGAATGTTTATTATACACCTACAAGGTGGCCTTATGATTTATTATACACCTACTTGCTATCATGAGCAAATGCAGACCCATCCGTGCTGTCTTGGAGATTCAGTGCAGTGGAGAGACAGAATTAGGCAAACAATCACACTTGTGCACAAACAAAAATAACTGAAGGAAAGAAATAGGGATGCACACTGTTGTCTAGTTATTCTCCTTATGAATAGTGCAGAGTGTGTCTGATGCCTGCCAGCAGGTATGCTTGGCCTTCAGATCCTTCCCATGATTCGTCATGGCACTTGGGAAAATGGAAGCTGTATGGTTCTTTCCTGCCTTGGCTGAGAGGTTCTGAAGGCAGATAGGGACTTCTACTCCCAGGAGTTTCCCCTTAACTTTATCCCAGGTTGTTCACCCACTCTTGATGAGAAGTCTCAGGGTTTTGTGGATTCACCTGCTTTCCTGATATCCTTTTCTGTGTCAGGTGAAAAACGACACTTGACTCAGTTCAGAATCTTCTGTTTCTTTCCTTGATTTCTGCTTTTTGGTGCTTATGCCATAAAATGGTATTCTTTTCATTGGCTGAATACTGTTAATTCAGGCTGATATCCTTTAACTTTTTATTATTACTTTTTAGTTAGATATACAGGGACAGAGATACTGTGACTCAACTTCATCTTGTTACTTTACCCACCCAGAAGTTTTACATTATCTCTTACTCTTCACAACAACTCTATGTGATACTATATGCTTAAAAATGTTTATTTTTGTTTCTGGCTCTCTGTTCTGATGTTATATAATTTAAACTTTAAAAATTCCTTAATATCTCAAACATACATTAAACTACATAAAATAATATGATGCATACCTTTCTACTCACTACTAAAATTCTCCTTCCATTTCCTTCCTCTCTCCTATAAATAATCACTCTCCATACATTTTCATGTATATTTTGTACTAAGTTGCTTCAGTTGTGTCTGACTGTTTGTGACCCCATGGACTGTAACCTGCCAGGCTCCTCTGTCATGGGATTCTCCAGGCAAGAATACTGGAGTGGGTTGCCATGCCCTTCTCCAGGGCATCTTTCCGACCTAGGAATTGAACCTGAGACTCCTGCATTGGCATTTTTTATCACTGAGCCAATGGTAGTCAGGGAAGCCCATACATGTCAGAGTTTTCTAGGATACACACCTCAGGAGTGGAATTGATAACTTTGTAGTATATCACATCTGGAACTTTAGGAGGTTTATAGCCAGATTGCTCTCCAAAGAAGTCCTAGTATATACTTGTGCAAGCAATGTATAATACCATTTTTAGATATACTTGCAACTTTTGATATTTTCTGACTTTATTCATTTATTTTTGCTTATGATGATATGTGTGAAATGATGTTTTTTCAGTTTTAATTGTCCTGAATTTAGTGATATTGAGCATCTTTTCTTACAGGCTCTCCAGGTTTCTGTCTGTTGATATCTCTGGACCATTTTTCTACTGTGTTTATTTATGTTTTTCTTATTGATCCATAGGAGTTATTTACATATGCTCAATGCTGATCTTGTGTTAGTTAGGTCTTCTTTCTGTGGTTTGTCGATTTACTTTGTTGATGGTATCTCATCATTGAGAAGTTAAATTTTTTAATGTAGTCGTATGTTTTGATCTTTCCCTTCATGGTTGGTAGTGTTCGGTGTCTTGTTTAAGGATTCCTTCTCTCTCATGATGTCATGTAGATATTTTCCTTGTTAAATACTATTAGTATGTCAATTTTACAGGTAAATCAGTTGGTGCACAGAGAGCTTATATGACTTGCCTAAGGTCATAGAGCATCGGAGGTGAGTGACTTGGGTTTTTGACTCCCAGGTTGCACTGTACTCCACAACTGATGAATCTCTTGCCACCCTGTTCTGCTAATTGTCTCATGAGAGCACTTCTCAGCCTTTTGTAGACGAAGAGGATGTGCAGAGCTCAGACAAGTTGCAGATTAAGTGCACTCCTCATTTACTGCATCATGAAACCCTCTGGCTCTAGACTTCACAATACTTAGAAATATTTTGAAAATCTCCAGATAACTTTGGCTACACATTAGAGTTGCAAAAGTAGTACAAAGAATTCCTGAATGTTCTTCACCCAGATTCCCCAAATGTTGAGCATTTTACCTTGTTCAATTTGTAACTGTTTCTCTGTATTATTGAATCTACTATGCTAGATTAAATTATTAGTATCTCTATGTTATCTTTGCATTATCAAACCTATTATTTGAATTTCACTAGCTGTCCCACTAATGCCAGTTAGAGCAAAAGAAACAAAAGAGATTTTTTTTCTGGTCCAGAAACCAGTCTAGGGTTTTATATTGCCTTTTAGTTTTCAGGTCTCTTCCATCTCCTTTAATCTGCAACATTTCTTCAGTCTTTCTTTGTCTTTCCTAACCTTGACATTTTTAAGAGGTCAGGCCGTTTATTTTAAGGACCACCCCTCATCCAGGCTTTCTAATGTTTCTTCATTGTTAGACTCAAGTCAAACATTTTTGGCAGGAATATGCAGAAGTGACGCTGTGTCCTTCTCGGCCAGTAATTTTCTTTTGACTAGAACCTCTACAATATTATGTGAATAAATGCATTTTTCCAGGCAAAAGAATTAATATCTCTTATTTCCAGATCTCAAAGGATCCACATGACATAATAAAGGCCCAGAAGTTCTTCATTCCTCTGTGCTGGTCTTGGTGGGAATCCTTGCTCAATAAGATGCTCTGAGGGAGGCAGGGAGAGAGGCATTGAGAGTTGGGCCATGCCCTCTCCCAGGTCATTTCCTACACCTTCATCCCCCTGTCCCTTATTTCCAGATCTCAAAGGAGCCACATGACATAATAAAGGCCCAGAAGTTCTTCATTCCTCTGTGCTGGTCTTGGTGGGAATCCTTGCTCAATAAGATGCTCTGAGGGAGGCAGGGAGAGAGGCATTGAGAGTTGGGCCATGCCCTCTCCCAGGCCATTTCCTACACCTTCATCCCCCTGTCCCCCTCCCCACTCCCTTCTCTGCCACCTCTTTAACTGCTACTCATCCTAAGGGCTTTAATTTAAATCTCACTCCCCTTCCCCATTTAGAATAGAGACTTTATTTTTTTGGGGGGGGGCTCCAAAATCGCTGCAGATGATGACTGCAACCATGAAATTGAAGTTTACTCCTTGCAAGTAAAGCTACAACCAACTGAGACAGCATATTAAAAAGCAGAGACGTTACTTTGCCAACAAGGGTCCATCTAGTCAAGCTATGGTTTTTCCAGTGGTCATGTATGGATGTGAGAGCTGGAGTATAAAAAAAGCTGAGCACCAAAGAATCGATGCCTTTGAACTGTGGTACTGGAGGAGACTCTTCAGAGTCCCTTGGACTGCATGGAGATCCAACCAGTCAACCCTAAAGGAAATCAGTCCTGAATATTCATTGGAAGGACTGATGTTGAAACTGAAACTCCAATACTTTGGCCACCTGATGTGAAGAACTGACTCATTGGAAAAGATCCTGATGCTGGGAAAGATTAAAGGTGGGAGGAGAAAGGAACGATGGAGGATGAGATGGTTGGATGGCATCACTGACTCAATGGACACGAGTTTGAGTAAACTCCAGGAGTTGGTGATGGACAGGGAAGCCTGGCGTGCTGCAGTCCATGGGGTTATAAAGAGCTGGATACAACTGAGCGACTGAACTGAACTGATAGGAGAACAGACTATGGATTCAGACTACTTGGCTCCAAATCCTGGCTCTGCCATCTACTAGCTGTGTGACCTTGGACATGATACCTAACCTCTCTGTGCCTCAGTTTCCTCCTTTGTAAAACAGAGATAGTAAAAAGACCTGTCTCCAAAGATTATTGTGAATGTTGCTGAGTTAAAATATCTAAAACACCTAGAACAGTGCCTGCCAATAAGCATTAATTAGCTGGTAGTAGCTTGCCAGCCTGTGGCACACTCTTTAAAAAATTTTTTTAAAAATTTATTTATTTGACTACAGTCGGTCTTAGTTGTGGCTCACAGGATCTTTTAGTTGTGGCTTGTGGAATCTGGTTCCCTGACCAGGGATGGAACTTGGGGCCCCTGCTTTGGGAGCGTGGAGTCTTAGCCACTGTACCACCAGGGAGGTCCCTGCACTCTTATAGAACTGTGCTTTTCTGTCTTAAAATTATCTTTCCAATCAGAGGCTGTGCAATGGAATATGAGGGAAAATTTGGAAGTTACCGCCTAATCTCACAGCTAAGGATGAACGGGCAGTAAATATAAAGCAGGGGCCCTTGACTGAGGTTCACACACTGGGAAAAACCTACTTCCTTATTTTCATTTACCTCTTACTGAAATTAAACTTGTCTTTCAATTAGGAATGTAGTCAACAAACAATAATGTTAGCAGAGCTTGCTATGTTGTCTCCAACAGAGAGCACAGATATTTCAAGTCACATCACAGTTGTGAGGGAGGTCTTGAATTATTGTTTATGCTCATCATTATTTTGAAATTAATGTAAATTTTAGGCTTGCCACAAGATCTTATTATTTAAACCATTAATTAAGAAGCATATTCAGTGCTATATCACACATTTTTATTTCTAATATTCTGATGACTGTATTTCAATATAATTAGTTTTCTTTGTAACCTTATCTATCATATTTTATGCATTTAAAAACATTTCCTGAGAAGGATCCATAGTCTTCTCCAGATGGTCAGATAAGTCCATAATGTTATACACACAAAAAAACTTAAGAATCCTGTTCTAAAAACAGTATTCAATCACTCTATGACATAAATAGTAGTAATATTTGATATATCTCCTAAAGCAAAGGGAATAAAAGCAAAAATAAATGAGGCCTAATTAAACTAGAAAGTTTTTGCACAGCAAGGAAATCATCAACAAAATGAAAAGACAACCTACTGAATGTGAGAAAATATTTACAAATGATATGACCAATAAGGGGTTAATATCCAATATATATAAACAGCTCACACAACTCAGCATTAAAAGACCAAACAACCTGATTAAAAAATGGATGGAAGACCTGAAAAGACATTTTTTCCAGAGAAGAAATGCGATAGCCAACAGACACATGAGAAGATGCTCAACATCACTAATCACCAGGAAAATGCAAATCAGAGCCACAAGCCATCACCCCACACCTGTCAGAATGCCTCTCATCAGAACACAAGCAACAGATGTTGGCAGGGCTGCGGAGAAAAGAGAACTCTCCTATGCTTTTGATGGGAATGTAAATTGGTGCATCCACTGTAGGAAAGAGTAGGCAGGTTTCTCAAAAAACTAAAAACTGGAAATTCCATGGCAGTCCAGTGGTTAGGATCCCATCCTCTCACTGCTGAGGGCCTGGGTTTAACACCTGGTTGGGGAACACAAACCAAGTGGTACAGCATTAAAAAAAACCCAAAACCCTAAAAACAGAACTACTGTGTGTTTCAGCATTTCCACTCCTGGATATATATCTACCACCAAAAAGCCCACCACTAATTTAAAAAGATACGCACATCTCAGTTTTCATAGCAGCATTATTTACAACAGCCAAGATGTGGAAGCAACCTAATTGCTCACCAGATGAATGGATAAAGATGTGGCTTATATATACAAAGGAATCGTATTCAACCATTAAAAAAAAGAAACTCCTGCCATTTGCAACAACATGGTGACAGAAGTCAGAGAAAGACAAATGTTATGGTATCACTTATATGTGCATACAAGTGATATAAGTGTTGTATCTCTAAAAGATACAACAAACAAGTGAATATAACAGAAAAGAAGCAGATTCACAGATACAGAGAACAAACAAGTAGTTACCGATGGGGAGGGGCAAGATAAGGGTAAGGGGTTAATAAACTATTACGCATAAAATTAACTACAAGGACATGCTGTACTTCACAGGGAATACAGCCAATATTTTATAAGTATAAATGAAGTATGACCTTTAAAATTGTGAATCACTATGTTGTACACCTGTCACATATACATCAACTTTACTTCAATTAAAAAAAAAATGTGGTCGCTGACTTGAGCTTCCTTTGTGGCTCAGGGTGAAGAATGTGCCTGCAATGTAAGAGACCTGGGTTCTATCCCTGGGCTGGGAAGAATGAGATGAGAAGCTCCCCTCTGGGTATACTAAGAGGTGAGTCAGTCATGTCTGAGGACTTTATACATATCATTATTTAATCCTTGCAACACTGGTGTTACTATTCCCATCTAAGAGGTAGGTAAATTACCCAAGGTCCTAGGACAGTATACTAGAAAGGAAATCCATGCTTTTAGTGACTTCAATATCCCGCTTCCTATGTAAATCCTCTTAGTCTTTCTGTGTGTGTGTGAAGTCGCTCAGTCGTCTTTGCGACCCCATGGTCTGTAGCCTACCAGGCTTCTCCGTCCATGGGATTCTCCAGGCAAGAATACTGGAGTGGGTTACCATTTCCTTCTCCAGGGGATCTTCCCAACCCAGGGATCGAACCCGGGTCTCCCGCATTGGAGGCAGACGTTTAACCTCTGAGTCTTTCTAGTACCCTGCAAAGTATTAATAAGTATCCTATTCCTCCATTTTACAGATGAGGAAACTGAGACTCAAAGAGGACAAGTTATTTTTTCTCACAGCTGAACAACAGAGTCAGGATTCAAACCCATATCTGTCAGGTGCCCAAGCCCGTGTGTGTCCCACTGAGTCCAGCAGAATTACTGAAAGTGGAAGTGTAGCCTTGAAGAGCTGATGGTATCAGAAATCATATATCAGATGATATCAGATATATGACTCAGGCAGACCTTTTCAGGCCATCCATCGGGATTAGATAGTTTGGAAAGAAATCACTTTTCCTGCTTTTCCTATGGGGTCACAGAGTTCTGTGGGGAACCTCTTTGTGAGTGTGAAATACACACTGGCATCTGAAAGACTCCATTAGCTGCTATTGTCTAGACAGTAAAAGTAGGAAGCAGGAGATAAAAAAATACACAGGTAGGAAGTTCTGTATTGGGCTCATGCTGAAACAGAAAGAACCATTATTTTGAAACCATTAATGATGAACTTGGTAAAGATCAAAGTAGTCTTGTGACCTGTAAATCTAATGAAATGAAAATGAGGTAATGCTATGTTTTATAACTATTGAGTTTCTGAGAAGCTGGAAATTATCTCAGCATGAATACTGTAAGCGAACAGGGAACAATGGAAGCCATCTAGAAAATGATCTTTATTCAGCTTTATTTATAGCAGGTATTCGTCTTGTCTTTCAACACGGGGATCACAAAGGAGTCTGTTTCATCTTGCAGGGTGTATGAAAATGCAACGGCTGTCACAGTCCCCAACGCTTCCTTCTGTCATGGTATATACATCCCTTTTTAACACATTCCTAGATTCTTTTGCTTACATTTGTTTATGGTATTTTGTATGTATGTTTATGAGACTGGCTCATAATTTTTTCTCTCATACTTTCCTTATCTCACTTTGTTATCAGGGTTTCACCAGTATCATCATATAATGAGTTAAAGAGTATTTACTCTGTGTTTATTTTCTGGAAGAGTTTGTATAATGTAGAAATTATCTGTTCCTTGAACAAATGGGAGGACCTACTTATAAGAGCATCTGAGCTAATGTTTGCTTTGTAGGAAGATTTTAATTTCTTTTTTCTGATTCAAATTCTGTTGTATATAGGATCCCCAAATTTGTTGATCTTACAAGTGGAAGTTTGTTCTCTTTGACCAATCTCTCCCATCCCCCTACCCCTCAACCCCTGGTAAACACCACTCTACTTTCTGTTTCTCTGAGTTTACCTTTTAAAAGTTCTGCTGCTGCTGCTGCTAAGTCACTTCAGTCGTGTCCGACTCTGTGCAACCCCATAGATGGCAGTCCACTAGGCTCCTCTGTCCCTGGGATTCTCCAGGCAAGAACACTGGAGAGGGTTGCCATTTCCTTCTCCAATGCATGAAAGTGCAAAGTGAAAGTGAAAGTGAAGTCGTGCCCGACTCTTAGCGACCCCATGGACTGCAGCCTACCATCCATGGGATTTTCCAGGCAGGAGTACTGGAGTGGGTGCCATTGCCTTCTCCTTAAAAGTTGTATATATAAGTAATATTGAATGATGTTCATTTTTCTACGTCTGATGTATTTCACTTAGCATAATGCCCTCAAGGTCCATCCAAGTTGTCACAAACAGGAAAATCTCCTTCTTTTGCATTGTTGGATAATATTCCAGACCATGTGTATACCACATTTTCTTTATCCATTTATCCCCTGATGCATGAATATGGAAACCTAGGTGTTTCGATATCTTGGCTATTGTGAAGAAGACTGAAATGAACATGGGGGTGCAGGTATCTCTAGACATCTAGATTTCAATTCTTTTGGATATATACCCAGAAATGGGATTGCTAGAGCATACGATAATTCTATTTTTAATTTTTAAAAGAAGTTCCACATTTATTTTCAGAGTGGTTGTGCCAGTTTGCATTCCCATCAATGGTGCACTCGGGTTCCCCTTTTTCTCTGGCCTCTCATCAACACTTATGTCTTTTTTTTTTTTTTTTNGCACTGGAGAAGGAAATGGCAACCCACTCCAGTGTTCTTGCCTGGAGAACCCCAGGGACGGAGGAGCCTTGTGGGCTGCCGTCTGTGGGGTCGCACAGAGTCGGACACGACTGAAGCAACTTAGCAGCAGCAGCAGCACTCTGTGGCTACATTATTGGATGATGTAGATACGAATGTTTCTCTGGAAAGAGCTATTGGACAGCACCGATAAACATCCAGTTCCACCTAGGAGAATTCAAAGTCTAGGACAAGTGGAACCCTGTGACTGTATCATCCTCAGCCCATGGGAAGACAAGAGCAAAATCTTCTGAACTGGGATATGAGAGTGCCAGACTCCTGTGTTACCTAGCACATATACTCTCTAGGACTCAGTTTTCTAATTTAATGATTAATTTAGATATTTTAGTGGATATTATAGGAAAATCACATAATTAATTCTTATGATAATCATGTGAGCTATTAGGCCAGGTTTTTTTAAATTGGGATACAGTTGCTTTATAATATCGTGTTGGTTTCTGCTGTACAATAGAGTGAATCAGCTATATATCTCCTTCCTCTTATGTTAGACCTATGTTAACAGAGGAGCAACCAGAAGTTAAGAAAGTGCTCAGGGCCACGTGGTCAGGAGCAGAACCTGGCTTCGGACTCAGGCCTCTGACTTCAGAAGCCACATTCCTGCCCACCTAGCTACCCCACTTCCTGCTGCTCGGTTCCTCCTACACAAATGAAAATGCCTTAGTCGGATTCTCCCCACAACAGAAACTGGGACTAGGACTTAAGTGCAACTAGTTTATTTAGGAGGTGGCCCCAGGAAGTGCAGGTAGTGGTGTGGAAGAAGTGAAACAGGGAGGGGAAGGAAGCCATTACTGGGTTGGTTAAGGACAAGGCCTACCCTGTGGGCAATGGAGCTTAGTCTTGATGGGGAGAGAGTGTGGAACACACGCTTCTGAGTTATCCCACCTAAGGGATGAGGACTGCAAGGAGATCAAACCAGTCAATCCTGAAGGAAATCAACCCTGAATATTCATTGGAAGGACTACTGAAGCTGAAGCTCTAATACTTTGGCCAACTGATCTGAAGAGCCAACTCATTGGAAAAGACCCTGATGGTGGGAAAGACTGAGGGCAGGAGAAGAAGTGGGCACCAGAGAATGAGATGGTTGGATGGCATCACTGACTCAATGAACATGAGTTTGAGCAAACTCTGAGAGATAGTGAAGGACAGGGAAGCCTGGTGTGCTGCAGTCAAATCCGTGGGGTTGCAGAGAGTTGGACACAACNTGAGGGCAGGAGAAGAAGTGGGCACCAGAGAATGAGATGGTTGGATGGCATCACTGACTCAATGAACATGAGTTTGAGCAAACTCTGAGAGATAGTGAAGGACAGGGAAGCCTGGTGTGCTGCAGTCAAATCCGTGGGGTTGCAGAGAGTTGGACACAACTGAACGACTGAAAATGACAAAGGGATGAGGGGGTTAGGATATTCATCCATCAAATCCTTGTCATTGTAGATGGCTGTTCCTAAGGGCACTGACTCTGGCACTTCTGTCCAGACATCCTCAACGCCTCAACAAGCTCTTGTAACCATCCAAGGTCCCCCAGGCAGAGGCCACAGGTGCTTGAAGTAGGGAACAGGAACACGTACATGGAGGGCACGTGAGTGAGGTGCCAATAAGATGCTACGTAGGAGACTGGATTGAATGCTCTCTCTACTCTAAGAAACTAATGGATAGCTGAGCTTGGCATTAGGTATTTTTACATCATAAAATCTGAAACCATAATGGTTAACAGTCTGCCAGAAAATTTTCACAGGGAAAGCCTGGAGGTACAGTTAGACATCTGAGCTGATTTTCAACATGGATGACAGAGTAAAGTGTTAATACCTTTGGTAGCGGAGGAACTTATTTTAGATAAGGTGATCAGGGAAGGCCTCTCTGAGGAGATGCCATTTACTGGGAAAGCCCAATAGTGAGATAGCGGAGGAAGAGTGAAGGACAAACGTTTGAGGTAGAGTAAGCAACACAAAGACTCTTGAGGGGGGAGCCGAGAGGCCTTGCTGGCTGCAGTATAGCAAGCAAGTAGGCCAGAAGAGGGAGAGGTGAGCGGAAGCCAGATAACGCAGAATCTCAAGGCCATGGTAAGGAATTCAGATCCCTTCCTCCAACCTAAGTAAGTAAGTAAGTGTTAGTCACTCAGTCGTGTGCGACCCCATGGACTGCAGCCCACCAGGCTCCTCTCTCCATGAGATTTTCCAGGCAAGGATACTGAAGTGGGTTGCCACTTCCTTCTTCAGGGGATCTTCCCAATCCAGGGATAGAACCCGGGTCTCCTGCACTGCAGGCAGATTCTTTACTGACTGAGCTACAAGGGAAGCCCCTCCTTCAACCAAAGCCATGTCTTATTCCACATCTCAGAGTCTGAGAAGTCTGTGGGCCAGACATGAAGTCATCTTTGTCTAGGCATTAGGACCAGCCAAGCCAGTGAGGTGCTTTAACCAGATCATGATAAAGAGCTTTTCTGTAGGTGGGAGGGAGGGGACATACATATACTTATGGCTGATTCATGTCGTTGATTGGCAGAAAGCAACACAACATTGTAAAGCAATCATCCTCCAATTAAAAATAATAAAAAGAACTTCTTGTCAGCTCACCTGTTACTTTTGCTAGCTCTGGAAAGTGAAAGGGACGTCTCAGCCGTGTCTGACTCTGCGACCCCATGGACCTGTCTCTTATACACATCTACAGAAACATGTAGACACTTTTTAGGATTTCCTCAGTTCATAAAACTGGCAGAAACAAAAGAAAATACTCATGACTTAAAAAATATATATATATAT